>CM056830.1:11802088-12032088 GCA_029853015.1 Chelidonichthys spinosus | reverse complement strand
AAACACAACAAACACAGGGGCATACCACCATATAATAAAGGGGTGGCACAACATACGAGTAAATAACATGCAACTTGAAGAACAAAATCATAAATCATTGCTTTTCAGCAGCTTCTGACACGCACTTAACCAAGATTTAAAATCAGGAAGCAGAGGGCAAAGGCCTGATTGCCAGTTGTGCCTTTGTTTGCCTGAGTTAAACCACACAAAGCTTCTGTGTGAGCACCCTACACAGGTACAGTGTGTGGCATCTGGAACTGTATTAAATCTGAGTAGTGGGAAAAAACAAACTCTTAACAGAAGAGAGCTGAGTCATTAAGAGTGACGCCTGAAGCAGCAGAGAGTTTTTATTAGGAGAAGCCCAATAAGACACTAAGCTGTTTTCCTACTTACGGTTAAGTGGTTACACACTGTGTGTGAGCGCATGTGTGTGTGTGTGCGTGTGTGTGTGTGTGTGTGCCAGAGGTGGTATTCTGTTGGTACAGCTGTCACTGTGGTTGTGTTGGTGTGTGTGTGTGTGTGTGTTAGAGAGCCCTAACCCGCCCTAACCCACATGACCCCTTGAAGTCACATGAGACTCCATCAGTTCCCACCAAACACTTGGAAGATGGGGTCAAAGGCTAAGGAAGGGTATTACCAACTTGGATTAGGGGCATACCAAATACATAGACATAACATTCAAACCCTCGTTACCATTTGGAAGTTAACAGCCATTAAGTGGAGGACTGGACCATCGATAACCTCACAACTGCAGTAGAGGCAAAGCTTCCTTTTATTTTCATGGACACGACTGTTAAAAGACGGTGATTTTATGGAGGACATTGATTGTGAAATGTTCAAAGCTGCCCTAGCAAATACCCTTAATGCTAGGATGTGTCTGAAATTCCACACTAACATGCTATTTAGTACGCTAAGCCGTGTGTGAGGTTTTTTAATTGTTTCGAATTCTTAGTATGAAACCAATCGTACACTAGTTGCATTCAATTTCCGGTGATATATCACAGTACATATCCCACAATGCAATGTGACAATAATGTTCAGGAGACATAGGAATTAAGTCTAATACAAAAACTAGTACACTTTTCATGTTCCCTTGGATTGGATGCTTAACAAACATGCATTAATGCGCATACTTTCTGCATACTTTACTTTTACAAGAAGAATTCATTTGAGGATGAGAACAAAGCCACACATTTGGCAAATGTAACTCTATATCTAATGGAAGTTTGGGTGGAGCTGCTGGAGTGTAAACCTCCCCAAACCAAATTAAGCAGCAGGACAGAGCTGCTTTTGTGCCGTCTAATCGCTGAACTCCACAGAAGATTTTATAACCATCATGGTAGCACAAACAACCAGTCAGCTGATGACGTACCCCCATTTATTTAAGGCATGCTAATGTTTTGACCCGTCCATATATATTCATTGTATTTAAATGATATCCTGCTTGATTGTTAAAGAGCCGACGAGTAGAAGCTGTGTCGTTTTGGATGAGTTGCTGTGGTTTAGTGATCTAGGTCAATGAGAGGGCAGCAACAGGAAACATGAATCCTGAATATTAAGCACATTTGGAATTAATATTCCTGGTTGGGAGGATTGAATAGAGGGTTATGAGTGTAAAGAAATAAAGATGAGGTAGTGTTTCACTGGGGATTATTTAGGTAAGATGAAGATGCAATCCTTTGTTTATTCACCAGCATACTAATTCTGTATGTGCCCAAGAGGTAATTACTGAGGACTTCACAGGAGGGGCACATTTGTGTTAAAACCACACAACCTAGGAGGAGTGTCCAGGCAAAGAGCAAGCCACTGAAGATTAACATCGTCATCTGTATTCCTTGAAACAACCAAAGAGCAAAGGACAGATTGAAGGAAGACAAATGCAAAGAGAATGAGAAGATTGCTTAAACAGACTAGACATAGAGGTGTGACCACAGAGGGCTGAGACAGACAGGAGTGAAGGAAGATGAAGAGGAGGAGGAGGAGGAAGGAAAATGACAAGGCGTTTTTGCTCAGAGATCCCAGAAGACCCCTCAATATGCCGCGATCGCACCGTTTAAACTGAACTTTGGTTTGTGGCATAACACTGCAACGCTGTCTCCTTTTACACAAGCATCCTGGCATCGTGGAGCCAGAGAGGCCGTGACGTGTAACACATCAGCCTTGGCGTAGTGTGGAGTGTCTGAATTCAGTGACATGTGAGCACTAGTGCCCTCAGAAATCCCACAATACAACACAAACAGTGATGTCCTTGGCATGTAAACTACTATCTGACAGTCAAAGTTCTGACAGTCAAATAAAAAAATAAGACAATGACAACACTGAGGGGGAAGACAAGGAGAAGACAATAAGATGGAGGAAAATGATGAAGGAAAAGGAGTGGGAGTTTTACATCTGAAAGCTAAAGAAAAAGGGATGACAAACTACGACTTCAAGTAAGAGAGATTTAACCTCCCAGATAGACGTCTTGTGAAGCTGAGAAGGGAAACATGAAAGGACGAGGAGGAGGGAGACAGGAGCAGAAAATGAGAAGGGAGGGACAACAAAGAAAACGAAATGGAGAGAGGTGGGGAGAAAAACGGAGGAGAAAAAAGGCAGAGAGACAAGTGCTGCCCTCCAGAGAACTGGCATGCTGTAGGTCAGCATCTGCTGAGAATAATGGGCCCTGCTTTAGAAGCACACACACACACACACACACATGAACACACGCACATGCACGCACCCTCCCAGATGCTTGCTCATACAGTTCATGTTTGAATGAAACCAAACACCTTTCAGGGGCTCCTATCTGTCTTTGTCAATAAAGTTCTGTCAAATATGATTAATCCACCTGGATATCATGGATGACCAACTGACCAGTCCAGGAAACTAACATGATTACATTCCCCTGTGCATGTAAGCGTGTGTGTGTGTGTACACATTTGCAAATACATGTGAGTCAGGGTATATGGACGAATGTGTGTGGCGGCATAAAACAGAGTATTGTATTAAAAAACACACAGCTGAAGTGTTAAAGAGAAAAAAAAGGAGGCAAAGCCAGCAGGGAATGAGATGAAAGAATGTGGTGATATGGTGAGTACTTAAAGGGAAACGTATGAGGAAGAAGGAAACAGGAGAGAGAATCAAATTAGAGCACAAAAAACACAAAAAAAGGAAATGAGATGGCGAAGGACGGAGGAGACCATTGGAGGAAAGAGAGAGGAACTGAGGGATGAGGGCCTTCCAGATGGTAGGAGACTGTTGCCTCGGAAACACAGAGAGGGCAGAACAATGGGGATTAGGAGTGGTGTTTCGCATCCCATCGTAATACGGCCATGCCGTTTGGAAACTGCGGCCAAAAAAAAAAAAAAAAGATTTTACTGCAGGGAGCGCCTCAGAAAAAACAATGTGATCAACATGTCAAAGAGATGAGGTGACGGATCAACGGACTAAGAAACATGCTCTGTAGCAGCACGTCACAGGGCTGCATGTCCTCTGAGATCTGTGTTCAGCCATCGCAGCTCCATTTCACGTTTCATCTCGCCTTGCCTGTTAAACAGCAGGTGTGTCACTGCAACACACGCAACTTCCTACTTTTACCTTTACTTTCTATGTCATGTTGCTGTTGACAACAGCATCTAGAAGATGTCAGCTGCAGAGCTTAACAAGTCAGCTGGCTTAACATGGTTACATTAGTGAGACCAATGAAGTGAACTGGGGCATAATGGTGAAATATAACGCTTGACCACAAGTTAAATATGATTTGGTCAGCATCACAAACAGATCCGTGTAAATGTTAACTGCTGACCCAGCCGAAAGCGTTGTGGTTGCTCATAGCGATGGCGGCTGTGTCCTCGTGAAAACCTTCAATCATGGACCTTTATCAGCTTAAATTCACCAGATAATAGTGCCAGCAGACGGTATTAACCACAGTGATGAACATGAGAAGTGGTCACAAGATTCGTCCGTATTAAATGACGGTCGCGTTGCAGCTGGGGTTTCTGGGAAACGGCGACTTCCAGTGAAGCCGTACGTCATGTTGAAGGGTGTCAAACCAAGTTGCCAGTAATATCAACTTTAAGACATCTATATGTGCAGCCATGGCGACGGATTCGTCACAGTGACAGTGAATGTGTCGTGTCTTGTTGAACTGGCTGATATTCTAAAGATGACATTCAGGGATGGCAGGATCACACATAATAACTTGGGGTGGGTGACCTCCTGAAACATCATAAAATCCATTATTGATGATATCATATCCCATCCAAATAGCTTCCTTTACTACACATCTTGAGCCCCCCCCCCCCCCCCCCCAAGATGTAATAATTTCAAGCTGGGGACATTTTGCTCTGCGTGACCACAGGATACAAATTGCTGACAGAATTACGATCCCTCAATAGCCACTAATTTGGTACATGAAGAGGAGTTCTGAAATTACGCTTGTAACGGGGAAATAGGGGATTGACTCAAACACACACACACATGAACACACACACACATGAACACACACACACACACACACACACAGGCATATGGCTGAATATGATGTCAGAGTGTGCACAAGCCGTTAGCGCTCCAAGATGACTTACCTCAAAGTGAAGTGTCAGTGAAAACGTTAAATGCATCTGCAACTTTAGCAGTAAACGACACCGGAGCTGCAGGTCAACGTGTTCATCCAGTAACTAACTAACCGCAGCCTCACCGCTTCATTTTAATGTCAAACCCCTGCCTGCTGCAGTAATCGGAGCTGCTTCCTGTTTCAGTGGATTCATAAATCACCAGAACAATTTACGGTGCCTTCCATTTGGCTTGAGAATTTGCTATGAGCTCCATTTTTTTGCATACATTCGTCATGTTGCCATTCATAATTTGTGTGAATTTGCATGCATTCAGGAATGCATTTAATTATTATTTCACTTACAAATATAAGTTTTCTGAAAGAAATGGGGAAAACACTTGTTGCAGCACAAGAACCACAGATGGTCATTAGGCTGCTGCCAGATGTTAACATTTCACAGCTGCAACCATTGAAATGTAAAAGAAAGTGCGGTCCATCCCACTGTTCTTTAGACAGATATGTAAATAATGTAACATTCATTGATGCTTTTCCCATATTTTTGGCGGCGAGTTACTTAAAAGTAAAAGCAAACCTGCCCCCATCCCTCAAAAAAGCAAGATGTGATATTTAAAGTAAAGAATGAACAATCAACCAATGAGCTTCATCTGGGTGTCAATCTGCCACACTGCCAACAGTGTTCACATCAGCTGAACTTCACCCCAAAAACCTGTTTAACATCCACCGGCCGGGACCTGGAGGAATAACTTCCTCGGCCCCGGGGTCCCGACGTATGAAAGCACACTCCGTTTATGTCAAGCGGGGGACCTTATGGTTCTGCAAGACATTATGGGCTGTAACCCAAATTATTAGAGTCCGCCGTCAACATCAAAGCTGTGAGCAGAATTCTTTAAAGCAGCAACGGGTGAACACATCAGAAACACTAGAAGCTGGAAACAGGATAGGGTCAAGAGAGAGAAAGAGAGATGGAAGGGGAGGGTGGGTTGGTCTGAGTCTAGAGGCAGGGTCTTTCTCGGGAGCCCCTTCATGGCTAACAAACAAGCAGAGACTCACGGAGTCTGGAGCCACAAAAAAACAACTGGACAATGGGGTGGATTGTGCCACAGTTGTAAAGTGGTCTGGGAAACTCTAGGGCCCGGTTGGGAGGTCTTCTCAAGAGAGATAGAGGGGCAGAAAGGGAAGTGAGAGACATTCCCGTTTCATTTCCCCTCTCAGCAGAGTGTAACAATATTCAACAATGTCCTTTTCACCCCAAGTTCAGACAGTGAGGAGGAGGGGCTAGAAGGGACAAAGATGCAAAGAGGAACGGCAGAGAGTGGAGGCTAAGAAATGAAGCGACTAAAACAGACACATGGAGGCAGAGTGCAGGACACGGGACACAACATCTGCTTTCTAATTACTAACCATCCAATTAGCATTATAATGAGGAAGTGACAGCCTTCCCAGAAAACCAGACGAGCAATTCTGATTGGCTCTTTTAATCCAATATGAGTAATAATAAGGACAAATGGGTAAGGGTGTTTAGATAATCCAATTGGGTTAAGCCTGTTTCAAACAACGGGTCGCTGTTATCACCGGAGATCCTTGGAGAGGAAAATCACATTTATAATCAGTGCTGACTTTGAGTCTTTCTTTGTCTATTGATGAGATCATAAGGGCCAACGTTCCTGTCATGATCCAACATGGTTCAGAGTGTAATTTACATTTTTTGACCTGTTTTTTTCTTTATTAATTAAAGGATCATGTAAGAAAACAAGCATGTCTGCCAGTAGTGGTTCTGTGTGTGTGTGTGTGTGTGTGTGTGTGTGTGTGTGCGTGTCTTGTGCAGGTATCTTTGTGAGAACCAATTTGAGCTTGAGACTTTGAGAGTGAGGCCATTTTTGGAAAGTGAAGAAATGTTTGGCTTCCACATTAGAATGACCTTCGAGGATTAAGGATTTAGACTTGGTTTTAAGGTTCAGGTTAACGTTACGTTTAGGTTAGACTTGGGGGCTAGGGAAGGTGTTAATGTCAATGAGTTTCCTCACAAGTATAGAAGTACAGTGTTGCATGTGTGTGTGTGTGTGTGTGTGTGCGCGCGCGTGTGTGTGTGTGTGTGTGTCTGTGTGTGTGTGTGTTAGAGGGAGAATGTGAAAATGGGGCAGTAATGGTGAACACAGGGTTGGAGCGCAACCTGCTAATGTTGACCACACACACACTGCCAGCCATCTATTGACCTCAGAATGACCCAATCTCTCTCTCTGTCTCTCTCTGTCTCTCTCTGTCTCTCTCTCTCTCTCACGCACACGCACGCGCACACACACACACACACACACACACACACACACACACACACACACACACTTTGGTCTAAGACATAAAAACATTTAATCACAACTTTGGTTTGATTCAGTGTTTTCTGAATGTTATTCACCTCTTTCTCTTTGTTTCAGTCGGTCTCCAGACATTTAACTTTGGAATAAAATGAGAATTAAGAGAGTAAGAATGTGTCCTGTCTCTGACTTGTGAGCACAGACCACAACAGTGTGTGTATGAGCAAACTACGTAGTGAATGTTGGAGCTGCTGACAGATGAATATCACCCTGGTGGAAAAACAATGAAAAAACGCATGATTTAATATATACAGTCATGTTGTTTTCAACATACCTAAAATCATCTGCGATGGTTTAAATCACGTTTTATTACTTAAAAAATGCTTGAATGCCTTTGTATCTTTTCTGATATATTTAATAAAAAAAAAAAAATCACTGAATAGTTTTATAGAGTAGTAAATATACAAGAGAGCCTCGACAGACTCCTTTTCTATTCCATGCAGTGACATTTGCTGACAGTTTGTTCAGCAGTGTTTGTGATTTAGGCAGGGAAACATCATACGCTGCTGGGTCATGTTTTAATTTTAGAGCCATCAAAAACTTGTCTCACGGAGATAGTGCGCGCACACACACACACACACACACACACACACAGCGTACCCGGTGCTCTAGTTAACTGACTTTTGCGTCAAACATACAGTACCTGACTAAGCAACCCCGCAGCTATTTGCGGACCCACTTGTAATAATATAAACAGGTATACAGGCATGTGGACACTAGATACGAACAGCCTACTAGCTATTTCAGGGCCAGTTGCAAAATAATATGTTTTGATAAGGTCAAACAGGCTGGATGCCGTTTCCAAACCTGATCTCTTTCTCTGACTCCCCAGATGCTGAAATATCTCTTGAGCTAATTGACAGCAGGAGAAACATGTAGAGAGGCGGGGAGGCAGAAAATACAGAAGGAGAAAGAGAACTCAAATCACTCAGTGGGAAAACATTTATGTATTCACTAACATCTTTTTGGCTTGTAGATCGGTGTTCATTGTAAAAAAAAAAAATGGACTCACTACAAACATGAGAGGCTTTTATGGATAAAAGGCTGATGTTCTCAAAAATATTTGGCAGCAGCCACGTGAGATTATGCAATACAAGGCATTCACCGTCATCTGAGCTCAACTCGATTTGCTCTTTTTAGTTCCCCATTATCAGAAGTTGGATGGTACCTGCTTCTCTTTTTGGCACCACGTCGTTCCAGGTTCCAAGCGAGCTGATCTGATACTAGAAGGCGGAACAAATGGGGCAAGATTTGGGATTGGGTAGCATTTTGATTGCCTCTCAATGGCTCTCATCATGCCTGAGCTGGAGGCTTGCAGTGCGTTAACAGTCCAAACTATGACAAAAGTGCTGACAGAGGTATCAGCTGTAACCACCGTATGAGAGCAGCTGTGAGCTGGCCAGTGCAGCACACTCAATGTGACTATGTAAAGGAGAGGAGCAAGGAGAAGCTCATGTAACAACAAACACAGAGGGAGAGTGACTTCATTCACTGCTCAGACCATATCTTTACATGGCAAAGAGTTGTTGGCTGCTATATTAATGCTCTGAATGTCACATGTTGCTCCTTTAAAACACTGCAGACCACCGATTACTTGGTAACAAATGTCCCAAGAATCATCACGTGAGTGACAGGGGAAGTCCTGCACGAAACAAAACCTTTAACTAGCCAAGTTACCCTCAATAGCAAACATAATCTTAATTAAACTAAGATTTTTTTTTAAAAATAGCAGCCCGCAAAACTATGACGTCCACTATGCTGTACAATTAGAGAATGCAGACGTTCCTGTTTGGTTGCCAATGAAAGAATTCAGCAAGTATCACCATGAAGAAGCTGTCATGGCAGTTGAACAGTGAAAATCCCGCCTACACCAAGAAGTATCCACAATGCAAAACAACATCGAAAAGGACCTGGCTCCAAAAGTGAACTGAGTCAAGTCAAGCCGAACGACAAAAAGGCATTTTTTAGAGGTCTGACCAATATCTAGTCATTTTGACAATACAGTTTCTTCATTGTCAAACCTGCTATTGCTTGAAATGCACAGCACCTAAAGCATCCCTTCCTAGTCTTAGTGTGTATCCTACATGAGAAAACACCCTTTAGAAGAAAGCCATGTTGGTTGCAGTTTTAAATCCCCATCCCAGCGCGTGGAAAATGTTTCAGGAGCGTTACCCGGTTGTAATAAGGCAGATTATCAGAGTGACTTTTATGGAAAAATGACTCGGGTCCTTTTCAGACACGAGGCCTGCATGTAAAATTGGCCCAGCATTTTGGGATTACAGTGCATGTCTGAAAGTGGAAACAGAGACAGGGTGTACTGTATGTGAGTGTGTGTGTGTCCAATTTCCCAAGGCTTTTCAGATACCACAGCCAGACCTCAAAACTATCATCACTGTTCTCGCTCCCATCTGCCAAAGTCATCACCCACACAGACACTCTCACTCTCCCTCTCTCTCACACACACACACACACACACACACACACACACACGAGAGGTGTGAAACAGCCATCTCTCACCATTTTAACAGGGGTGGGAACCTGTCTATAAACTCTTCTAAACTTCTTTCATTACACTCATTGACCCCCCACCCCCTCTCTCAAACACACACACACAAACAGACACACACACACACAGACACACAGACATTTGTTGTCGGCTTGTTAGTCTGCTAAGGTGTTGCTTCTTAGAAGCAAAATAAAATGAGGTGAGAAAAAAGCTGGTAGCAACTTCCCTTGCATTTATACTGTTATTACTGTTTACTGTCATTTCCCCTGGAAAATAATGAGAACGAAATGGTAAAAAATCAGTCACTGTGCATGATAGAAGGAATTGAGAAAAGAGGGTAGAGGCAAGGAAAAAGGAAAACACGGCGATGTGAAGATAGGGAACGAATGAACAAAGTGAAGACAATTAAAGTTTAAGGCAGTGATCGTGGAAAGGTTGCTTCTAAGGACCTGTCCACACGAAAACGTTTTCAGTGCATAAGCGCAGAAGTCTTGCCCTGCCATCCATACGAATCCGGCGTTTTCGTGGCGTGAAAATGCACTTTTTTAAGACCAGCTCTCAGGGCGGAAAAGAAAAAAACACCCCCCCTCCGTTTCATGTTTGTTTTCGTGTAGATGGCGAAAACGAATACGCTGATGTCATCGCCCCTCCTCGACCCTCGAGCCTGACTTCTTCCCCCGCGTCTCGTAACAACAACAACGGTGGCCTCCGTGCTCGTAGCAGATATTCTGCCCGACGACGGCGTATCAGGGCCGCTGTATGAAAAAAAAACGGAGCCGAGAGAGGGGGGCGATACTCCGGGAAAAAAGTTGCAGATATGCTACTTTATCACGATGCTAACAAACAACCGCTAGCTATCTTCCCATGAATGTAGGCATTTATTTGTCTAATTAATCCATCCCAACGTGTGACAACGCCTCGTCAAGGCCCTTAGGGTGACGGCTGTTAATGCTTATTGTTGGTTTTATTTATACGGGACAAATTGTCATCTTATGGGTGTTAATTGATCGGGTGGTCGGCTGGATATTTAGTCTCACGTGTTGCCACAGCAACGGCAAACATCTGGTCACGCTCCGTCTCTTCTTCTGCATTTTTGTAGCAGAAACAGCGCCGCATATAGGCCTGGAATATGTACTACAGCGCGCTGAGTCGTTTTCAGTGGATTCGTCTGGATGCGGATTTTCTTGAAATGACGCCAAGGCAAAACGGAGGAAAAAAGGTTGTTTTGCTTCGTCTGGACGGGGCCTAAAAGATGAGATGCTGCAAGACCAGGAGGGACTTCACACATTCGTCTTCGGATGTGTTTCACATCGAGACGAATGTGTTTAAATGGTCAGGGAATAGATGCTCCACGCTCATTTTAATCATACTTACAAACTTTGGCTGCAACATTTATCTGATTTACATCAGAAAACACATCATGACAAATAAATGGAGAGAATCCTTTAAGAATTGATTAGTACACTCAGGATGCTGTTGTTGTTCTTGTGCTGGCTCATGTTGGTGATATTTCATGCTGTCCAAGGGAGGGGAAGCAACGAACCGCACCGGGCAAAAGGCTAACGTGCTGCTCAAAGATAGTCTAACTGTCTGGAAAAACATACAGGGGTGTGGGCTCCTCCATGGAGGTCTGACTGCAGGGACTACAGGTGGAAAATAGCAAGTTTGTTTAAACCTGGTGCATCTCTCCTGGTTTTATATAAGGCTCATGTTATATTGTGCACTGTCACTATTTAAATAAATACAATTGCAATAAGTGAACAAGAAAGAGCTAGAAAACAGTGAAATACATTTCAAATCAATAGCTATTAGATTAGATAAAATGACACATCAAAGCCATCAATGGTGATATTTCATAGTCAACACAAAATGCATTGCACTTCAAAAATGCTGTAATTGCGGTCCTGTTCAGTGAGGACCCACTGGAATGGAAAAGAGTCTTACTGCCTGATATAGGGATTCATATTTTTTTTCAAATTTGAAATTTCCTGTCCCGGGAGCAGAAGCACACCTTCCTGGGAAATTCACTTGTTTACTTCAGCTCCAGACAAAACACTGGGCATATTTCGAGCAACACTAAATGCAAAAAGGACAAAAACCTTGGGGCTCCTGACCACTGTAGTGTTTTATGTGGAGGTATTAATAATCATCAAGGCATAGAAGCAGCCTTTACATGAGTGAAAGTTAGAATGAGATGTGATGTCGTATGTTTTGCAGAAAATCCTGGATGGATCCTGGAATGCCGGGAAGGGAAGAGGTCAGCGTGTGCTTAGGATGAATAATGCATTCACTTGACAGAGGAGACAGAACCAAACTTTTAGCTTCTAAAAGAATCAATGAAGTTATGCTGATGTTCCCGTTTCCTGGGAAAAAACCCCAGTCTGACATCGGCCCATGTTACTGAATTAAAGAGAAGAAAACGAGCTGTACTACATGAGCTAAATCCACCATTACTCATCCTATAATAATGTATGCAGCATTTCTGGTAGAGTGTAGTTCTTGACATCGCCTCTCGAGTTCAACGTTAAGTCCACTAATTGGGCATAAGCCAAAGCAAGTTTAGGTGGGGGAAGCCGGTCTAGGAGTCAGGGATCAGTTTCAACCCCTGTCTGGTGTGTTTTCCCCAGGGGGAGGGGGGACTAGGTGGGTTCCTGGCTGAGACAGAGGCTTGCAGAGACCAGCGGAAAGACATACAGACTTCACAAATTTGAGTTGCGGCTTCAAAGAGAAAAGGAATACAGGGGATAAGAGGAGAGCGATACCTGCAGTGATACATGTACTCATCAGGGAAGTAGAAGAAGCAGTACCTTGGTAAGGAGGCATACTGGCGTTCCACTTCTTCATAACGCGGTGCCAACCGATGATCTGGCATCTGGGAAAGAGAGACACATTCTTAGTTTTGATAGATTCAAGTAAAACACCCTCAATGTTATTTCCCTTCCGAAAGTACTATTAAACTGCAAAACATGAGCCAAAGGATGCTCAGTGCATATACCCATAAGCCCATTACCCCGTGTGTGTGTGTGTGTGTGTGTGATACGGGAGTAATTTAGGGTCGACAAAGGCTAGCTATTAGGGATTTAGAGTTTCGGTCTTCTGAGGCTTTTTGGGGGGATGGACAAGGACTCCATCCTAGATTAGGTTACTTCAAAACAGGATGGAGTCATCACACACACACACACACACACACAAACAAAGTCACACACACACAGAGTCTGCTCTCATCTCCATCTTGAGAAAAAAAAAAAAGAAGTCAAGCTGCTGACAGTTCAATCTCTCCTTCTCCCTCTTTCACTCTTCATCTCACTGGTTCTCTCTCCCCCTCACATCTCATTTCCCCTTCTTCCTCTCATTCCTGTTCCTCTTTCTCCCCTCACACACTCTCTCGCTCAGAGATTATCCCGGCCTATTCAGTAGGGAGATTCCAGCTGCCACGGCGCTCCTTAAAGAAGCCGACTAAACCCAACAAGCCCTATTAACACACACCCGCACACACACACACACACACACACACACACACACACACACATGCATACAAGCCATTTTTTCCATGAGACATACTGAGTATTGTCAATGAGACTCATTTTAAGGTAATGTGGGACTATGATTCAGTGGTCTGACTCTGCATGCTGAACTCTTACAATAAAACCAACACTTCCCTATCACAGAGTCCCTCCAGGGTCTGTGTAAGGCGTTCTGTGTTTCTGGAAATAGCCCATAAACAATTTGCCTATCACACCATTGGCACTTATGATATGGTGCATTTGTTGATGATATGCACCTCTATTAGATACAATGGCGTAATTATTTCTCTAAGTAGACTGACCTCTGACTGTATGTCATCTGCTCACAGAGTCCAGTAAAAGCAGGGTGTACACTGTGTCCCCGCATAGCTGAAGAGAGTCATTAAATCCTAAAGAAGATAATGAAAGGAAGGCGAGGTGTATGTGTGTGTCTAAAGTGATGAAGACAAAAAGGTGGAGGGTTTTATAGAAACCCTGGTCCCTCTCCTCAACTCAAGATAATATTGTCAATGCTTTAAAAGGTGCTGAGAATTAGATATCCACCCTTTTTCTCTCTCCCTTCTCCCTGAGCCTCTCCTCTCCTCTCCTCGCTGCTGATACCGGGAGGCATATAAAACAGATTTGCTGGCCCTGCTTTCTTTTGAACACCTGTCTTTATAGCTCCAATATCTCAGGTAGAGAGACAGCGGGATATTAGGCGGGAATAGAGAGGTGGAACGGAAGAATGAAAAGGCATTAGACGGAGAAGAAAGGAGGAAAGATAGAGAGAGAGAGAGAGAGCGAATGAGAAGTAAATGACTCTGAATGGAGAAGAGCGATCCACAGAGGAGGAGGGATATTATAAGGCCATTGGGAAGTGGCAGGGCGAGAGGAGGGATGAGAGGTGAAACAAGGGGGTGAGGAGGGGTGAGGAGGGGGATGGCGGGGTGGGGAGGCACGAGTGACACAATTTTAACACGATGTTAAAAGAGGGAATGAGAGATAGCGAGAAGGGGAGTGACTGCAGCATCTAGTGGAGAGTGAGAGGCCAGATGAGTAAGGGGGTGAAGAAATAATTAGCAAAGAGTCATGAATGGGAGGAAGGACGGGAACCTGGATGAGTTAGAGGGTCCGGTCTCAGAGAGATGATGGAAGGAACGTAGTTTTGGTCCTGAAGTGGCTGGTATTATTCATTTTTTTCCTTACTGTCACAAATCACATGAAAAGACTAGCTGTATGACGACATGCATCTTTAAACACAACCCCCATTTATAAAAAGACCGAGACAACGACCACCCACGGAGAAAGACAGTAAATATGACTTGATATTATGATATAATTGTGCATGTAGCTACAAACAAGCTTGTTTATTGTATATTAGGGTGTATGCGTGTCTGAATGTCCCTTGGGATATAGCGCTCTGTTTCTGGAAGCATCAGAATCCGTTGGGAGTAAATACAAGAACTGGATGGTTTTTGATTCACGGCACACCGACCAGACAGCGAGCACCTCACACAGATTGAATTAATGCCACAAAAATAATGAATTTGTGTAAAAGGTTATTGTTTTGACAGATGATCTACAGATAAAGTGAAGCCAGCTTGTAGTTTGAAGACAGCCCGAAACACATTCGTGGCCAAGGCTGCAAAATCTAAGTCTCCACTGAAAAATGCTTATAGCAGAACATTTGACAATCCCAAAAAACAACTGAGCCAGAGGGAGAAGATCCCCCGGTTTGTTAGCGGGCAACTCGACAGCTACGACTATAGCTGGCTGTATTAGTCTGCCTGCAGCTTTGTGTGTGTGTGTGTGTGTGTGTGTGTTGGGGTAACCCAATATGTGCACGCAATCCATCTTCCCCACACACAAACAAAACGTGCACAATATTTCTCTTTCCAGTGCAGCTACTGTACACATACGCATTAGTCATTCTCAGGCAGCCAAACGCACCTCCACTCTCACCCGGCACACACACACACACACACACACACACACACACACACACACACACACTTAAACACACTCCCACACGCTCAGAGAGGGCTGTGGCAATAGTGTAGTGCACTGGTCGGGGTAATGGTCTAGTGAAAAACCATTTCACGGCGTAGCGAGCAGAGGAGAGGCAGAGAGAGAGGAAATCAAGCAGAAGAGACGCATACTGAAGGGAGAGGCAGAGAGCAACACAGACACTCACTGACACACACTTGCATATTGGTGACAAATGATTTGAGGGGGCGCAAAACTAATTCTGAGTGTGCAGATTTGTAAAAGCAGAATCCCACTTGAGCGGGTGTTCGTTTCTGAGTCGACTCTCTAAATGTTCTCCAGCTGTTTTGGCAGCTTCTGACCACTTGAGCTCACGAGGTCGCCTGCCAAACATTTTCCACTAGCAAGCTGCAACGGCACAAATCCACTTCTGGACTTCACCATCGTGTCTTTTTCAAAATCCATAGAAGGAAAAGAGGAGGGACGGGCAACCACACGGCTATTCAGGACATCTGATACTGTAAGCCTGCATTATGGTTTAGCAGAGAGTTTAAATGATCGTAGGTGTGTAGATCTGCGAATGAAGTTCAGCAAAACTGTGATAATCCTTTTCTCTGTAAATATGTCGGGGACAGGAAGATGTAAGAAAACCCTATTTTACAAAAGGTTTTGATTTTTAGGTGTACAAAAAGACAACTTTTAAATGGATGGATCATGTGCCAACATTCATAACAGTCATTTAGAGTCCAGGGGCCCTAGTTTCGTAGACCAGCGCAGGGCGGCGCAGGGTGGCGCAGTGCAAGTTTCGACCCGCGCAGCCTTGTGCACCGTCAGTTTGGCAGTTTGGTGGATCGCCTGCGCCAAGATGGGTGTGTCGGCGCAGCAGGGGGAGGCGTCACAGATTCAGCTTGGCGTAGCGGAAGTTTCGTGGCAAAAAGCCTCGCCGAGACTGCGCTGAAAGCTCGCCAGCTCCGACCTGGTCTACTTTCAGCGCAAGGCGTAGATAAAGTCCATTCATTCAATGCGAATCACAGCTGGCGGATCGGAAGTTTGGCTGATGGCGCGCAGTGCGCACACGTCACCGAGACCTCACAGGCAGGTTTCCACAGTTCCAGACACATTTAAATGCAATAAATAATCACAACAAACACTATTTAATGCAATAATTGAATCAACACGTGAATTTATATCTATATAGATTGTCCCGTCACATCTGACGTCAGATCAAAGGCGGATGGCACGCGTAACGGAAACTCAGCCTCTCGGACCAAAACATCTCCTTCTCTCTCTCCTGTTTCTTATAATATGGACATTGTTATTATTATAATACGCGCGCACAGCGCATAATGCGCGTGGTGGGAGCGGCGGCGCTGCTTCTGTCATCGGGTTGTCAAGTGACGGATCTTGCACTGAACCTCCCCTAACGCATTAAAGGAGAGGAGAGGAGCTCAGTTGATTGGTGAAGATCTGAATCGGCTGTATTAATCCCAGTCCACGCCTCGTCTCCCACTCACGCCTTCTTCTCCTCCCTCTCTCCCACTTGCGCCGGTGGGCGAGACGGGAGGTGTGCCTGCGCGAGCCTGCGCGGTGCACGAAACTTGCAAAGTCCAGGCGGACACGCCCCGTCGGCGCGGCGCAGGTGCGCTGAAAGCTGACTGCGCCTGGTCTGCGAAACTAGGGCCCAATGTGTTTGATTTTTTGCAATTGTCAGGATATTAAAAACATAAATGCCACTGTCATAGACTTTATTTTGAAAGTGGTCAGACCTGTCACTTCCTGTTGAAATTGAACAGGTGATGGCTGGATTAAGACTAATAAAAGGTCACCTTATGCATCCTTGATCATTACGAGTGTGAGAGTCCCTGTTTTTGGCTAAACTTCAGTTTCTCAGTTCCTCTGGCTGCCCGGATCAGCTGCTATGCTCACGATGATGCCTTCCCCTGCGTACAAATCTAATTATGTTCTTAGACTCTGAGCCTTTGCACTCACAAATGATGACTTGTGGAGTGAGCGGCACTCGGGTTTGTTTTGTGAACTCTCCACTCGCTTTTGGCGTCAACGTTCTTCCACACTTGATGGGCAGATACGCACCCTGTGAGAGGGGTTCATCTCTCTTCTTCCAACAGACCCTCAAATTTACCGAAACACCACCCCATCACTATCAGCACACACACACACACACGGTCTGCCTCCCGTCTTATAGTTTTTTCTCTCTCTTACTCACAGACACTTTTCACTCGAGCCGTTTCAAGGATTCCAAAGGGATTTAGATCGACATGGAGCATTTGGTAGCTGCATACTACCAAATGTGAAGTGTCTCTTCCTCTCTTCCATCACTCTCTTCAACTCTTTTTTTTGTGCCACCCAATAGTTTCCCTTCATTAGCCAACTCTCCTTAAGTGAAATAAAGGGTTCCTCTGAGTACTCTTAAATCTGCGTTATTAGTTAAGGCCCCTTTTCTTTCCTCCTGCACCCTTCATGCTGTCATCCCAGTCCACCGACGCTCTCTTCATCAATCTATTATTCGTTACTGAATGTACATCTTCCGTCCGTCTCCCCCCTCTGTTCCCCTATTACCCCCTCTCTTCCTAAAATAATGATGACAAACAGGAACAGTATAACCTCTATCAGCCGTTCTCCTTCTCTCCAACTGTATAACAGTGATAGAAAGGGGGAGGGGCCTCTCTATTACAATCACTATCTTCCATACGTTACTTACTCTCTCAGTCCATCTGTCTCACGACCAATGTCCCTTTCTCCTTCTGTAAATCAATAGAAAAAGATTTTGCCTCCTTTCCATCATCTTTCCATTGCCCCCCCCCCAACCACCCACTCCCACCCCCCCCCACACACACACACACACACACACACACACACTCACACACACACCCAAACTGCCTCCCCCACACGCAGAAATCGATGAATAAGGGAAGGCTGGCTCTAATCCGTATCAGTCATATTGTTCTGCTCAGCCAGCGCTTTGGGCTGACTCAATTAAAACACAGAGGCTGTGATTTCTGTGTGTATATGTGTGTGTGTGTTAGTGTGTGTGTGTTGTGCTGGCTGCCTGCGATACACCCAGCAGCCAACACCTGCACATATTAGTGTGTGTAGCGAGGCAAAGCTGTAGATGCTTGTGTTTGGAAGAGGGCCACCTGAAGATGCTCGTCTGTGACTCTAACAGCAAAAGACAATGAGTCATCGTTTCAGTGTAAAAGCGTATTAAGATTACAAGTGTTCTTAAATCAGCAAGCAAATTACAACAACACCAACCACGATGAAGGTAGGTATCCATGTCAACGTAACCATGATGAAGTGAAGCACGTGGATGTGGTGATTGGGAGTGCAGGACAAGCTACAGTGATAACGCAGTGTTGAGGAATGGGGAAATCAAACCTGGGACTTCTTTACTTGTGGAAAATAAATAAGACTCAAGACAAAGTAAATGAACTATTTATTTGTAAAAGTTGATGGGACTAGACTTACACGACTGTAATGGTGTCTCTTGTTAGTACTAAAAAATAAAAGGAAATCAAAGCCTATATATGGCTGACCTTACATTTGAAGGATGCAGACAGAAAGACCCCTAATTATATGATTTTATGAAAAATCATTTTCAGGATTTACCCTGACAACCTACCGTAGTCATGTAGTTTACCAAATACAGTTTCAATCTCTAAAATATCAACTCCCATCATCCTAACAGACCTTTTATTGGGGAAAGCCTTCCAGCTCTTTCTCACTTATGTTTGCTACTTGGTGTAAAAACTGCTCCAGGTTTTTAACTAATTACAACTCCTGGCTGAGAGTCAATAGTTAGATTTTGCCACCAGTGCATATTGAGGGACATTCTTTGTGATTGCTTTTCTCAAGGCATGCTCTTTATATTTCTGAGGGATGGAGAAATGTTTAAATATGCACACACACACACACACACACACACACACACACACACACACACACCCACGCACAGAAGAAAGGAAATCCACAGACACAAAATCACATATTTGATTATACTCTCGCACACTGTTGTTTGGTAGATGAATGCATCTTGTTAATCAAAAATAATATCAGAAATATGTAATTTTTGTCTGTAGTGTCAGAGAAAATGAATGTAACACCTGTCTTCTGTGTGAAGTGAGCTAAATGGCCCAATCAGAGAGAAATCTAACACCAGATTTGTGTTTTTTTTCCCCCATTTGGTACCTGGTGTAAATTTGTAATTTATTCTCCTCTATTTTATTTCCAAACTCAAGTCATATGTAGCTTGTAAGCATTCCTGGCCACATGCAATGATCTGTGATGCCAGCCACTTCCACTCTAGCAGTAAAATAATAAAATAAGAAGAGGTTTTTCTTCTTTCCACACTACATTGCCCCCCAGTCTACGCATCACCTGCCCTCCATCACAGCATCCCAGGCTTTATTTATTCTCCCCACTTATAACTCTCCATCCATTTCTTTTACATACCATCCCCTCGGCCCATCCGTTCATTCAGGAAACGGTCATTACAGTTGCTGGTGGAAAGCCACCCATATCCACAGGCTAATTACTACAGCCTCTTAACAAAGTAGCACTAAAGAAAAGAGAGTAGACGAGCACACTCACAAGTACGACTACATGCTCATTTATAGTCACACATAAGTTCAAGCACACACACACACACACACACACACACACACACACAGAGCTACTCCAAAGAGGCCCTTCCATAGTTCTTCATTCTGAGCAAACTGCACAAAGTCACTGTAACAAAGTCAATATTGTCTCGTTCATCAGTTAGATATGCATTAAATAAAAACCTAAACTGGTGATTTGTCTCCCAATTCCCAGTCTTTAGACTAGGCTTAGCTAACTGGCTGCTGGTTTGTAGTTTTATGTTCAATACAGGCAGGAGAGTGGTACCATAACCAACACTCAAAGTCAAATCAATGCAAATATTCCTATCATGGGAACAATGAAACCAAAAACACAGTATATCTATATGTGTGTAAGCTCAGTCTTAACAAAAGATTGCATTTAACAATTCAGCTGTGACATTGGGACTTTCTTTTCCAAGCTTTAGCACACACCGTGTTGGTCTGTAATACACACCTGCGTGTAGCTTGGTGATCCATCTTGAGAAAAATAAAAATGCATCTAAGTGGGTGGTGTTTCTGTGTGTGTTTACAAAACACAGTAAAAGCTGTGGGAGCTGAGCAGTGAAGTTACAAAACCAGAAATCTCAGCACCTGGCAAAGTAATCGCTGAGTCATTGCTATTGATCAACCACCCCGTGACACCTCTGCAGACATACACTGTTTTGGTCACTTTGTACTATTGGGCTGTTAAATCTCACTCGGTCCTGCTGAGAGGGAGGGTGATAAACAACCCAAAATGAACATGTGCTAGAGAGGCTGAGAAAGAGAGTGAAAGAATAAAATAATCACGGACAAATTTGCTTACAACACCAATCATCTTTATTCACAAACCTCTTCCTGCTGAAATGTCAGCAAAGCACTAGAATAAAGGGCTGAGAATTAAGACTGGAGCACTGTTAAATGTCACAGCGCTGTTGAGCCTCTCGTACAATTAAGACCACAGAAGGTCAATTTACCCAGAAGCACGCAGCGTAGAGCGTCTCCCATGAATACAGCGATTAATACTCCTTAACACAAAGCGTGTCCTGTTTATTTACTGTGGGTTTTGGGAGAGTTAGCTGTGTGTGGGTGTGTGTGTTTGCATATCATTTGACCTATCAATGACATTAAATCCTTAAAAAAATAAAGATATTGAAGAGTTATGAAGGAGGTGATATTCCAACACTTGCAGCCAACAGCAACAAACACTGCCACACACAAACTTGTTTTTGTCACTACAGAGGACACTGCATTAACATCCATTCATTCTCTGGAGACTTAACAATAACAATAACCACCTGCCTGAACCCAACCATTACCCTGATCCTAATTCCCAAACCTAACTGAAACGTAGGGCACTCTCACATCAGTAGTTCAGTTGGTTTGGCCAGGGGAAAAACACATAGGACACATAGCTACCTTTAAGTCAGGTTTGAGTTTAGGTTGTAAAACTCATTCATTGTAGGCCTGTTCGATTAATCGAATTTAAATCTTAATCGCGATCATGTAGTTAGGATGATGTTAAAAACGAGAAAAACGTAAAATCGATTTTTCAAAAAGTTAAAATTCTGCACTTTATTCATTAATTTTTGTTTAATGGACACACCTTAAGATACATGTGAAAGTGAGGTTTTTTCTCTTCATCCCAAAGGGATTGTTTTTGTTGTTGTTGTTGTTTACAAGAGGTCTACAAGAAGATAACATGGAGCAAAGCCAGATGGCAAAAGTTCAAAAGTTTGTTCTTTATATTAATCCCTTGAGGGATTTTTTGTTTAATAAGAGCAAGGTTTGCACTCAAATCCAAATGGAGAAATTATTTCCAAAATGTTCAATAAAAAACAGTATATTTGAAATAATTTCTTTGCCTTTTGTCATTTCACAAAATAATCGTAATCGAAAATCGGAGTTTGAGAGAAGAAAATCGTGATTTTATTTTTGGGCAAAATCGAAAACAGCCCTAATTCATTGCATTGCTCAAAACGGTCCACATAATGAAATCCAATTGTGTTGATTAACAGCAAATCATGCTGCACTTTACAGTGCCTTTTGTGTGCATTAATCTTCTCTGCTGTTCAAAAAGAACGGATATCATTTTGTGTCGATTTTGGCGGCCCCTGTGGACAATTGGGTAGTGCTTATAAGCACCAGATTCCTTACGTTCTCCCATGCCTCCCTTCCCTCCAGCTAGCCCAGTGTACTGTTGGCTCCCAGCGGGGCAGAGAGATGATGCCCTGCCTGCTGCCGGGTGACAGGGGTCAGTACCTGTCGCCGGAGCCTCACCTGCAGATCATCAGGGTCTGTCCACGCCAGGCGGGTCGCTGCCAGAGGCCCCGCCTGCCATAAATAGTTTTATCTGAGTTTGCGGGAAATTGGACCAAATTACAGCCATAAAGAATAACTAGATATAGCCAATCTTTTCACTGTCTTGTTTATTGACTGGTTATTATTTATGTATATCAAGAAATCGTTTTAGGATCAGCAGATAGATGTTACAGATTGTTCCCAGCTAATGACTAATTTTATTTCACATAATGTGAATATGTTAAGAGATTTTTGTCGCCACAACAAGATTAATAAAACATACAAAGCCAAGCAAACACACACACACACACACACACACACACACACACGCACACACACACACACACACAATGATGAAAAATAATCTGATCCTAAATAGTGAAAACGGAGCTTGCTGTGCCCTTTTTTAAATGTTGCTTTTCGCTTGCGCGTATATATTATATATACTCCTATATTTTAGGAAGAGACTGAGGAAAGGGAGGGATCAAAATGAAAAAAGAGAGTGAGGTGGGAGGGAGAGAGAGAGAGAGAGAGAGAGAGAGAGAGAGAGAGAGAGATGGGGATAAATAAATGATAGTAAGAAGGAAGGAAAGGCGATAGCAGAGAGGATAGGATTAGTCTCTGCTGCAAAGCCTTTAGAGAAATACACACACAGCCACACACACACACACACACACACACAATATTCAGCTGAGCCAACCATGCAGTGATATACATATTGTACACGTAGTACAAAATAAAAGACCAAAAAACACATATTCACACGCGATATTTGCATGTGTGATACACACATGCGAACATGCGAACACACACACACACACACACACACACACACACACACACACACACACACACACACACGTTTCTCCAATCCTTAGTGTTCTTAACAGTTAAGCTTGTCCTTGAAAGTGCAAGGTGGGGAGTTGATAACGGGACAGAGGGAGAGAACGAGAGAGTCAGGGGTGACGGCATATATACGGAGGGACAGAGAGAAGGATGAAGAGAATGGGAGCCGAAAGAGTGAAGGAAGATAATTTGGTTTCCTCTAAGCCCCCTCCCTGCCACCCAGATAGTATATCCGTCTACCTCTACCCCCCCCCCCCCCCCCCCCACTCTCCATCTGTGTCTCTCACTCCTTCCCTGGACCCCAAACTTCCCGACTTAGAAAAGTTCCCCTTTGAGGATTAGGGGGAACAAAGAAAGGTGAATTCCAAGGAAGACTGATGGAGTGGGAGAGAGAGAGAGAGAGAGAGAGAGAGAGAGTGGAAGGGGTTAAATAGGAGACAATTTACCGGACAGGGACATACACGTGATGTAGAGAGGAACATTAAGATGAGAGCAGGGCACATTTTTACTCCCTCTGCCATTTTTTTTATAATGTCAGCGCCTTAGGTAGGAAAATCTCTGCTGGATTTTTATTTATGGTATTTATTTATTTATTTCTCCGATATCTCAGGAGCAAGACTTAGCATAAGACCATAAGCACATAAGAGCAGCACAGCCACCTTTTTAAAATGTGTGTGTGTGTGTGTGTGTGTGTGTGTGTGAGAGAGAGAGAGAGAGAGAGAGAGAGAGAGAGAGAGAGAGAGTATTCATGTGCGAGTGCAGATGTACAGAATTGGAGTATGAGTCTGAAAATACACTTTTTTGTGTGATTGTGTGGCGGAGGAGCAGGTGGCTACAGAGGCAGGTTAGATGCAGCTGTAATGGGATGAAAGTGACACTTTCTCTTTCTGCCTGCCTCACACACTTTCTCCCTCTTTCCGATGATTGGCTCCAGTCAGGGGGCAGTGACGGACGGGGCTGAATTTACCTCTACTTTTTTTTTTTATCTCTTCTAATCTCAAAAAAGTGTTGACCTCTTCTCCCCTACTGTCTCTGTGTGTCACACCGTTCTAGCCTCTACATGTTTTATATCTTATCCTCTTCCTTCTTATCTCCTCTTCTCTGTTTCATCCATCCATTCCTTCCTGTTTATCATGTCCTATCACCAATGAATAACACACAGCAACTAATCAAGTTGACTTTTACATAAATATATTAGACCAACGTTTACACTGTTATTTTAGAGGTATAACAACGTGTAACTTTGCAGCATTAAAATGTCTATAAATGACTCGACCAATGTTGTAGATATATTGTTGAGTTATGTCCCTACATCATGCCAAATATGAACATGAATCTGCTTGGTTTTGGAGAGGACACCCTGTAAAAACCTCCAGAACGATGAAGACTGAAGGAATCCTTACTGGGAAAAGCTGACGACAATGTTGGTGTAGACAACACCAACCAAGCCTCAAAGCTTCAACCTATTGTTATTGTTTTGAGTGATGGACCCCTAGTGGCACGTATAACCCAATTGGTAGGTGTAAATATCTCAAATTACTTTGACACATACTGTATAAGGACAAACGGCAACAAAAGTGTATCAATCCAATATCGCCTATTTGTGCATTTTTGTGTGCAAGGTTTGTTGATGTAGTGTGTATGACTGTGTACATGTAAACGGATGAGGTATACTGGGCTAAAGGAAAAAAGGCTGGGGGGAAATAGACAAAGAAGTGTGGAAAATGGAGGCCCTACTTGTTTTTGTGCTGGATGACATGCTGGGCAAGGAGGCAGAAATCCACTTATTATGCTGAGCTTTTGTTTGGTATGTGGACCTGAATCCGTGAAGAGATATGTACACATTTGTGGACACACAAACACACAGAAGCCACTATGAGTTATTCTCTGTGAGGGTCTAGCATGAAAAGCACACAAACACACACAGCTGTGAAGTCTTTAAAGCTTAAGTATTTTCTGACCCCCTGAGAAACTCGTCGGAAACTTTTTCAAGAAATGGAGCGAGGTGTAAGGTGTGACTATGACCGTACACAGAAGAATAACTACAACCTCAATGTTGCAAGCGCAAAACTCTCCAAATCCAGACGAAGAGATGAGGAACATCGCTGAGCAGTTTTTCAATTTGTCTGAAAGCTCTGACTTGGCTGCGGGGTCAGATATTACCTTCGGCACAAGAGGGGATAGTGTCATCTATCAAATATCCTCCAAGAAAATGGAGACGGAAGTTTTCTTGCAGACATAAGCAGTCTGCCACGGATTGGCCAGGACGTAGACTTAGCTCGGAGTCCAGGTGGGGTAGAAGGGGGGGCTGGGCGGGGGACAGAATTAGAGAAGCTGGATGGGTAGGAACGAAAGAAGAGAGCGAGACGGGGATTAGAGACCCTATGAGAGGCAGTCACTTAATTTCCTGGCCAACCTGGCTATGATTATCTTCTGGGTGGGAATGGAATGTTTGATGTCCGGGGAACCAGACTAATCCTTGGTGACTAACCTCCACCTCTCATTTCCTCTGGATTAGCTCAATCTGCTACTTAATAAAAAAAGGTGGAGGTGAAGAGATATTAACCTACAATGAAAGAGAGAAAGAGGAGAAAAATAGTCCTAGTTGTTCTGACTGTGAAGACTGTAAAAATGTCTATGTGTTTTTGACAAGGCTCTCTTGTAGCTTCGTCAATGATGACTGTTGTCTCTGAAAAGGAAAAATGGAGGTTTGTATCGTGCCAGAAAACTTCATCTCATCTCCTACCAAAAGTCACCATTGGGTTTTTTAACCTTAACTACTAAGGAGTGCACCTCAGTCATTTTTTGTGTGGAATTTGAAATGTCAATGTGGGAATAAGTTAAAACATTTAACCAGTAATGATCTCTTCTAAACAGCAGCTGGACGTGCCTAAAATGTACGGGCCAAGTGACCGGCAGAATGCTCCGTTGCCCTATCACTAAACTAGATTATTGATGTAAAAAATAGAATAGTCTAAATTCCAAAAGTTTAAGACAAGGCTTTATTTAGCATCATTTGAAATGGATGACAGGAAGGGATGACATGCTGGTTGACAGCTTGTCAAATACTGACAATCAGTGGCCTCAACCACTCTAGCGTACGTTTTGGGTGTGTCAATACATGCTTATTACATACAACACATTGGGAGTGAGATCGAGTTAAACCCGAACATGTCGTTAGAGGTGGTAGATCAGAAACCAGTCATATGGATTATTATTGTCACACTTCATTGGTTAGTTTTTAGATAGTTTCAGAAAACGCTTGTATGGACTAATTTTGTTGGGCTATAAATCTGGAGGACTTGTTGGATTGTGACACGCCTCCATTATGGTGTATTCTCTGAGAAGATGAATACATGTACAGCCCGTCGTTACAGAGTGGAAAAAGAAAAACAGGACAGCACCATTAACGGTGGTTTTTAAATTATTGATATCATAAAGGAAACACAAGCGCAGTCACACTCGTGCTTCTCGTTGTGACCAGTTGTCACTTTGGCAATTTGGGCCCTCCAACAATTTGGGCCCTCCAACAATTTGGGGCCTCATGATTGAGGGTTATTTGCAAATTCACACAAGGACTGCACGGACTTGCAGCTCCCACAAATACACAAATTATCATCACTAAAGGGCTTCAAATCAACTAACACATTTTCAGAAAAGCGGTCGCCAAATGTGCTCAACAGTCTCCCCCTCTTTTTTTTTTTGGTTTTTCTCACCAGATTTCTCTCAAGAGGGAAAGTCTGAAGTGTTGCCAGGTTACCAGCCAATCTGACCAATGACATGTCACTTGACCCTTCTCTCGGCCAATGCCCTGCCTCCAACAACCGGCTGGGCCCCAGCTGGCCAATTAGCTTGCCTCTTAGTATGGAGCTTGGCCAATGGAAAGCCCTGGGAGACTTCTGTTCATCTGAACTCACAGATGGGAGGACAGAGAGGGAAAGAGAACGTGTGTGTGTGTGTGGGGGGGGGGGACTTGGCCTGAGTTCTCTAGCACTATTGAGACATCTTCACTGAAGAGGTTGGCTAGTTTTGAGTTAGCAGTTGGTGACAGATCTCTCCATTTAAAAGCGGCCAACGGGAGAATTATAATGCTAGTAGCAGAAACCAAACCGCTAACCTGCGAGCTTTTAAGATGGAGAATACTTATTTTTTGATTCCGTAACACTAGATGTGTCCTGCAAAAACATGCACTTTATTGCCAAAGGTATTCTCTCACCCATCCAAATAATTGAAATCAGGTGTTCCAATCACTTCCATGGCCACAGGTGTATAAAAGAAAGCACCGAGGCATTCAGACTGTTCTACAAACATTTGTGAAAGAATGGGTCACTCTCAGGAGCTCAGTGAATTCCAGTCATGAAATGTCCTCCCTCCTAAATATTCCACAGTCAACTGTCAGTGGGATTATAACGAAGTGGAAGTGATTGGGAACGAAATCAACTCTGCCAAGAAGTGGTAGGCCACATAAAATGGAGCGGGGTCAGCGGATGTTGAGGTGCATAGTGCGCAGAGGTCACCAACTTTCTGCAGACAATCGCTACCGACCTCCAAACTTCATGTGGCCTTCAGATTGGCTCAAGAACAGTGTATAGAGAGCTTCATGGAATGGGTTTCCATGGCGATCAGCTGCATCCAAGCCATACATCAGCAAGTGCAATGCAGTGGTGTAAAGCACACCACCACTGGACTGAGAGCAGTGGAGACGAGTTCTCTGGAGGGACGAATCACACTTCTCCATCTGGCAATCTGATGGACGAGTCTGGGTTTGGCGGTTGCCAGGACAACGGTACTTGTCTGACTGTATTGTGCCACGTGTAAAGTTAGGTGGAGGGGTGATTATGGTGTGAGGTAGTTTTTCAGGAGCTGGGCTTGGCCCCTTAGTTCCAGTAAAAGAAACTCTGAATGCTTCAGCATACCAAGAGATGTTGGACAATTCCATGCTCCCAACTTTGTGGAACAGTTTGGGGATGGCCCCTTCCTGTTCCAACATGACTGTGCACCAGTGCACAAAGCAAGGTCCATAAAGACATGGAAGAGAGAGTTTGGTGTGGATGAACTTTACTGGCCTGCACAGAGTCCTGACCTCAACCTGATAGAACACCTTTGGGATGAATAAGAGTGGAGACTGAGAGCCAGGCCTTCCCATCTAACAGTCTTCAGTGTGTAACATCTATCAGTGTGTGACCTCACAAATGTGCTTCTGGAAGAACCTAAACCTTGTGAAAGCCTTCCCAGAAGAGTTGAAGCTGTTATAGCTACAAAGGGTGGACCGAGGTCATATTAAACCCTATGGATTAAGAATAGGATGTCACTTAAATTCATATGCAGGTTTTGGCAACATTGTGTGTGTGTGTGTGTGCGTGTGTGTGTGTGTGTGCATATACACAATTTAATGTTTTTTCTGTATAGGGACACGACGTAGCATTAAGCTAAACCACAGCATTTACAGCCTAAGCTAATTAGCATATCCTGTAGTGTGTGATTGTGCCTACATGCGTCTTGTGTGGCCATGTAAGACACAGCAGAGGTTGAGCTACCACTCTAACTACTTTTTTCTTAATCTCTGCTTCCCTTTAAAAGTAATAAAAATCACCAAGGCAGGCCAACGTTTTACCCTCCATTAAGCGTAATTTAAAGAAGAGCACTCCAAAGTAAAATTGGCAAATGGTGAACATTTTCAGTATTAAATGGAAAGGCCTAAATATCAGAAAAAATAGCACAAAAAAGCAGACCAGAGTGGAACCTGAAAAGCTTTCCTTGCCTCACTAGTTACACCGATTTGGAGTGAAACTTCTCGCAACATTTCAGCAGTCTTCTTTTTTATCACAAAAAAACATTAAGTGAAACTGACTTTCTTTCAGTCAGCATTTTGGACAGCTGTATTGAAATGCCACACTTATATAAGCCCCCTCTCTTTCAGTATCTCTGCATGTGACTGGATTTTCTTCCATTTCTGCGCTACTCTCACGGAATCTTCCCCATGTTTATAGATAACACTTTCCTTCTTAATTGGGATTTTTGGTTTGCTTTATTGGCATGGCATGAAAGCGGATCTGCGCTGCCAGGGAAATACAAGAGGGAATGAATTAGTAACACAAATGTGTTCAGAAAAAAAAAAAAAAATAAAACGTGTAAGTGGTGTACATCTGTATGATGCATTAAACCTACACAAACAAGTCATCTCTATGCAGACAAAGCTGTCTGTGTGTGGATGTTTGCCTGTTGGCATCTCACTTAAAGCTTGAATAGAAGTCATGAGAGCTAAATGGACATTTAGATTTGATCAAACGTAACAACATTAGGATCCAGGAACTATACCTGAAGTGAATTGGACATTATTTCCTGATGCTATACACTCAGGCTGACATGGAGCCAGATGTGGGATGTGCCATGGGCAGGTCACCATAGACAATTAAATATTCACACTCACAACCTCCTAAAACCTAAAATCTTCATGACATCATTTATATAATGGCATCCTAGAAGTCCGGTCCCAGTTAAAGGAACGGGAAGCTTTGGAGGCTCCCGTTACCTAATCTGGATGCTGATGAAATGATAAAGTGGGGAAGAAACAAGGTTAAAGAAACATGAGGTTAAAGACCTCATGACGGGTGATAAAGGTCGTTTGTACTGCAGGAGTGTTAATTGGGCTGGTTGAGATTTATGAAAGAGAACCATACGTAAACACAGCTTTATAAATCAGGCACACATTACCGGAACATATATTACCATACATTTTGTGGTGTCTTAACCAAGCAGTAGGTGATATGTCATATATAACAATGACACCTATAGCACAGCAGCATTTAACAGGAGGTTAAAAGGGGCTGCCTGATGCTCCTCTCCTACTCCCTCACTCAGTCTCTCCTGACATGTAGACTTTCTTAAACCTCATTGTAAACCTCCCTGACTCTCTCTACTGTAGGACTCTCAATCTTGCTCCATCCTTTCTTCTCCATCCCTCAGTTTTTCTTATCTTCCAGATGACTCGTCATATTTCAATGTCAGATATCTCTCTCACAGAAGCTCAAGAGCTGCACGCCGCTTTAAGAATCGCTGACAATCTCCGAACGCACACACACACGCACTTCGTCCTCGCTCGCTCGCTCACACACACACACACACACACACACACACACACACAGATAAGTGTGCATACAGTGCTCACAGGTGCACATAGTTGACACTTAGAAGTGCGTATGTCCTCGACAACACAGCTGAGCCAACGATCTAGACACACACACACACACACACACACACACACACACACACACACGGCAGTTGGCTATCTGTCCTGTACACAGTGCAGTGGCCAGTGGTGATAACACTCTCTGCTGGACCAAAACTCATTACTCTTTACACACAAACCTGGATGGAGCTGTGTGTGTGTGTGTGTGTGTGTGTGTTTGTGTATGTGTGCGTACGTTTGTGTGTGTTTGTGTCTGTGTGTGCGTGCGTACGTGTGTGTGTGTATTTTTGGCATCCTTCTGAAAGCCTGAATAGAAGTCATGAGTGCTTAATAGAAATCAAGATTTGATGAGATGAAACAACGTCAAGACCCATGAGTTCTGTCTTAAAGGAGCCGCACACACACCCCACAAACACACGCACACACACACACCCCACACACACATGCACACACATGCACACACACACACACACACACAAAAGAAACACACAACCACGGCCACAACCACAGACTTTTAAAGAATGTGACCTCTTCATGGTAAACAGTATTATTTCAACCATTTCTGCCAACGGCACTGCAACAAGAGAGGCTTTCACGCTAGATTAAAGGATGATTTCTATTTTTGCATGTGATATTGATATAGCCTTTTGCTGGAGATGCCTATGTACCAGATGAAAACACGTGGATCTCTGAGAGTATTGGCCGATGTATACTGTATGCCTTCGTGCATGGCCATTTTGGACAAAGGAATCAAAGGACAATTGATGTTGGGTAAATTTTATTAGAAAATAAATACATCTAAAAAAAACAGCAGTATTTCTTTCTTCTTTGACCGACCCTGTTCCAACACATACTTCCTTTCAGTCAAACTGTTTGAAAAAGTAGCAGATCTACAGTGCATGCCCCCCCACCCGTGCAGGATGGTGTTTGAGCCTGCAACATGGGTAGCGGGTCAGGCTACACGCTAGACAGGATGCCAGTCTATCACAGTGCATATAGCACATCGCCCCGACAACCATCCACACTTTCATTCACACCAACGGGCAATTTTAAGTTGAAAATCGATTTTAACCTGCAAGTCTTTGGAACTGTGACAGAAAACCAGAGCATCCACTAAAAACACGAGCACAGAAGGCATGCAAACTCCACACATAAGGTGGATCCGGAACCAGGACCTTCTCGCTTTGGGGCCAAAGTGCAAAACACTGAGCCACCGTGAAACAAAAATGTATTATTTTTGTGTTGCAAGAAAAAAATACTGGGACAACTCCAAGCTTGTCATGCTCAGTTTTTAGCACTTTCATTGCGAGTTTAGCACCACTCAAAGTTTCCTTGTTACCTCCGTGGAACAGAAGTCAACTGTACTGTCAGATGCAATGAAGGTTAATGCTCTCGCTTAACGTCACTTTGCTGCCAGTCTGGTGATTTTTTTCAAACTATGTCACTGCAGTAAATGTGCAGTAATGACGAACAAATGCTTATTAACACTCCAACCATTAGATGCATTTCAATCTGAATCTCAATGAACATGTGGATGAAGCGGGACGATCAGTAAAGCAGTCCGCATTCGTCGGTAAATGAATTGAGTGATTCCGTCCACAGCTACTTTATACTAGAGTCTACTTTACTTGAAAACGTTCTGATGAATGTGCACTCTCATTTAAAAGGTTACACAACGCTGTTTACTGTGCTCATCTTGAGTAATTATGTGCAAATGACGCCGGGCTGCTACAGAATAACCACACGTCTCTACACTAACAGGGCCGCTCTGGTGTAACTCGGCATTATGCCTCCTTCCAACTTTTCTTTTTACAAAACGCTGCTCTGTCACATTTAATGCGAGAGTTAAAGTTTTAATTTTTGTTTTAATTTCTAACATGCTGTACAAATTAAATAGAAATGGCTCCATATTTGTACTGCTCAGGGCAAAAATATGATATCCTTCGTCTTCGGGTTTATTAATCACCACACCACCCGGGTATATATTCCACTCCACCCAGTCCCCATTTTACACTGCTGCACTTACATGAACCAAACTAGCAGGTGCACTTGGAGGCAACCCCCCAGTCTGTATGCCATAACTACTGCTTCACATTTGTCACTGCACCATTAAAACAGGCCCATGGACTATTTGTTAATGGTAAAAGAGGATACAAAGACGTGCCTTCTCGTGCTGTGCAGCAACTCTAACTCCATGTTTTCACAGACCGCAGTAAACTTCACTGAGGTTATTGGTTCAAACACAACAATTTTAATCCCATAATAAAGTCTTCTTGTTTAGTCTTTCATGTCGGGCCCAACATGATGAATGTCGTCTCTGAATGTGGAACTCACCAAAAACAACAACAAACTACTGGAGTAGTCATGCGGGGACCCAACAACCGCAGATTCATGAGCAGCCCTGGATCATGACCCACGCTTTTAAGAGGCCAGACTTTAGGGAATCACGCATGTTAAAAACAGATAATAAGTCATAACATGTTGACTCACGCTGCCCTGTTGGCGAGGAGAAGACACAAATCACACACGCCAGCGAGGGAGTCTGCGTATGTTTGCATGTGTGTGGATTTAGTGTGTATTCAGACAATGTGAAAGCATGGGCTCATTCTTGTGTGTGTGTGTGTGTGTGTGTGTGTGTGTGTGTGTGTTGTGGCATTTATGTCAGATGCATGTTTTCATCCTTGCGTTCTATTATGTGTGTGTGTGTGTGTGTTCAGCGGTCATCAGACCAGCCAGGCACCAGTTCCAGACAGCGAGGTCAGAGTCCTTCACTAATCATATTAACATTCTTTCATAATGACACAATGCATAACTCTCCCTTTCACTCTTCTTCTCCCTCCCTCTTTCCATCTGCATCACTAGTGCCCCCCCCCCCCTCGTCTATATGTTTTTCTTGATTTCGTCTACCTCCTCACCTCATTTTTCCTGCTTCTTTCTAACTCTCTCTAGATATTACTCCTGTATGTTTTCCCCCTCCTCCCTTCCTACTTCTCGCTTACTCCAATAGCAGTCTCATTCCCTCAAATTAAATCCCATCTCATCCACCCCACCCCCCTCAGATGACCTCACATATTCCATCAGTAGGTCATCACGTTAATCCCCAGGGTGCAGACTTACGACGAGCACCTTCTACAATGGATCGCCGGTAGTATTTAAGGGTGGTAATGGTGGGTTATTTCAGTATTACATTATGTCATTATTCACAAATAATTCAAACATGACTATTTATCTATTTATCCTTATTAAAATCTAGTAAAAAAACAAAACACCACTCCACCAAAAGCTCTTTGCAATATTGAAACAATTATGTATAACTTTTTCACTAAATCTTTCTTTGTCTTGATTTGATCTTGTTCCATTTGCCGTCCATAAGATTGAAAGCTTTTCTCTATTATGATTATTTGGTCTCAGATTACTTTTCTTATCTGTGGGAGACCCCGTGACGAGCCTTTTAGCTCTTTTGTTAATATGTATAATGTTTTGATCAACGTTCTTTTTATGTGTTATTAAAGCGATGGTCTACGATTTGAAAGGTTTGAAAAAAAAGCATCCCCCCCCCCCCCCCACACACACACACTCACCCCTCCCCTCTGTGCTCCTCCGAGCTCGTATCGTTCTCCCCTCTCAGCCTCCCACCTCCCTCTTATTTTACGAAAATAGTTAGTTAGAAAATAGTTCACACAGTTCAATGTGTTTCTGAAAAATTTTATGCGAGAAATAAGCTATGTAGCTGCTGAATCTGTCTTTATTTTAGATCGACAACGCTCAGAGGCGGCGCCCCTCGAAACTTGCCGCGACACGACGGCATTGCACGGCTTCTTATATAGACAATGACGCCACAACCCCCCCCCCCCCTCAAATCTTTCAACTCATAGACCAGAGCTTTGAACAACTGAAATCAAATCAAAATCTTAATTCGGGGGTGACAGTTCACTGCAGGTCACCGTAGTGCTGATAGTATAAATCCCTAAAACAACACAAGCAGTTTGCTTCTGCTATTCTCCAGCCAAATTAAACGGGGCCACGGCCCGGAGCGGTGTGACTCAGAACGGTTCTGCGTTTGGCTTGACGCTCTGCGGTGGCTCGAGCTGCTTTCATAGGAGCCCGGAGTCCTGAACTCCTCGCTGCACACATGCACACCCACGCACGGACACAAACTAAATGATCCTCCTCCGGGAGCCTCCTTCACAGGGTGTTGAGTAGGCTTCAAAACCAAATCACTTTTGAGCTCTCACTGCATTTTCTCACTTGCTATATGTGCCATTACACCGTCTCCACATTAATGCACACGCCCCCCCCCCCCCCCACACACACACACACACACACACCCCCCCCCACACACACGCACACACGCCCCCACACACACACGCACATGCACGGCATCTTACTCGGTCAGTCGGTGTGAATGATTTAACCGTTAATGGCTCCAAATCTTTCACGATGAGTCAGTCCTTAATTGCTTCAGTCAGTCTTAACCACCGAACCTTGCTGAAGATTACCTCATGACTCAGTGTGTGTGCGTGCGTGTGTGTGTGTGTGTGCACGTGCCTGTGGGTTCAGCTCAATGCTGCAGCGGTCCAGGGGGACTGACAAAAAAAAGACAAAAAGAGAAGGACGGAGAGACAGAGGAACAATAAATGTCTGAGCATTAGAGTATCTCCATTATTGGCTGAGACAGGGAGAGGATGTATATCATATCTGCAGTGTGTGTGTGTATGTGTGTGTGTATGTGAGGCCCAGAAGACACAGCTATGTGTCTGGGTCCACTGAGTCGGCACTGATCCCATCTTGTCTGACTTGGGGATTACAAACTCCTGACCTGCTGCTGGCCGCGCTCACATACGTCAACACACACACACACACACACACACACACACACACACAGAAAAATGGGTGGGATGTAGATGTAAGGGAGGTAAAGGAAGGTATAAAAGGGAGGTCGCTACCACAGTAAATGAGTTCTTCCCCGACTTTCATGCTATGCCGAACATCTTCACTTGGGGAAACTTTATAAAAATGTACACTACAGTTTTGCTACACGGAACGCACACTGAAAAGGGATGCTTGTCAAATTTAGAATATCTCCTCTCTAATTGCCTGGTATTTCTCCTTCCCCTTCTTATTACTTCTGCCTTGAGCCCTCCTCCCCTCTGTCTCACAGTTGTTCAGCGGCATCAGTGTAAGCCCAGCTTCCCCTCTTTTCCACTGGATTCAGCACATTTGTACCGTTCCAACGCTCCGCTTGTCCTTATAAGGCCAGAGTGAGAAACGGCGGCTCAACCTCAGGATCACACAGGAAACACAACGGTCTGACTGTAAAGTATGTATGTGTCTGCAGATACACGTGTTTGTGTGTGTTTCTGAGGACAATGGCGTTCCTTTGCAAACCATCTAAGTCACTCAGATCTCTCCTCAAGAACAGTCCAACATATCCCCCTCATTAGCAGTTCTTCATCCAGTCCTTCGCCCTTCTATACGAGTCAACAAGTGCAGCTTTCACCCTGCAATAAAGCTGATTTGTCGGATGCCAAACACTAAACCAATTTGAGAAAATTGAGAACATTTGCGAAGCGATTCAATTTTTAGTCGAACCTGTCAGCTAAGTAATTAAAAGGCCTTTTCTGCAGGAATGCTTAGCTAAAGGAAATTCCTCCTAGCTGAAAAAAAGTCACTCTGTGCAAAAGGACTGCGAGTTAAATATGAGTTCATTACACCGAAACCACATTCAGACACACAGAGAGAATATGGTCTGAGCAATGGGTTCTAACGGGACTAATGTGCTTTTCCATGAGAAAACCTGTGATTTAGTGTTTAAACTTGGCGGAGGGTGTGTGTGTGTGTGTGTGTGTGTGTGTGTGCAAATATGCATGGGTTAGCATGCTGGGGGGGCTGTGACTGTTTGCATGTGTATATATGCATCTTTGTCCATGTTTGTCTCCACTTGTGCTGTGTTATCTGTGTGTATGCACATGATTGTGTCCGCGTGTGTGTGTGTGTGTTGATTGAGCAGAAAATTACATATTAGGCCTGTTTGAAACCTATCCCCTTTAAATCATCAGATTAGAAATGCAGTCTGGGCGATGTGGTGCAGTATATTCCAGCGGATTTATGGTCACTGAGAGCTGAAATTAATAACAGAGACTGGAGAAATATGGCCGTACTTGGCACAGTCTGCACACTGAAAAACAAAACTCACCACTTTTTTTTTCTCCATCTCTCCTTTAATTTCTTCAATTCTGCTTTCCCCATTGCACTCGCATTGGAGGACATACTGTTAAATGTATGTGATAGGCAGAACCCCCCGTCCTCTCTGTCTACGTGCTTCAGTGCTTCAACTAGTGAAAGGGGGGGATATAATATGTACAAATGAATGGACCCATCAACAATCTCAACCAAACAATGACAGCATTATTTCCCCAATGTCATATTTAATAGAAAAATAATCATGCACCTCTTATTTAGGAGGGAGGAACGGGGAAAAGAGAGGTTCAGACAAAATGCTGAACAATAACCAAAGAGAGAGTGGATTGAGTGGGAGTTGAAAAGCAGTTTTTGTGTACAGCACAAACAGCTCTCATGACCCTGTCTGTTGTAACAAAGAGCCACACTCAGCTACAAGGTTTACCGCTGTCCCTTTCTGCACAGAGCGAGTTGGGGTTCGATTCCCTGCCTGTCCACCTATAAAACACCCAAGGTAGCGCGGCTATTTCGGTCTTATAAAGGCTGAAATCACATGAACGGTTTAGAGGTCGTGAAGGAAAGGCTTACGTGTTGTGTGTGAGTGTGTACTTAACAGAGAGCGAGTGCAGAGAGAGCGTGGGCAAAGGGCTTTTGTTTACCCCGGCTCGGCTGTAAAATGACAAATACAAACATCTGCCAAGAACGTCTCCGTGGTTTGGACAAATATCTCATTTTAGAGCTTTGAAAGAACAAGTTTTACTCAAGCAGACATTGTGTTACCTGTAAAGGCAGACCATGTGCACGGCAAACTACCACCAGCCCGATGTGAAAGTATAAGATTCTCAGCTTTAATGGAAAGTGCAATAATCAAAGCCCTATTTATACGTCGTAAACTAAGCAACTTCTATAAAGCATCAATCCCTTGAAGTCAACATCTGACAACATCACACTTGGACAAATTCTTGGTGATGCAACACTAATCCCGTACTTTGAGTTCTTGGTTGTTTGGAATGTTTTTTATCTTAGGTTTGGTCTTCAGTGAATAAAAACACGTGTTGAGTTGGATTGAGGTGAGGTGAATGACTAGAAATGAAGAAGATGTCCCTGTTTGGGCAAAACACCATGCTCGATTACCATTGGTTAAATCAAGGGTGCCTGGAAATGACATCATTATTCTAATATTTTCACAATAGACCAATGCAACGTTCGGTATTCGTGCAAGGTACGAATGCAAGCTCACAAAAGGAGTGGTACTTTTGTCAAATATAGACACAATAAATTGCATCTGATGTAATGCTATGGTCAAACATGAGCAACATAATGAGTCCAGCTGTTTCTTTTGCAGGATACGACTCCGGTCGGTGTGTGTGTGTGTGTGTGTGTGTGTGTGTGAGAGAGAGAGAAAGACTGAAAAAGAAAGTTTCCCCTGCAGAATCAGTGACCTAACCTTGACTCACCCTGCACACTGACACTACTTCAGGATGGAAAAACGTTGCTTATTGTTATTCATGCGTCTCAGCGGGTGATGCTCATGACTAATGTACCCACGTACACACAAATCAGAGCACTTAATTGTGTTATCATGGTGAACAGGCTTTTCCAAAAATGGTGTCTTTTTTCATTTAAAAACAAGGTTGAAATGTTGGCCTTTTAAGAATGTGCATCTTTCTGCGACTACTTTTAAAATGGCCGATACAACTAGGCCCGGGTGTTCCATGTCATAAGGCATACTGATACAAATTCACCTGCATGCAACATCAGTGATTTCCCTATATTCATATGAGGGCACAACCATTTCTCACACATCATTCATATGCTCTGCCCGGCTTTCCGATACGACATTCTGTGCACACAGCGGAGCAGTGGACAGACAGGTGAGGTGATGGTGATGTCGGTACTGTTGACAAACATGCTTGTGGTTTTAGTGGAGAATATTTGGTTAAAATAGACGTGACGTTTGTTGGAAGCTAATGTAGCCTTTCATGTGGAGTGAGCACTTAAAAAAATGCCTTGTATATGCTGGACTTGATTAAATAAGTGGATCTAATTTATATCGATGTGAAATCTGGTTCACGTGGATTTTGAAAAACAATTTATTCAAGTACAAGTACTTACACTTCAGAACTTGTCGATGGATAAATGAGTACTTAACAATATCATTACAGTTCTAACAAAAACGTTGAACATGTGTTTCATTTTCCTTACATTTTCCTCCCTTTCTGACTGTAAGATATTTAAAATACAACATGATGCTGCTGCTGACATTTTAACATTCAGCATTGTGAAAAAATGTACCATTTAACAGTGTTACCAGTTAAACAGTTAAACGCTAAGCAAGACTGAGGAGCATATTGAAATGTTAAGGAGAATAGTGCTGGACCACCTTAAAGGTCATCCCACCTTAAGTGTGCCAAAGCCGGAGCAGCCAGAGTTGTCAACCCGCTTCTAATTAATTATCAGCTGGCTGACAGCAAGACACGGGAGCGTGAGGAGTTGTAGCTTTTACTCTGTTTACATAATGAACTGTCATTTGAATAAAATGGGACCTTTATACAAAAAAAGTAAGATAAAAAAAAGAAAGGTTATGGGAATCTTATGTTGGGAATTTCCCAAATCCTATTGTGAATCAGACAATGGTTTGCCAGTCTCTGGGTGGTAACGTGGCAAGGTTAGAGAGAATATTGGACCCAATTCAGAACACTGAAGCCTTGAACCAAAAGACAAAGAGAATTTCCAGAAACACACACACACACACACACACACAATACCGAGTTCTGACACTACAGGGAATTCAGTCTTGATCAACAGGATATGATACAAGATCCTCTTAAAACTGTCCATGAGCAACATTTGGAGGCGGCACAGATGAGCAATTCTGCCAGTTTTTTGTCCAGGAGCAATTTGCCATTTTTGATGTTCACTGCCAATAACCACCAGACAGAATGTATTCCAGATGTTTCCCTGGACGTGTTCAAGGAAATAGCGACCCCTGTTTATAAATGTTGCCCGCCTATGATTATCTTCAGAGGAAAGCGAAGAAAAACGGGGCTGCTAATGAAAGTACTGCTCCATGTTTTGGTAACCCATAAAAGAAGAAGAGCTGGTGAATGAAAGACGGTGCGGTGGATAACTTCTGTAGCGATAACAATAGTACCTACTGTGAAATGTAAAAAAGTCAAATCCATCTCTTTGTGACTGAACAATAAACCTTACTTCTCTGCTGTAAACGCTGAGGACAACTGCAATTTAATAGGTTTAAGATTACAATGCAGTTCTTGCATCAACTACACTAAATTATTGGTATGTGATTTAGTAACGCAGCAGTACATCTAAAACTCAAAGATAATGTTTGACACCAGAATGAGAGTAGATATTTTATGATCATAAAGCTAAATCATTGACATGGACATGAGTGAGGGACTCGGCTTGCTGCCAGGCTTACTAAACTTAGCCCTGCATACGTGCATGTCTTTATGTGAGCAAAGACAGAATGGAATATTAAATAAGTGAATGAAAACCTTCTGACTGTCTGGTTGGAAACGGTTCGGTCTCCATTCAGCTTCAGTAGACGGAGAAAACCTTATACCAACTGGAAAAAGTGAAAGACTGCAGGGAACAGCCGGCTGGCCACAGGCACACACATCCGTACGGTATCAGGAGTAGATGGGGAAACTATTCTGACAGCAACGTTATATTTTTCCAAACCCATAAATCCCAAATCTGAGACTTGGAGGGTTTTTTGTTTGGGGGTTTTCCCCCCGGAGTCCAAAGACTTTCAGATTAAACCAAATGGAAATTCCCCGCCAATGATTTAGATGTTTATGTTTCACGATTTGGCACTAACCTATACAGAGGGTAGCTGGGCATGTCGATGCAGTATTATATGGATGAAAAAAAAAAAGACCTAAGGAAAGATAAGGCATATGATTGAAAGAGGAAGAAGACAAGGGCTCAAACTAAAAGAACAGCAGATAGGAGAAGAAAGGGGGATTATAACTGTTCTTGTTTGCTCTCTTCAATCTTAAGCATGGTATGAGTTTTCCTCTTTTCCAGGTGATATGAATATGGTTACAATAATAACTCTGCATGGGGAATATCTTCGTATGCTGGCAAAAAAAATAAATAAAAAATCAGCCCTCACATAATAAATTCAAGCCTTCAGGTAAGCTTTAAAAACATGGCTTATTTTTCTTATGGTTGGCTCAAATGCAAGACTATAAGATACATGAGTTTTCAAACATTATTTCAACATCAACATTAGCTCTATCATCTGCAGACACCACCACCACTCAGCTTTAGTTTTAGAGTAAACATTTTCAAAATAACAGGACGGAGGGCATGGGCAGGAAGATGAAGATAAGGATGTGAATTATAGAGACGGATAAACAGATGAATCATTGTCTTGTCCTCACTGTGTCTCCTATTGGTTGGAATTGGAATTAAACACTTTCATCCGTCTGAAAAGCTGACACATGTGTTCTTGTTTGCCAATACTTGTGGTTGTGCTATTGACTGGGACTGGCAGCGAAAAGGCTCTTCTTCCTCAGATATGTGCTCGACTACTGCCAGGTGCACGATGAGAAGGACACATTTAAAGAATGAAAAGGAAGACAGGGACAGAATGGAGAGAAGTATCTAATGCCGTCCGAGCCTTTGACCTTATGGAAAGAAAGTTGCACACTCATTCCGACTTTTTAAAGCAGAATGTTAGCAAATGCAAGAATCTAGTTTGTTCCATGAATGCTGTACGAATGAAGTAGAAACCTTAATCTTTGATGGTGGCAGCCCCCCAAGACAAGGATGTTTGAGTGTTAACGTGATGGTTCGGAGTAAAATGCACCCTAGGTCATTTCCACCATGACATCCAGCCAAATACCCCCTCAGAAGCATTTTTAGCGATGGTCAGCATTGGTCAAGATAGGGCTATCAGCCAAATGGCTTAGTACTAGCGCAATGGTACATCTTGTATACCTCGTAAATTACCCCACTAATAATGCATGGGATGTTACCAAACTTCTGCAGTAGTACACATAGGGTCTGTACTCACAAAACGAGGCATTTTAAAGTTTGTAAGTACACCAGGAGTTTATTTAAAAGAACACTTGCCTGATAGCTTCTATGCTCGGCTGCTAACGCTAGCGCTGCGCCGACGCCACTTCCGTGTTTACCCCAGCTTTTTCCGTGACAAGAGTTTCACACAAGAGTATATAAAAAATTTTCACTGAATTTTTATAAATTGACAAACCCCCCAATTTATGACATAAATACAGTAAGCGTAAAAGTACAGGACGTGCATGAAAAGAGAACATCGTGATGGTTTAGGACCAAAGAACATTGCCAATCAAGGACAACCGTAAATACAAATAAATGGCTTTCTAAGCAGCAACGAAGCAGAGGGTAACGTATAGATCAGGTTTATATTAAAGAGTGAGAAAAAGTGAACCTCCCTCAACATCGAGGTGCTCTTGAGCAAAGCACTTTGTCTCCATCTGCTCCAGTCAAACTGTGGCTGTACTGAGAAGAGCATCTTTTTCACCAAAAATAATGAAGGAAGCTGTAGGTGCAGAAAAGGAGTGTGGGCCCAGATAAAGACACGTGTAGGGAACAATTCAAATCAGCCAGCAGACGTTAACACCTGGTAGCACCTCAGCGTGTACTAAATCAGAGGCCTTCACGCCATTTCCTGTTGCATGCCATCAATGAATGACGACTACTTTTAAGCCCAAAGTACAGCCTTTCCATTCTAATTACATCCCATAATAAAGGCTGTGTCGCACCACCACTACGACAGTTGGCTTCCTCTCCCTCGGCGGAGGACTTTGTGTGAATGTGTGCGCACGTGAATGTGACAACAGCAACAGCGTCCCGTTGATTTAGTTCCCCCTCTCCTCCGGGAGAAAGTCTGTTGTCTTCCAAAACACACACACACAACCAGCCACGAGCGCACGACGCGCTCGCCTCGGAAACTAACTTGTGGTGCGGCTTTTGTTTGATAATTGTTTTAGGCAAACATCATTTTGCTAGCAGAGACAGCTAACCCATAACCATGAATCAATGAGATGGTAATGGTGCCATGGGGGGAAAAAACATGAGGAACGCTCTCTGTCTCTCTTCCTCTCTCTCTCTCTCTCTCTCCCTTTTTCATTTGTTTTTTCGTTTCCCCCTCCCTCTCTCTACGCTTAAGTTTACATTGCTTTTACTTTTCAGTCATTCAGCAAATCCTGTTCACAAAAAAAAATGTCTTTAGGAGAAACAAACAAACCAATAACAGTGAAATTGAATTAGTTTGCTGTCAGCTTCCCTACATAACCATTACTTCTTCCTCTACACTTCCCACAGAAAGCCAGTCAGGTTAATAATCGCCTCTGCTTTAATTAATAAATGCATCATCCTTAATGAGAGGGACTTGTTGTGCACTGTGGCAACTGCTACTGCTCTGTTTTTCCTTTTGATATATATATATATATATATATATATATATATATATATATATATATATATATATATATTTCAACTTTCGAACTTCAAACTTAATTTCCACCTCTGAAGCATGCTAATTGCTCTCACTCTCAGCTTTATAAACAACAACAAAGTTTTCCATTTGGAGGCAGGGAGCGGTGTAATGTGTGGCTATCGATCGCAGGGGGAAGCAGATTGCCCCTGGCTGGTCACAAACCAAATTACTTTAAGATCTGAATTTAAGTGGGCGAGCTATAACTTTGGATAAACACACTGTGTGGAGACAATGATCGAAGCTCCACATCTGAATGACTTGGTGTTGACTTCATTACTGGGCTACATAAACCTCATATTCATAGCACTTTGGGGGCATCTCAGAATGGACTTCAAATCAACTGCAGAGTAGGACTGCAATGAATGATCATTTTTATTATCTATTATTTTCTTTATTAATCATTTGGTTTACAACAAAATAGTGAAAAGTAGCCATCATAATATCATGGTAACACAAGGCTGTCTTTAAAGTGCTGCCATTGTACAAACAATATCCTAAAACACAAAGATATTAATTTTAGTCTATCATGATAATAGAAACTAAAAAGAGTATGTTATGACAAATTAGTTTGATTTAATTGTTTGACTGTGGCTCCATTATTGAACCATCAAATGAGTGATCCTCCGATCTCCAACGATATGCCTGAGGAGATCTTACTGTTTTATTCTAATGAGGTTTGAAAGGATCCTGGTACAAAGGAATGAGCGTCTGGTTCTCACAGTTCTGATAAAGTACTGTTATTATGAACAGGGTGGTTTCTGGAAGAGAAAAACAATAAAGCTGTTCTTTGTCCGAATAAGTAGCCTGGCGTTGCCTGCAGTAATGTTTAACCCTACAGAGAGGTTTCATATTCACAGACGATAAAACTAATAATACATATTCTAGATTTTCCATGACGTCGACTCTCAGTTTCAGAGGGTTAATTTACCCGTGTTTAAAAGCCAAACGCCAAATTAAAATATTGCGTAAGTAAACAGTGTCTGGAAAAAAAGTCAACAGTGGTACAAATGGTTGGACGGGGCCTTGAACAACCTGGAACAAATCACTAGCTCAAGGCTAAGCTGTATACATCTGACAGGTTTTGCTATGCAGCCGCTCTATAAACAATGTACCTTGTAAAAAATTACTTTAGATTTAAAGAAGCATACTGTCAGCATCAACAACGATATGCTGTAGCTAAAGCAAAAAACACATGTTTTTCGCTTTTCAGCGTGAATGAGACCGTCTGAGCTCAGGAGTGGCTCTGTGACGACCTGATTACGATTCTGTGATTTGAAAAACACTACCTGCAGGATGACAAGTGATTAAAAACCTCTACTTATCTCATTTGAATGGGTATCATCAGTGAAAGGTGGATATAAGTCCCATCAGCTCAACGCCTTCAGGAGACATTCACATCAAACAGAACCTTGCGACTGACAGCTATAGGGACGTGATTATGAGAAAAACGCAATGAAAGCTAGTCATTCTGATTGGAGATGGGGAATAAAAAAAGAAACTAAGGATGCACAGTGCTCCGGATTGAGAGATTATGACTCCGTTGATGTGACGTGCGTGTCTTTGGGATAGCGTTGCCGTGTATATGTGAGTGTATGTGTGTGTCTGAGCCCCTCACCCTGTGTGTGTCGTTTTCATGTCCTCTGCGTCGTGGGTCCAGCTCTTCATAAGGCGGCACGATTCCTTCTCTCCTCGCCTGCTGGTATTCTCTTCGTAGCTGCTGGATCCTGTCCACACTGCAGACGCACACAAGCAAACTGGGTTTACAGCGTGACAAGGAATGACACAAACACGCTTAATAATTATGTATGTTACACATTTTACTTGGTTGTATATGAGCCTTTACATCTAGGGCTTTTATTGTGAAAGGTAGGAATGGAAGGTGTGAAACTGGCCTGTGCTGCTATTGTGAATTGTGAATCACTGAATGAGTAACAATATAAAACAAAACACTTTGAGAAGAAGCCATCTGTTTATCCAAACAGCCATTTTCCTGAGATCAGCAGCAGAGGTTTGATCTCAGAGATACACATTGGACGGCTCACCTATATGAATGCATACAAACATCAGTGTCTCCATAAGTCTGATTGCTTTCATCTACATCAGTTTGTTTTTTCCCATATTTTTCTTTTTCTCTTGCAAAAGGCAAGGAAACAAAACATGTCAGTCAAGTTATAGTGAAAGTGATATTTCTCTCTGCCAACAGAGGAACTGTACAGCATCAACGTTGACCCCTTGTGAGTCACGCGTTTACATGCATGTCCACACACCCACGCATGATGGAAATATGGAAAGGCGTTTCATGAACCCAATTGATTGAAGGGGTGAGAAATGTATTGTTGCACCATCAGGCGATGTATGGAAAGTCAGAGATATAGGCTGTATGTGAACAAACCTACGCCTCCTTTCACTGTTGCATTACCAGCACTCAGCATGTGATAATAATAGTGGAATGTCATGATGTCATTTGTGGGGATTTGTTGTTGTTGAACTAGAAATCTAGACTTGAATGAGTGTGACTGATATTCGTACTATGGAAGGAAACCTTTAAAGCAGGGATAACACTACTCTGGAATGGACTACAGCTGGATCCAACCCCTAACAGGGGTCTTGGTCCCGGTGACAAACCCAAAGAACTACAATTCCTGCATGTACAACCAGCAAACAGCAGGTCAGTTAAGACAATACACCAGACACACTTATGTTTGTCTCAAGAGACATTCGAGCTCTTCGACAGAGCTGATAGTGGGAGTGGGAAAAACCTGAATTATAACATATTGGACACTGATGCAGCACATTCAAGTTGCTATAGAGACGTGGTTGTTTTCGATAACATTTTCAAATTTATTTTCTAACTAGAATACACAGAAAAGGACCGGCTGCATTTGAAATGATTGAAGATCGACAGGTTCCCTTACCTGAAAGCAAACAACGAGCAAAACAAATCTAAGTAGAGATTTGTGCCTTCAAAATGATAACACCAATATAAAGTTGAAAAATGATATTTTTTCGTAAACAAAAAAAGCCTAAAAAAAAAAAACACAGCCCCCTAACTCTCCATTCCACATTTCTCTTCAGCCATTATCACAATTTGCTCTCACACGTCGGTTCCCCTTCCTCTCTTGGAGACCATAAACCCAGAGAGCTGTGAGAACGACTATAATGGCCGCAGTGCTGGAAACACATAACACCTGCTTTCACATCACAAATCTTGCCTATTGAATGTGCTCTCGCCCGCACATAACATGAAACGTGAGTTTGTGTAAATGTCCTTTTGGCTCCGTCTCCGTGCAGCAGGTGACTTTGGCGCCGCTACACTCCGTTTTAAGTTAAATCTGTATATCATTGATTTTAAAATGTGTTAATGTGATATTTAAGAGTGGATATATAACGCACTAACTGTCTTTGCTTCATTCTCTTTTTTGGGGTTGAACTTCACTGGAGAAATGGGGGTTATGTTCTAGATTGAGATAATATATTTATGTAGATTATATACTGTACTGTCTAGAAGAATGCATTATAGCGTGTTGCTTTATCGACTACATTTAATATCAACACTGATTGAATGACTGAGGATTCACATAAACGGTGGCAGATTTTTATGATCATTAGTTTGACTTAAGTGACATTAGTTTGCCGTTTTAAGTAAATTGATGTAATTGTATATTTGTACAGTGTCTCAGATACTTAACGGCAGAGAAATACCTTGGCAAGCTGCCAGCTCATCACAAGGGTATCATATAGAAATAAAAACTCATCGAAGGTAGTAAGGTCCTAAATACAGAATTATCAACACCATGTGTTGCATCAGGTTCTACCCATAATGCCTCACAAACCGAGAACAGAATAGAGAGGTAATCCTCTCAACATTGAACATCTCTCAACACTGTTGTTGTCAGTGGTTGTAACGCGGTTCAGTCACCAGTGTCTTTCATTATAGTGATGCTCCAAACTTTGAAGGAATTTGAAATCAGGAAGAGGGTTGAATGTGAGAAATGAAACAAAGTGGTGTGAGTGCATATGAAGTCAGTGGACAGACATGAGAGGATGGTCCAATGTGTTCTATTCTATTCCTCTATTGTTCTGCTCTGCTTTATTTGTGCTGCTTCAGGTTCACGCCTCATAGTAGCAATGAATTGTGTCACAAGGAGCTCCACATGATACACACACACACACACACACACACACACACACACACACACACACACACACACACACACACACACACACACACCAGCTCACCCTCAGCTGCAGTTTTATTGACAGAGGGCCCAGGAGAGTAAGGTGGTTAAATGTACACAACATTCATTTTCTGTCCACCGACAGCATGCACGCACATAAACAAGCACACACTGTGCACACACCAGCACACAAAGGGTACTTTATACGATTTATGAGCCGGCATAAAGGGAAGAGGGTGGGCTGGAGAGGAAATAAATATGATAAACAAAGACATAACACCACACACACACACACACACACACACACACACACACACACACACACATTTATGCAAATAGTCCATGACCACAAAGGAGGAAGCTATTGATTAGAGAGGCAAGTAAGTCGTAAAAGAAGAAGACTTGTATGACTTCACTTTTTAACTACCTCGTGGCCATTAAACACCAGTGGGGTTGGTCTTTGTGGTAATAGCCTAATAGCACAGTTCTGTGCATGATACAGTACAGTATACTACTGTACCAAAAATGATTTATTTCCTTAATAACTTAAATATCACTTCAGGCATAACTATGGCATTCATTTCAGAGCATTTTGGGCATAATATCAATGTCAGGAATAAGCTCACGTGTCAAAAATAAAAGCATAGGCATTAGTTCAGCAACATACTCTTTTTTTCCTCATTCCCTCTCTCTCTCGCTCTCTCTCTCACACACACACACACACACACACACACACACGGAGATCAATCTCCTGCCACACCAATAATAATTCTATAAATGTTTAAAATCAGAATCAGAAACCCAACAGTCGTTAATAATGCTGCTATTAATAATTAATACCTCTTTTCCATTAATAACACACAAAGATAGCCTCTAAAATGTGTCAATGTCCACGGTAAGGGAATATGTCCTTTTAAAAACAGCCTATAAATATTTACTTGCTTAGTTTAAAAAAAAAAAAAACCTTTCCGAAAAAGTAACATCCTAATATTCCTTCTTCTGGCTCGCTTTGAAAAAGTTTGAAGATATTTATCATGTAAGACATGTGCAGACTGAAGCCATGATAAAGTGTGACATGTGATCATCGGCCATGTATGTTTAACATGAATTTGTAATGACGGGATGTCAAATCGGTCAAATCCTCAACAAATCCAGTCAGGAAAATACAATATGCCGTAGGTTTAAATACTTCCAAAGATGCTTTATCTTTTTCCACCCTAATGACCACGTCGTGAGTGAATACCTTGAAAAGGCATTATGAGCCGGGTTCACTTTAAGCTAGACTTAATAAACGCATCAATAATTAAAACAAACATGCCGGGCGATATGGCAAATCTATTAGCAACACCAGAGCTGGTATCTGAAGGAAAACACAGTGATTTGTGACATGATAGGGAGAGATGAAGAGGTGGATACAGAAGAAAAAAAGGCGAGACAAAGAGAGAGAGAAAGACTACGTGGAGCATGTCTTTTAGGGCTCTCTAACAGATGACTTTAAGCTGAGAGGTTTCATAAATCTGAGACAAAATGGCCAAGGGACTCTGGTGCAGTCTGCCACACAAGCAGCAACACACAAGACGCACACACACACACACACACACACACACACACAGGGATGGACAAAACGACAGGTGATGTATGGTCTCCTCTTAGATGTGGCTCAGGGGGAATATGCCATGCAGAGCCTCAGCTCAGTCTGATTTATTACATGTTTGCAAACGTGTGTTAGTATGTGTGTCGAAAACGAGAAGCTACAGAAAATAAAATAAAAAAACTCTCCCCCGTGTGTTAACATTCAGTATCAGAGGGAGTAAAATTGGACTCTCCAAATAGTGCGTGCATGTGAGAGAGACGGGATGAGTGTCAGTCTCGCACTCTTGGAAAGAACAAAGACGAGAAAAGGATGAAAAAAAAAAAAAAAGAATCTGCCCACTGGCAAAGCTGTTGACCTTATGAAAACAAAGTGAAGTAGTAAAGTAGGATTTTCTTTCATTAGCACAAACACAAAGTCATGATGGCCATCTGGAAAAATCAATAACGCTTGAAAACATGAACTGCAATTGATTTAAAAAAGCTTAAGAGATGGTGCACACAGTATACAAATGGCAAGTAAAGACATGTTTTGACTTTGCATCCTGCTGATGCTGATCGATGCAGCAAACAATAGCAGTTGCTTTAGAAATGTCAGCAACAGCTGACTGTCTGATCCTTTCCAATTCAACAGCATATGATCACCGACTCCCACTGAGAACATAGACTGTATAGAAAACATTGCGTGTGGTCACCGTGATGTCAGCTATTGGTTGTTTTGAAGCCTCAAGTTCTGTATTTAGGCCGTCGCCATCTTGTTTTTTTGGTCATTTGGAACCAGTAGTAAAAGGGGCAATGGAGGCCTACAACTAAGGGTTACCATGTTTACTGAGGTAATACATTAAGTGAGAAGTCATTTTCTCATAGACTTCTATACATTTTAACTTCTTCTAACAACCAGTGGAGTCGCCCCCTGATGGTCAGTAGACATTATGCAAGTTTAAGCCACTTTTAAAACCTTCAGTATTTTAACAATGCAAACTCATATGTGAAGTACTAATTATTGTTTTATTTTAGGCTTGTCTCTCATCGCTATGACAGGACACACAGTCGATAGCTGTGAGGGGAACAGAGGAAATGTAGTTTGTAGTTCGTATTGATTGATAGTGACAAGAGGGAGTTGTAGTCTTTTTCTCTCCACGTGTCCACAAATGCGTGCTGGCCTGTGTGCTCTCCCCCGTGTCTGGTTTGTAGAAGGGAAGATCGTTATCAGCTGTGTCTTACAAGGATCAACTAGATCACAACATCGGACGCAGGTCAATGAGTTATCTCTCTCTCAGCATCTTGAAACTGTGTCTCCCTCGGCCTCATTGCTCTCACCCGCACATACACACACGCAGGATTGCTTGCAAAAACAACTTAATCAATGTGTGTCGCCATCCGTCATGTGTGTTTTTTCCTTATAATATATGTTCTGTCATGTTAATGTTTCTATCATGTATTCAGTTTTTCCTTTTTGCGTTTTTCCTCATTTAGTGGAATACATATTCACAGTTCTGTCACTCTTTCTCCACAATCTATTTTCAATTCCATCTTTTCCCCTTCTCCACCCTCTCACCCCATCCCACCCTCCGCAGTGTATGCAGGTAATCATCTCCGCCGTTCATTACCATCCATCTCTCCTTCCCTCCCACTCCAGCGTAATCTCTTCATCATCTGCTCGTCTCCATCTCCTCCGCCCGGCCTCCGTCATCCCTTCCTCCATATCTCCCCCCGTCTTCCTCTTCATCACCCTCTCCCCTTCTAATCTCCCGAGCTTGTGCTCGGCTCTAATTAGCCAACGTCTCCGCTAATGAAGTCTGACAACAAAAGATCACCGATGGCGGCAGGTGGGTCGGAGGGAAGAAAACCAAAGGGGCAAGAATAGAGAGGGCGAGGGAGGGAGGTGAGAGTGTGTGTGTGTGTGACAGAAAAAAAGGTAATGGGGTGGGGTTGTGTACGTGGAGTGTCTCTGCTGTCAGGCAGCTCCGTTTCTCTCTTTTCCTCTACAGGCTAACAGGAAGTGACATGTGTTTCTAAAATGCGGCTGACGGGATATGACAACGCTCTTTACGTGGCGCCGTCAAAGCACGGGGAGTAATTAGCGCTCTATTGACTGCCATGACATCAATCAGACTAGCTGTCTAAATGCCGGCGTGTGCAAAAGAGATACTCACAGTGGCAGAGGAGGCTGGCATGCTATCCACATGATAATCAGTGTGTGTGTGTGTGTGTGTGTGTTGTACGGATTGAAAATCGTCTGGCACAACATTATTTCGACAAACATTCTATGTCTGTGTGTGTGACAGAGGGGGGGGGGGGGGGGGGGCGCTACAGGTGGTAAACTGGCTAGCATAAAATCATGTAGGCAGGCCGTCTGGCTCAACATTCCCCTTTGACTTCAACAGCCGTGTGATTGTGGCAGCGGGCCAGTTTGCCTAATGCCTCTGCCAACCACAATAGCTGAGGACGGCATCTCCCTAAAGCTGGATTTATACCTGACACAACGGCAGGGAGTTTACCTACAGTGTAGGTTTGATTCATCACTCAGAGTTATATTTAACTGGTTCACTTCCAGCAGATTAAACAGACTGCACGTGATCATATTGTGTCCTAACGTTTGTTTTTTCAGATGTATTTATACTAATGTTTAAATGTCTTTATCCCCTTTATGTGAAGAGGAACGGCAGGGCGGTCTGCATTGTGTCATTGCTGGATAGGAGACTACCGGCTTGCAAGGGGCCTGTATATGTTTGATCGAGGAGATCACAATGGACTGACGATCTGCAGGGAAAACGGCTTAGCTACATGTTCATGAAAACTGCAGGGTTATGGTTAGAGAGAGTCTGGTTTATGTTTGTCAGTAAGTAGTAGAAATAGTGTATGGATTTGAAGAAAACATAGTATACATATAAATTGTCTTCACTTTCTGATAAATTAATTATCACGCACACACACACAAAATCTACCCATACAAAAATTAGTAATGCCCCGTGCATGATGCATATTAAATTAGAATCTGACACTCACAATACACACAAAACAGCGTGTGCATGTTGCTTTGCATCCATTTGAGCCTAATTTACTCCTCCATAATCCCAAGTGAATGAAACAGGTATACGTTAAAAGAGTAAAGGGGACAACAGATATCTCTATGGATGGAAAACAGTATGAAAGAGGCGTCCGTGAGCATAAACCTTTTGTGTCTTCAAACTTTCAGTGTGTCCGTGTGTGTCCTTTTACGTGCTCCGCCGTGGGCGGATGTCCTTTGCATGGAATTTATTTTTCATTGAGGAGCGCTTGTGCAAATACAAGAGACGGAAATCATAAATGAGAGGAAGAGAATGCAACGGGGGGGAAGAGAACGCTGAAGGAAAGCGAGTAATGGGGAGGAAGGGATAGAGCCGACGAGTGCCTCTTGAGAGCTTTCTCTTATTAGCCCGGCTGAATCATGTGCTTTGGGTCCGCAAAACACACACTCTGGGCCTTTTGTCGTTCACTCTTCACCCCTCTCCTCCCCCCACCCAAACCCCTCTTCATTCTCCTTGCATGTCCTCACTCCGTCCACCTCGTTCCCAACCACAGCTGTTGAATTATCCCGCAGTGCTCATTTGGCCTCCCTTCCCTACCTTCCCCTCTGAATCCATCGCTACCACTTATTTCCTTCCCTTTTCTCCACTAGTTGATCCTATTTTTTTAATTCCTGCAATTACTGGGATCCACTCGTCTCCTTTCTTAATGTAGACCTTCTATTCTCTAGCGAATCATCCTCATCTTTTCTTTAGTTTTTTGCCCTAAACATGCACTGACCCTCAAACATTCCCTGGTAAGTTTGCTCCTCTTCTCCTTTCATTCTGTCCTTTTGTCTGTTTCCCCTAACCTTTGTCCTCTGTAGCCCCTTTTCTCTCCTCTGCATCCACCTTTCCCTGCTTTTATATGAAACCCCCTATTTTCTTCAACACTTCCACCTGCTAATTTGTTCCTTTAGTTGCAAACACTCATGCTGGCTCTTTTTTTCCTCCATACCTCTCTTCAGTTTCAGCCCATCCCCGTTCTCTTTCTTCGTCTCCCCTTCCTCTTTATTCCAAATCCCTCTCAACCCTCCGTTTTACCTCCCTCTAGTTCCAAAACACTCCAAACGTCTCTCTGGTATCCGCCACGGTCCTTGAATCTGCTTGCTCAAATGAGCTGAACATTCCACACTTCTTTCCAAAGAGTTCCCTCATAATGCAATTTTCTTTTGAAACTGAAAGAGATTAACTGACGGATTGTTCATCCGCTGGTGCTTTCTCTGATGATTCTGTGTAAAACAAACTGACGAGTCACGCTAGGTTAATGTGACCTCAGTTGTTTGTTTGCTAACGTGATTATCTTGTGACTTTGCTTCCATGCTTATGCATGCCAAACTCATATTACTACTCAAAGCCAGAGAAGATACATTCCTTAACACACACACACACACACACACACACACACACACCACGCCACTAAGACTAATTACCAACAAGAAGAGTGATGTGGAAAACGGCACTTGCAAAGACCTGGCGCCCACTAAACACTCCCTCCTGTGTGTGTGTGTGTGTGTGTGTGTGTGAGACTAGTGCATGATAAAGACAGTGTGTATGTATCACTGTGAGAATATCTGATTAATTAACATGGAGGAGAGTAAGCCTCTCCAGTGAGCAGCCAAGCAACACTTAAAGGTCTTCATTCATTCCTGTACGAGCTCTCCGTCTCTCTCCGTCTCTATTTCACCACACCGACTCCTAATACTGGTTTTGGAGGCGCGTGTTGTTTCCTTCCATGTATGTCTGTGAAGTTAGATGAGATCTATGTGCTTTGCTTCTGTGTCTCAGATGTACCGACGAGGGTATTAGTATCTCATACAACCGAGCCGAACTATCCCTTTAAATATGTTCGCTAAGGTACAGGACGTGGTGTGGAAATGAACACATTTGCCCATGTGTAGTATTTTAGCAGTCAAAAGCAGCCTTGTCGCTACGCTACATCTCACATTGTGTCACACCCCAGGTACTCATCTGTCCCACGGGGAATCTGGTGAGATGTTTTACAGAAAAGAAAAAAAAAAAAGCTATCACCGTAGGATATAAAACCGTTTGAAAACGGCTGCTCTTCCGGCGCGAAGCAAAGTTTTCAGAGTTTCTCACAGTGGCAGATGGTAGGACAAGTGAAAGCCAATGACAGAATCACTTCCAGCATGTTGATCCTCTTTAGTCGAGCAAACTCCAAAACAAACAGAAACGGAGCAGCACCGAGGAGGGAGAAGGGCGGAGGGGCAGGGACTCAGTTATCAGTCCAGCTGATGTTTACACAGCTTCATTTTGCATTACCATTGGATGGGGGCTTTTCTTACATGATGGTACCATTGAAAGTGTAGCGAGCCAAACTTTTCAACAAATCAGGCAGGTAGAAACCATACGGTACACCTCCAGGGTTGAATCAACACCAGAGCAACATTGTAAACATTGTTATGATAAGCATCACTGGATTGTGCTGTTCATTTTCTTCAGTTAGGACAAGTTCTGCTTTGTCCCTGCAGAACGAGAACCACTCTGGACCTCTTTTTTCCTTTACGCTACTTTCTTTCATGCTTGGTGTTATTTGGTCTCCACTTATCTTCCCTTCATGTGCCACATCACCCCTCTCTCTCTCAAGCTCACTCCACGCTGGTCTCTCCAGACTGATTGTTTTCTAATTGGTGGAGTGCCAGAGGTCGTGGTTGTTATGGTAACCTGCAAGGGGCACTTGGAGGGGTAAGGTAGAGGTGCTAGTATTGGGGGAGGGTGGGAGGGAGTGCCCACTCGAGGAAACGAAGGGGCAGCACTTATCCAGGGCTTGGGTGGTCACTTCAGAAGATTGGACATGCTAACTACCTCTTTTGCACATAATACATATTTTATTTATGGGCGCCTTCCGGGACAGTCGAGTACACCTTACGTGTACACATAAAATAATACAAACAGATACACAGTCAAAACAGACATGTCCCTAAGTGTGCAAGCAGGCAGAGGAAAGAGGTAGAGAGATAGACAGTGTATTTATCTGCATGTGTGTGTATGCAGAGGGTGGGCAAATAATCCAGCCTAAAAAATCGTGTTAAGACATCCTATTCGTGCATCCATGTCGTCCCCAGCATGATTCCTTCCTTTAACTCAGGCCCCCCAATCGCTCCATCTGCATACTGAGATAGAAGAGATGCAGAGAAGCTGCCAAAGGCCGTGTAATAACTGTACGTCCAGGCTAAGCTGAATTTTCATCCCCCTGATGTTGCTCTCCATCTAGTTTTAGCTGGCCTTTTGACCCACGCACACTTAAGACACTTGTTTAAAGCCATGTCTATTGTAGGAAGCTAGAGTCCTATATATATTTAACCTTTTAGACATTGGAATTTTCATAAAAAAGCCTATGAATTCTTGACTTATGGCCAAAAATATGTTTTGTGAGGTTGCAGTGATCTGGACCTTTAACCAGTAAAATCCAGTCAGTTTATCCTCGAGTTCAGATGGATGTTTGTGCCAAACTTAAAAAAAAGTTTCCTCCAGGTTTCCTGAGAGATCAAGGAAGACCATATACATTTACATTTACATTTAGGTCATTTAGCAGACGCTTTTGTCCAAAGCGACTTACAATAAGTACATTTGTCAAAAGAAGGAAACAAAGAAACCACGACGTATCATTGCCGATAAAGTAAGAGCTAAACATAGAACAAGTGTTAGGTCCTCATCTGAGTAAAGTAGTACTTCAAGAGCAACAGTGCTAAGATCAGAGTGCTATAGGTAAGGTTTTTTTTTTATTTTTTTGGGGGGTGGGGGGGGGGTGTCGAGGGAGGGTGCTAGTGGGTCATGCTATGTAGAGTCAAGGTGAAGTCTGAACAGGTGAGTCTTGAGCCTTTTTCGGAAGATGGCAAATGACTCTGCTGTCCTGACATTGGTCGGGAGTTCGTTCCACCACTGAGGCGCCAGAACAGAGAAGAGTCTGGACTTTGCTGAGCGACATTTGCTTGATTTCAGCGATGGTGGTACCAGCCGGCCAGCTGAAGTAGAAGAGCGAAGTGCTCGCTTCGGGGCATGAGGTTTGACCAGTGTTTGAAGGTAGAAGGGTGCCGTTCCATTGATGGCCCTGAAGGCCGGTGTCATCGTCTTGAATTGGATGCGTGCTGCAACAGGGAGCCAGTGGAGGTCACTGAGGAGGGGGGTCACGTGGGAGAATTTGGGTAGATTGAAGATAAGGCGTGCTGCGGCATTCTGGATACGCTGTAATGGTTTAATCGCAGAGGCCGGGAGTCCGGCCAGGAGAGAGTTGCAGTAGTCAAGGCGGGAGATGACCAGTGCTTGGACCAAGAGCTGCGTTGCATCCTTTGTGAGGAGGGTCCGAATCCTGCGGATATTGTAGAGGGCAAATCTGCAGGATCGGGCCACAGCAGTGATGTTGGGGGTGCAGGATAGTTGGTCATCGAGGATTACACCCAGGTTCCTCGCAGTTGAGGAAGGTAATACTGTGATGCCCTCGACAGTGACTGACAGGTCCATGCGAGGGCAGTTTTTCCCTGGGATGAAGAGGAGTTCGGTTTTGTTCAGGTTGAGCTTGAGGTGATGTGCAGTTGTCCAGACAGAGATGTCAGCCAGACAGTTCGAGATGCGAGTTGCAATGTGAGCGTCAGAGGACGGGGGAAAAGAGAGGAACAGCTGGGTGTCATCTGCGTAGCAATGGTAGGAGAATCCATGCGATGTGATAACAGAACCTAGTGATCTGGTGTATAGTGAGAACAGAAGCGGTCCTAATACTGAGCCTTGAGGGACGCCCGTGTCCAGAGAGCAGGGTTTGGACATAGAGCCATTCCATGTGACCTGGAAGGTGCGGTTTGTCAGGTATGATGTAAACCAGGCGAGAGCAGAGTCAGTTATGCCAAGTTCAGCCAGAGTGGAGAGGAGGATTTGGTGGTTGACTGTGTCGAATGCAGCAGATAGGTCGAGGAGAATGAGAACGGAGGAGTGGGACGAGGCTCTGGCGTCTCGCAGGGACTCGGTCACTGTGAGGAGGGCCGTCTCAGTGGAGTGAGCAGTCCTGAATCCTGATTGATTAGGGTCTAGGAGGTTGTTCCGCAAGAGATAGGATGACAGTTGGTTGTAGGAGGCACGTTCCAAGGTTTTAGAGAGGAATGAAAGAAGAGATACAGGTCTGTAGCTTTGAATGTCCGTAGCGTCTAGGGTGGTTTTTTTAAGGAGAGGCTTCACGATAGCGGTCTTAAAATCCGCTGGAATGACACCTGAGGTGAGGGAGGAGTTGATCAGGGTGGTGAGGAATGGCAAGATGTCGTGTGAGATGTCGTGGAGAAGAGAGGAGGGAATCGGGTCAAGGGAGCAGGTGGTGGCGTGGTTAGATGTAACAAGTGCGTGGACGTCCTCAGAGGTGAGGGGGCTAAAGCTGGTAAGACCATCCGAGTTGAGAGTTGGGGGAGATGTCTTCTGGGAGGGAATAGGCGTGAATGAGGAGCTGATGTCATGTACTTTCTTGGTAAAGTAAGTTGCAAAGTCATCGGCAGTAAGGGAGGAAGGGGGGGTAGGGGCAGGAGGGGTGAGGAGGGAAGAGAACACGGAGAAGAGTTTCCTGGGGTTGGAGGCAGAAGAGTTGATCTTAGCCAGGTAGAAGGCAGATTTGGCTGCCGAAACAGTTGAGGTGAAGTCAGAGAGGAGGAGTTGGTAGTGAGAAAGGTCCTCGTGATGTCCCGATTTCTTCCATTTTCTCTCTGATGCTCGCAACAATGATCTGTTGGTTCGCAGAGGTTCAGACAGCCAGGGAGGGGCGGGAGATGATCGCGCCGGTCGTGAGATTGGGGGACAGAGAGTGTCCAAAGGAGAGTGAGGACATCAGGATAGAGGAGGCTTCCTCAGTAGACATTAAGGAGAACTGTTCCGAGGATGGGAGCGAGGAGATAACAGTTGAGGAGAGAGCGGAGGGAGTGAGGGATTTCAGGTTGCGGCGGCTGGTGACCATTCGAGGCGTAGAGTGGAGGGATGAGGTGGGCTTCATGGGGATGGAGAAAGTCACAAAGTGGTGGTCGGACACGGTGAGCGGGGTAACAGAGAGTGCCGAGATGCCACAGGATCTTGTGAAGACAAGGTCAAGTTGGTTCCCGGCCCGGTGAGTTGATGGAGAGGGGGAGAGTGTAAGGTCAAATGCGGAAAAGAAGTCTATGAATTCAGATGAATGCAGCTTTCCCGGGTGGATGTTGAAGTCACCGAGGACAACGAGTGGTGTGCCATCATCAGGGGAGCATCTCATCCAAAAAGTCACCAAGAGGACCGGGTGGGCGATAGATCACTATGATGTTGAGTTTGAAAGGAAGCGTGACAGAGACGGCGTGAAATTCAAGCGTAGATCGGGGTAGGTGGTCGAGAGGAAGGACCTGGTAGGACCATGTGGGTGAGATGAGGAGCCCAGTTCCTCCTCCTCGCCCTGTTCGTCTTGGGGAGTGTGAAAACGAGTAGGCAGTTGAAAGGGCAGCTGGAGTGGCAGTGTTTTCTGGGGTGATCCAGGTCTCTGTGAGGGCCAGGAAGTGGAGAGTCTGCAGGGAGGCATAGGCTGAGATGGTGTCCGCCTTCTTGACTGCAGACTGGCAGTTCCAAAGCCCTCCTAGTACTTCAAGTTCCTTACCGGTGGAGAGTGGTGGGTAGCAGAGATTGGATGGGTTACAGCCTCGAGTGAAGGGACTTCGGTAAAATCTTCTCCAGTGCGATGTCCTGACTGGGATAAGACACATGGCTGCGATGGGGGGGGGGGGGGTTGAGATGTTATACCTACCTCAAAGTGCTTCCTCGATGGACTCCCGCAGATAGACTCCCTTGTCTTTGTTCAGCTGTCTTGACTCCCGCAGATAGACTCCCTTGTCTTTGTTCAGCTGTCTTGACTCCCGCAGATAGACTCCCTTGTCTTTGTTCAGCTGTCTTGACTCCCGCAGATAGACTCCCTTGTCTTTGTTCAGCTGTCTTGACTCCCGCAGATAGACTCCCTTGTCTTTGTTCAGCTGTCTTGACTCCCGCAGATAGACTCCCTTGTCTTTGTTCAGCTGTCTTGACTCCCGCAGATAGACTCCCTTGTCTTTGTTCAGCTGTCTTCGTTCTGATGGCCCGACGCTGCAGCTGACGCTGAGGTGACAGCCTTTTAAGTGCTCAATTTACCGCAAGTACTGACTGTGGCTCCTCCTTCCCTCTAATCAAGTCTATTCACTACAGGTGAGCTGGCTCAAAAACAAGCTGATTGCTCACTTAGCACAGACAGCTTCACAAGAATTTCAACAACAAGCTATCAATACTAGACTAAATGTTACCACTAGCTTTACTCACACAATGCCTAAACTCAAATCTACAATTAGTTTCTGACTTACCAACAAGAGACAAAGCAGCTTCCTTCCTTTCTCCAGACAAAATGTGGTTTGAAGAGAGTTACTGCTGTCCCTTAAGTTCTGACTGTGGCTCCTCCTTCCCTCTAATCAAGTCTATTCACTACAAGTGAGCTGGCTCAAAAACAAGCTGATTGCTCACTTAGCACAGACAGCTTCACAAGAATTTCAACAACAAGCTATCAATACTAGACTAAATGTTACCACTAGCTTTACTCACACAATGCCTAAACTCAAATCTACAATTAGTTTCTGACTTACCAACAAGAGACAAAGCAGCTTCCTTCCTTTCTCCAGACAAAATGTGGTTTGAAGAGAGTTACTGCTGTCCCTTAAGTTCTGACTGTGGCTCCTCCTTCCCTCTAATCAAGTCTATTCACTACAGGTGAGCTGGCTCAAAAACAAGCTGATTGCTCACTTAGCACAGACAGCTTCACAAGAATTTCAACAACAAGCTATCAATACTAGACTAAATGTTACCACTAGCTTTACTCACACAATGCCTAAACTCAAATCTACAATTAGTTTCTGACTTACCAACAAGAGACAAAGCAGCTTCCTTCCTTTCTCCAGACAAAATGTGTATACATAAAAACAGACATACATACTTACATACATACAGACGGCGTCTACAAAACGTGTGAACATGATGACGATGATAAGCCTGGCTAAATATAGGAAGGAAACTCTCTTCTAACCTTCTGTAATTACTTATTTTGAAAAGTCAATTAGGGCGACCGCACAGTAAAGTTGTTATCACTGAAATGTACTTAAGTGCAATTACTTTGATTGATACCTCCTGACATAACGTGCGTATGTGGACGCCCATTGTTCACACAGAGCATAGACGCCTTATTGTGGAGGTCTACTTAAGTCCAGCATGATTACATAGGGAATACTTACCTTTATGGAAGGAGGCATGATAAAACATTTCAATAAACATGGATTATTTTGGCCTGAAACACACATCCATGCCTTGTGTAGGTGTGATCTTGTCCACAAATGTGTGGTGTCTGTGTTTGTGTGTGCGTGTGTCTGTGTGTGTGTGTGTGTGTGTGTGTGTGTGTGTGTGTGCGTGTGTGTGTGTGATGGGTTTACTAAATGAGTCTGCATTAAACTCTTCCATGCATAAGGAATTGAGCAGGCGGTGCCCTTTAGAATTGAAGGTGGTTGGCTGCTTGAGAAGAAGACAGTGTGATATATTACTGTGCTATGGGGTTAAATAACTTGCCTTCCATAATAGTGCTGTTTAAAGGAAACCACTGAAAACAAAAAAGAAATCTCTCAACACTCACACACAAAAAGGCACACTTAAATACCAGGGAATCTCATTTTAAGACCTATACTGTATATGGTGTGTGGTAATCAATGGCATCTGTAGGAACTGTTTGACCTTATTGATTTTTTGAATATCATTTGAATCATTCATTGGAAAATGTGATAGTTTTTAAGGGTTATGTTCAGTAGGGGCAACGACTGAGTACCTAGTGATTGATGCTGGGCTCTATGCTCCACATGTAAGGCAGAGATGCTTGCAAATATGACAGAAAAGCATTTATGTGCTGTTTTAGTGTTTGGCTTCGGCCCAGTTGTGAGGTAAAATCACTATGGTGGACCAGTGGTTACACAGCAAACTGCATGGCTAAGCAACGGCAATAAAAAGATTGCAGACTGCTGATACAGAGTCAGTTCTGCTGTGTTGCTAATAAGAAATTATGGGCAGGTTTTAAACATTAAGCAACACAATAGTTGTATAATCAGATTTATTTTATTTGAAGATTATGTTTTTTTTTTAAAACTAGTGTTCCATTAAAAATACATCAACTTCTTAATTCAATAATATTTTTCAAAATAGCCAATGAGTCCTGTTCTAGAAGATGAAAGTACCAAACTAACTACCAAATTTACAGCAAGCTGTGACCAAATATTCCTGCTAGGCTTGCCACACTAGTTGGTGTTCCATGGTATTCAGGCATACACCTGGTTGTTTTAGTTATCCACCATCCCTTTGCTTTAGAAAAAAATAAAAAAATAGAAACCCATTCAGCTAATGTCTAAGTTTCAGCCACGTCAAATAAAAAAGCTTTTATTTGTAAAATATTAAGAGTGCGGATTACAGATACTTCAATTATAAACTCAGCATGTCTCTACAGAAACATTTGCAGAGTTGCAGCACAGAATAGCGGGAGTCAGATCTCACTCATCACATGAAGAGAGCAGCAGAGTCGACTGACGAGACGATGGTGTGGGATTTGGTGTCAAAGCAAAAAAAGCAAAAGCTATGCTATTAGTGAACCTTGTAAAATGAATGAGGCGATATGTAAACTTTGATGAAGATGGCAGCATCTGGAGGCGACGCCTCTAATCTACACAGACACCTTCAAGTGCACCACGATGGGGATACCAGAGGGTGCAGCTGTGCGGCGGCCAGCAGAGCTGATCGCTGCCACTCCAGACTGCCAAGACGGCCTGGCAGCGACAGCTCAGCTGGAGAGAGCAGACACAAAGCCAACCAGCGCTCCAGATCAAAATAAGCCCTCTACAAATAGTGAGCGTCAAGCCGATACGTTTATTTTAACCCGGCATCACTTCAATCAAGACCCACTTTAACTTATTATTATTTCCACTGACTCAGCATACTGTTTTTTTTTTTATTTTTATTCGGTCTCACTGTTTCCAGGGGAGGGTGAGTCAAATAGACTGTGAGTCTAATTTCAACCAAGTGTTGTTTCAGCCCTTTTGTTTTTCCATTTTGAAAAATATCTACATCTCATATTCAGTCACAAACAACTTTGTTTAACTTTTAGTGTGTGTGTGTATGTGTGTGTGTGTGTGTGTGTGTGTGTGTGTGTGTGTGGTTCATTGCCTTGCTGAAGTGCTGATGGAATGGAGTCTTTAGCGATTTTGTTTATCTCCGTCTCCCACATGCATACCGCAGCTCTGGCCTCCCTTGGTGCACAGTGGAACCGAGTATCTCTCTCACACACACACACACACACACACACACACACACACACACACACACACACACACCGCTGACACAACTGCCTTCTTTTTTTGGCACTATCGATTACTGCCAGCCGATACCTGGCCCAGCTACTGTCTGCATCATCAGGTTTCAGGAAGTGATGATAAATGTGTAGCACTATATGCCAGGACTGCTGTGTAAAGGCTTCCTAAATCAAGACTTTTTAAATTAATTTTTTAATTATTATTTAAAGGAAGGAATGAGATGGGAAAACCTAATTAACCACACCCATGGCAATTACTCCATCTAGTTCATTCTCTGTTCTTTGATAAAGTGAGACTATCCTCCTGTTAGAAACCAAAGCTTGACAACTTTCTACATGGTCACTGCTGTCTGTATTGTACTGTCTTGACCATGTCTATCTACTATCTTGTCTTGTAGCGTTTTATGCTGTTTATGTTGCATTAAGTATGCCTACCCTTTTATAATTGCCCCTCTGGGATAACTAATGTTTTTTTAATTGAATTGAGTTGTACCTGTCTGTATCTTACACACTGCTGTTATGAGCTGGGATATGCTCGTGCCATCAGGGAGGAGAAAATCCATTCATGGAAAAACATTCAGTATATTCAGGTAGTCAGCTGACCTCATAACGTTGCTGAACCTCGACCTGACCAACTGAAGCAACCCTGGATGGTAACACCCTCCCCACAGGCTTTTATGTTAGGCAATAGGTATGATGGGAGCATCACTTCATCAGCCTCCCTTCTTACCCTGATGCACCCATCACTCTGGAACAGGCTAAATCTGGACTCATCAGACCACATGAGCTTTTTCCATTGCTGGAGCCTTTCCCCCCCTGATCAGTGGTTTTCTTAAGGCTACACAGCTGTTTTGTCCAAATCCCTTGAGTTCTCTTCACATTGTGTCAGTGGGAATTATCTTACTTTCACTATAGCCATGAGTTCTGCTGCTGCTGTTGTTTTTTTTTTACTTTGATTTCACATTTAAGTGATTTCCAGTCACAATCAGAAGATTTTTTCCGATTATATTTCTTTCTAGAATATAAAGTTACACCACTATCCTTCCAGGTTTTAATAATGTGTTGGACGGTTCTCAATCTAACTCATTTTCCACAATCTCCTTGGTTGTTTTCTTTGCAGGATGCAGGCCAATAATTTGACCCTTTCTGAAAGAGAGTAACATATTTTCCACAACCACAGGATATGTCTTCAGACATGGTTGTTTGAGAAATGAGAAGCTACTCACCGAATCATTTAGGGTGTAATAAGTTGGTGCTAGCTCAAACATATTAATCACTGTAGTAATTACTCTATGGAAAGTTCTTACCTATTTGCTTAATTAAATACAGGTGCATGGTGATTTTTTTATTTTTGGCCAGGCAGTGTACATAACCCATAATAAACACTATGTATGCAGGGAGGAAACAATATGAGAAAAATACAGTGCCAGGAAACCTCTATGATGCCTGAAACTGTCCATCAAAGAGGTTTACTTCCTTGCAAGGAGGCAGGCTAGGAAATGAAGGTAGATGTGTGTGTCTGTGTGTGAGGATATCTGTGCTGGTGGATATATTCAGGAGTAAGTGAGCTGTGACTGACATAATAAAGGAAAGGAGTAAGGATTGCAGAGCTGAGAGGAACACATTGAACCTTGCAGTGATTTTTTTGGCACACACACTCTCTCTCTCTCTCTCTCTCACACACACACACACACACACACACACACACACACACACTCTCTCTCTCTCTCTCTCACACACACACACACACACACACACAATATGTATGTCAGTGGGTAGGTGAGTACACAAGCACTCAAACTGAAGCTCAAAGCAAGCACAAACAATTCAATCTCAAACCTTTTTGTCTGTCTGTCCGTCTGTATCTCTCTGTCTAAGAACACACACACACACACACACACACACACACACACACACACACACACACACACACACACACACACACACAAACTGGCCTGTGGCAGGTAGACCTGATTTAGACAGGTGAAAGTAAAAAAAAGAGGAAGCAATACGACGCATCAGCAAAATACCTGCACTGTAAAATGTGGGATCTTTCCACATGCTGTGCTCCAGGAGGAGGCAGGTTGGTTTGCAGGTTTCAAACAGGCAAAACTCATCAATTCTGCTACTGTGTGTTTAACCACTGCTGGAACCCTATGGTAAATGGCACGGCCTTCGGGGGCAATCTGGGGTTCAGTATCTTGCTCAAGGCACTTCCACGTGCAGACTTGAGGAGCTGGGATTCAAACCACCGATCTTCCGATTGGAGGACAACTCGCACTACCTCTGAGCCACAGCCGACCTTTTGCTCTAATTAAAAATCACCAACCATCGCCATCAAGCAAGAAGACATTTTTCAGATAAGTATATCCCGAGAAGGTCATGGCGCCTTACCTGTCATTTGAAGTAGCAGAAACAGGAGATGCAGTTCCAGCCCCCCTCGGTTTATTGACTTTGGCATACAGCTTATCAAGAGGGTCATCATCGGGGATGGTTCCAGGGTCGTTACCATGATTCCCATGCCCTACAAACACAGAGGGGCCTTGGGGGGAAGGGATGCCGGCATGGATGTGCTGAACTGTACTGTAGGGAGGGGACTGAGATGGTGGCTGTGGCATTGAACCCGCATCTCGGTCCCTGAAGGATTGTATTCTGGCATAGTTGGGGTCTGCGTCGTCATCCTCCACATCAGGATACGCTGACCCACCACCTTGCTGGTCTCTGGGCCGGTGGTCTCGCAGCTCAGGGTGTGCTGCCTCGATCCTGAGAGACAGATGGAGAGGCTTCTAAGATAACTAGAAACACCACGGAGACACTCATGATTTTGATGAGAAAACCTTTAAACACACCACAAAGAAAGAAGGCATTGGTAAGGACGGAAACAGAAAGAAATAACAGAGATGTTAACACAAGAATAATCTGAAACGAGGAAAACAAAATATGTTTACAGAATATCCCTCCTTGAGAAAAAACAGTACATGTTACTCTTATTTACACCAGTTTCTCACCAAAGTTAAAGCAAAAAACATGATCATCAAACCCACCTTTCCCTCTCGTCCTTCATCCTCTCAAACTCGTGATCACTCAGCATGTCGGACTTCTGCCGCTGCTGAGCTGCTTTCGCCTCCTTCTTCTCCTCTTTTTTCTTCCCGAATCTAGACGGAAAGAAGAAATGATAGAGACGGGCACAATGGGTGGAAAAAAAGGCATTGCAATGTAGCAACACTGCATTTCAACAGCCTTCGGCATGGCGTGCTGCTGTGGGAGCAGATGAGGAAGAAACACCCCATTAACACCATTCATACAACAAACACACATGGCTGAAATCATGTGAGAGCAGATGCAAACGCAGTGGCATGAACTCACAAGCACACACTGAGTTATTCAGCGCGGGAGCAGCCTGTGACTCGGAGTCGAGACCAAACGAGTCGTCTCTGCTTCCCTGAATCCTCTCACACAGATGCACAGCAACAAACACTGCTGCTAAACTTTTGCTAGGGCTGCTCTGCAGTTAACGCTATAGTGAAGTCCCAACCCTTAAAGGTTGAGTAGGTGATTCTATTCAGAAACTCTTTCTGTTATATTACTTTAAATCCTTGTAACATGCCGATAGCAATGAATATATTAAATGACAAAAAAAGAAATAAAAAAAAAAAATCTCATCTGTGGCTGTGACTGAAAAAACCCCGTCCAATCAAAGAAGTCGGGCTGGCGAAAATCATTGGACTGTCTGTCAATGCTTACTTCCTGATAGCGCACACTGTGGATATCCAGCAGTCGTTTTGGGGGAGCGGCTTTGAACAGTGGTCTGAACGAAGGGGGCGGGCCTTTTTCAGTTCAGAGATGTGTTCAAAGTCAAAGTTGCAAATGAAAATGACCTGATCAACACTATAATATATAAATATTGTATAAAACGGAAAACAGATCATCAAAACATCAAATTCGGTAAAGAGTGGGAAATCGTACGATTAAATGTAGAATGGCTATGTGCGAGTCTATATGTAAAGGTCAGTGAGAAGAACGGTTAAATCCATGAGGGAAGATATATATACTGTGTGTATATATATATAAATTGCTGCTGCTCTCTACAGCCTGATCTAAATGAACAGATGGCTTACACACAATAGTCTGAAGTTTCAAGTGGTCACATATCAATACTCAAACCACACCAGTCAATACAGTTAGTGTGTGGTCAGCATCAACAGCTTACTCAGCACTACTGGACATTGTGTGGAGAAGATACACACAAATACACACCTGATTAAACGCCATAATGTTAAATGATATGATTCACTATATGATTAACATGAGAGAAAGTTGGGAATGAACTGTGAATGTTTGGCACATTGCTGAGTTGTTACGTTTTCTTCTTAAACCAAGAACAAGATTTAAATCCACCTTTACGTTGACCAAGGTCTGATTAATATCTGGTTATCAAGAAGTGAAAAAATGCTCTACCCAAATGTAGTAAAAAAGAGGGAAAAGCACTGCCTCTCATCTAGGCTCATTAAACTGTAGAGCCCAGCAGCTACACTGTGAGTAGGATATCATTAATTGAGCCAGTCAAAACTGCTAAATAGTTAATATCTCCAACATGCAAACTGTGACCTTATAGCGGGCCTCATGTTTTATTTATCCGGCCAACATATTGATGTATTATTCTTTGGTCCACACCCTCGCTACACACTGCTGCTGATGGTTTTGAAGCATGGCTATAATGCACCTGCTTGTGCATTATTTAAAATAACACTCATGGTCATTCTAAAGTGTGTGATTTTATGTGTTTGTAGTTTAGCTTGTGGGGGGAAAAAGGAGCAAAAAATAAATGGTGTGGTGTGTATGCAGAGGTAATACTTCTCTTTGACGTGCTTAATGTGGGCTGTGGGGGAGGGGGTACAAGAAACCTATTCACCGCCGATAGAGGGGGGCTCAATGGGCAATGATGGGCCATAACCGTGTGTGTGCATTAGCAGTGTGAGTGTGTATTTGCTTCACAGGGGACGCTGCTTGCTTGCTCTAATTACTGCTACCTACAGAATTACAGGCTTACCCTTTCCTTCAACTCTCTCTTCCCCTCACTAACCCCTCCTTCACCTTTCTTCCCTTTTACCTCTTCCTCCTTTTTTTTTTAACCACAGCACTCTAGTTCCTTTCCCACATTAACCTCATGTCTGTTCCTTCCCATCCATAGCTTACCGCGCCTTCACCCCTTCATCTCGCCGCCTTGTTTGGCGTGTCGCCCCTCGGTATCAAACCCTTCTTTCACAGCACTTAACCTCCATCATCCCCTCCTCTCCTTTCTCCGATGCTATCATCCCCAGTTATTCTCTCGCCTCAGTTTTTAAACAGAGAATGCATTGGAAAAGTAGATACTACAGATGGAAAAGAAAATAATGAGGTTAATCCAATCCTTTGCTTTTTAATTCCTCATATGGACCTCGGAGAACAACTCTGCACGATATATTTTATAGTTATGTTGTATAAGGCTTTTGGCTAAATGGATGGACAAGTATATAGTGGGTTCTCCACAGGGCCAAGTTCCAGAGTGAAGAAAACTATCAGTTAAACTATTAACTACATTTTATCACAGTACACAAACTACAATAAACTGCAAAATGTTCAAATTTTAGTTACTTTACTTGCTATTATCATCATTGGTGTTGTTTCTACAATGTATTACTAAAAATCTAAAAATGGAGAGACAGGTGTGATATGGAAGTAGTGAACTGGCTAAAAACCAACGCTAAACCATTTAAACCAGCACATCGAACACACGTGCTGGCACATGTGGCGGACATCCAGAATATGTTTTTTAAAATGTACGGGCTACGACATCATCCCTTGAGCACACTTCCACAAGGGATATCAGAGCAGGAACAGCTGATTAACAGCCAGTTAGGATGAATAAATTACCTCTTGTTCTGTCATTATAGGGAACAGAATGATGACTCATGCATATTCATGGTCTGACACCACAATCTGTATGGAAAGTGTATGGCTGCACATTTGCATGTGAGGTAGATTTAAGAAGACATACACAGGTTTCTAATGCAACGTCTGGTCGAAGGAAAACAATGTTTCTTTGGAACTTATTCTTTATTTTCATTGTTTTGTAGCTTCCAGAGAGTTTTTAAGTATTATATACATACAATTGTAAATATTAATGTAAATGCAAGTGCAGGTTATCATTATTTCCAATGCTTGTTTATGTTTCACATGCATTTCTCCAACCAGAATGCACTAAACATCTCCACGGTCTACCCACCAAAATGACTCTGTAGGCCGAGAGCCTGATGCAGCGTTCTGCGGTGTGGTTGTCTAATATAATACAATTCATACGTCTTTGTGCTTGGATGAGACATTATTCACTGGTTATAGAAAATGAGCTCACTCTCCGCTGCAAGGAGACTACTGAGCTGTCTTCTGATCTCTTCCCAGCACACTAGTCTCCTAGCGGTCGGGAATGAGGCAGAGGGGCCTAGCTAGCTCATTATTGTCTCATCTGTGGTCCAGAAACAAAAAAATGATCAAATGCAGTGCCCAATATTGCTATTTTCCAGGCTACAGTAGCTATTATATTTCAGAGCACTGTTTCCATGGGAATGCAGCTGTTAGCACTGAGACGAGGCCTTCGTCATACAGAAGTAGGCATGGTTTTGTCTAAAGTGTGCATTCAGGGCTCACGGTACATTCTAGCATCTACTCACGTTTACTGATGGCAACCCAAAGAGGAAAGCAGACGGAGGATGGATTGAAAGTTACAAGAGGGAAAATCTATCTACTAAAACAGATTTGAATTCTTAACTTAAGTTTTTTTTTAGAGGACTGGCCTTCATGGCATTTAAAGGAAAAATGTAGCCACACACACACACACACACACACACACACACACACAAATAATTGCCACCTGGAATGGTGAACAGTGAGCAGAGGGCTGTTCCACACTCGTGCTCCTGAAGAGTCCATGAGGAGAAAACCCAGTGACAAACGAGCACAAACACATGAGTGCAAACATCTGTGACTCTCACTTCTCCTATTCTTTCCATTCTTTTGCTGTTTCTCACTCACTCCCTCTGCCGCTCCTCAGACACGCCCTCCCTTTGCCGTCATTGGCAAATGGATCCCAGAGAGAACAGGTGATTGACAAGTGTGCTCCGACACACACACACACACACACACACACTGTAAGGAAGCAAACATTCAAATGCAAGGAAACAGGCACACACTGGCAAACCCACACAGATGATTGTCAGGCATGGCATCAGTCCGTGACACTCCAATGACTTTCTGTCAAGAGGTTTGATTGGCAGCTGGTGCCCCCCCCTCCACCCCCGCCCGCTTTCATGCATGTGCTCTCTAATTATGAAACAATAGCAGGCGATGTCTGGTCAAAAGACAAGGTTTTACTGGCATAAAGAGCTTGAAACGGCTTTCTAGCACACAAGTTTGCGTTGCCTTCGACCAAAGTTGAGCATATTGTTTGGCTACAATATAGTTGGATTGCTAGCTAATGAAAATTGCTGTAAAATACATTAGATACGTGATGTGTTTCTGTTAACTTTGGATCGCAGGGCTGTATCGAATAGTTTGAAGCTTCCCTCATAACGTTGATCAATATTTAAATGCTGTACAATTAGATTCCAGTGGTATATGCGTACTAGTGATGTGCAAGTCTACATCGGGTGGGTTCAGGGACACTTACTAGGAAATATCACGTGCGATAGCATAAGCTATCATAGCCACAAGCTGCACAACTGACAATAATGTCTAATTTGTGTGATAAAACATTTTATATTTTTTTTGTTTACATTTATGCCAAAAATAAAGAAAATCAAAGCCATACACATCTTTCAGTCACAGCTTTGTATTCACAGAAATCAAAGCATGATTGACTCAGCTGAGACCAACACAACTACGAGAAGATAGAGGTTATAAATGTGTAAATAGTCAGCAAGAAAAATAACTGTTATACATTACAAAAGTTCTCATTAGCTGTAGCCATGATTGTGCTGTTTCCATTGAGGTGCCCGACTTATATATTGCAGTGTAAAACAAGGCCACGCTAACAGAGGTGCCACATTACGAGCAGCGGGAGAGAGCAAGGGGAAGGAGGGAAACAAAAGAGCCAAACATGGCAGGGAGTGTAATTACAGTCATCAACGTGAAGAAAGAGCTCAAAGAAATCCATGTTGTACAAATTGTAACCTTAGCAAGCGGTGTTTTGTTTTTACATTCATACTTGTTCACATGGTGGCTGCATTCTCTCATTAGAATGAGTTTCAAGTTTTGTTTTCTGACAGTTTCTAATGAAAGCAGATCATTCGGTCATAAGTCAGTCAACATCCATATGGACGCGCATGCAAAAACTCACACATGCGCACACTCAACTGGAAGTGAATACGGCAGTGCATGATTACAAGCGAGCAGGCAACCATGCATTTATTACCATAGATTCTCATAAATTCACACCATTTGAAATCTGAAAATGAGCAGCATGCACAAATAGTTTACAACGCATCAACAGTCACATAAACATGTCACACTGGCAACGGGCGCGGCTGTCCTTTGCTTCTGGGAAACCTTGCACATCTCTGGTCTCACCCCATAGATTACCATATTTTTATTTGTATACTCTCTCTCTCTCTCTCTCTCTCTCTCTCTCTCTCTCTCTCTCTCACACACACACACACACACACACACACACACACACACACTCCTTGCCTTGTGTGTGTGTGTGTGTGTGTGCAATATGAATTTTGTTGAATGTCTGAGTATCAATATTAACAGGGTGAGCAAAGAGAAAAGATAGACAGATCAGAGCGGAACAAAGTGTTGTGCACATGGTAACACACACACACACACACACACACACACACACACACACACTGCCTGAAGGAGATTTACAGCTACCGTGTACCAGCTATGTGACAACCATCTGACTGTGTGACCAATCATGTTTTATCACCACATGATTATTCATGACGGTAGGATGACAATATTTCCACCATGCACTCCCACACACATGCATGCACGCGCACACACACACACACACACACACACCGATGATTGGCATCACTGATTGGCAGGTGGCAGCAGTTCAAATGACAGAGTGACAGAGCCAGCTGTCCACTTTAAAGGGCATTTAAAACAAACATTCCCAGGCTGGCTTTAATGTCTGGGTTAATATGTGAATGGCACATTACAGTAATTACATTCAACCTTTCTACGCTGCTACACCTTCTCTTCATTTATGTGAAAAACTTAATTGTTAGCCAGCCCTTTGCCAAATACTTTGGTTTGAATGAATCATTTTACTTCTGGACCGTGGTGGTAGCTTTGCAGCTGGTGCATAGAAACACCCTGTAGTATACGGTAAAAAGAGCTTGTGTCAAATGCGTGAACCAACCAATGAAGCACATTAACATTACTACTGTAGAACGAGACACCTCAGAGTAAGTTTTGATTATCCCATACCACCTCCTCTAGACCATGAGGCCAATCAACGCTGGCCTTAGATGAATATGAGAAATCAGCCGCCTGGCCTAGACTGAACTGTACTGAATAGCACCAATTTGCCTTCTCAGTCTACCTCCATTACATGCAATCAAATGCAGATAGGGAGCTGGAGGGAGCAGACAGAGAGGGAAAAATTGGAACGGTGCAAAGATTACCAGAGTGGGGTGTGAAAAAGAGAGGCAGAGAGGCAACAGAAATATGGGCCGAAAGGGGGAGATGAGAGAAAGGGTGAGATTATCACTGGGCTCTCATCAAGGCCGTCTCGTGCTAATGACAGATGGGGTGTGGAGGAAAGGTGTAAAATATCCCTGGGTTTCTTAAGGAACTTAAGGCAAGACGTGATGGGGGAATTAGTAGTTGGATGAAAGGATGGTTGGAAGGATCCGTGTATAGAAGGTTCGATGAAACCGGCGATAGTCTCAGGCGTGCTGCCGAGGCTGTCCAGGCCATTAAACACATGGTACAGTAGAGTGGTGGAAGAGAGACGGAAGGAATACCTTCTCTCACCAGAACTTGGAAGCACTTAAAATGGTGCGAGTGAAAGAGTGAACAAAGTGACCAAAATGAAAAATGACGGTGGCAAAGCAGCGCAAACAACACAATCAGCATTTCTATCAATACCATCATCTATGACACCCTTTGTAGCAAAATGTAGCTATTAAAGGGACTAAATGGACTGATGTAACCATATTGTAGTGGTCTGTGGTCTCCCCAGAGCTCCACAATAGTATCTTACATTTCATACAGAGACCGAACAAAACTATGACTAAAACCAGAGACTGTCTGTGGTACAAACAACAAGGTCACTGCTGTATTTTAGCTGAGACAACATTATTTCCAGTGTTTATGGAGCAGCCACATTTTTAGCATAGCCTAGCTCCTATTGATCCGAACCATTCCATTTCCATTTAGAAAACCATTGGTCATCATTATGTCATTTTTATCCATTTATTGTAATTAAATCACAACAAAGTTGTTTGATTTGGGCACATACTGCTGTAGTAAACCAGGTGGTATGTGTCTTGCTATTCACAGTGAATACAGCTTAATTAAAATCACAGCGCACCTCTGGCTGATGTTATGAACTCAGATAGGACGCCGATGGTTTCCCGGTGTATCTGGGACTTCCACAACATGTAAAAAGCAGTAATAGTGGTTATTTCAGGCTGCACTGTGCTACTATAGGTAGCAAAGGCTTGCATGTATTTATGAGTGAGCTGTGCCACGTGTCATATCTTTCCATCTCCCGTTTTTTCTTTCCTCACATAAATACTAAGAACAAGGTCGTTACACCCAATTCACAAACCCACTTGCATTATACAATTACAGATAGCTTATTTAAAAAGGTAGACGCCATGAAATGAAACTGTCCTTGAAGCTGAATTTTGTTAATTGTCTCATACAACCCAAAGTTGCATCTTGTGCAATGATCGGTTGACGGGCTTACATCAGGGAATCCACAAAGATGGATGCGGGTCAATAAGCAGGCACAGACTGTTGCTATGCATTAAACTGAAACTATCAATGGAAGAAGTGGGTGAAAACACAGTCCTCACCACAAACCTCAATCCACCCCATCCACTGAAAATGTCTCTTTGTTCATGAAATTGATTTGAAGTAATTACAAAAGGCTGAAGTATAAAGAGCCATTACAAACTGAACTGCATGACAAAGAGCATTTTAACAACATGAAAGGAATATTTCTGCTCCCCTCAAGAACAAGTCTGACTAATAACTAATAGGACTGGAACACTGAGGTGAGAATGAGGGAAACAAGGTAGAATGGAGGTGAAGAAGAAGGTGGAGAAAATAGCATGGAACCTTTTAGACAAGTACAATTAGAGTTGGTCTAATTGCCTAATAATGCACTTTATATAACATGCAATTCTGAGGTACAATCATTGTGATAAAATCGGACTTTGAAATCTGGAAGTGTTTTTCCGTGTTCCGGTTCACACAGACTTCTTTTGGAAGTGTGTTTTGAAATACAGCGGCTGCACTTTCGATCAAATTGCATTGCAGTGTTTTTCTTAGGATCTGTATCTACGTAATGGTCATGTGAAATCCCATTTCAGAAACAGCCGCATGAAAAAAAAAAACTGAGGGTAGGTAGCAATTAAGGTAGAAAGTACAAATTGTCCATTGAAACACTTTGCCCCATTCATGCGGTGTGTCGACTTAAATGTGCCATTCACGTTGGGGATATAGTGGTAAAGTTAATCACACAAAATAGTTCTGACAGATAATTTTCTGCACCTCTTAAGGAAATTGGAGCACCTCTCTTAAGAGTGCTCTTTGTGTGCCTGTGAACATGTGATAGCGTTTCATCAGGGGGAAAAAGACCTCAGTGTTCATGTTTGGTTCGGTGCTTTGACTGAAAAAAGATATACATGCATTTGTGGACTCCATTAATGTGATATTGAATAAATGCAGGCTTGTTGTTGTATACACAGACGCGTCACTTCAGTGACACATAATGTGACCTCATGTTAAATGGACAATTGGTTAACCTGTCTGAAAACATTAACTGCATTAAAGGTTGGGTACGTAACACTAGAGAGACCAGCAGGAGTAATCCAACTAAAAAACTACAATGAACGTAACTTAAACGTTGCTTACTCTAGGGAGAAAAGTTGCTAAGTTGCTATGCTAACGGCCCATCCTTTCAGGCCTCCCTCCAAAAGCCACTGCCCAGAAAAATGTCCATTATGGACGTAAACATATCATAATAAATGCAAAAAAACAACATGGCTATTGTGAGTACTCACAATTGCCAATCTAGCAGTTGGTGGAAACTCCAGTGATTTCATCTGGGCTGAACAAAATCAATTGGACGGTACCTACACTACTGTACTAGTTCTCTCTCTCTCTCACACACACACACACACACACACACACACACACACACAGTTAGTTACCTCAGCAACCCGAAGCCTATCTTCTTGCTCTTCTTCTCCGTCTCCTCGGGCTCCTCCGCTTTCTTTTTCTCCTTCTCCTTTCCTTTCCCCTTGTTCTTGTCCTTCTTCTTTGTTTTGGGTTTCTTTTTCTTGTCTTTTTTGCCTTTCTCCTCTATCCGATCGCCCACTCCCTGGCGGGATGAACTACTGGCAGGGGTGTCCCGGCCTGAACTCGGCTCAGAAGCGTCATCTCGGGGGAATAGAAGAAGAGAGAAAGATGAGGATCAGCGGGAATGGGGTCTTAAAGACAAGTAGTGATAAAAGAAAATGATTGGATCGTGCTGTGTGCGCTTCCGTCATTTTAAACCATTAAATCAATTGATACACACGGAGACTGAAATGATAAACATAAACAACCGCAGTCTTGACCTTAAGTTGAAGTGGTAAACCTTTCTAAAATAGGATTACCAGTGAGATACTTTATGGAACTGCTAAACCTAGTGAAAGATTTAAAACTGAAATCCTGATTCAAACTAGTTGCTCTCATAAAACCAACCAATTCCAACCTTAGTATTTACAACATAACTGCCGTTTGTCTAAAGTGAATCAATAGTTTTCCAATTTGAGACAAACAAAGACATCCGATGATTTATGATTATTTTGCATTTAAATCACGCCGAGTCAAGAACCATCGCTGTGTCTAATTTTCAAACACACATTAAGAAGAGAGGGTTCCAGCAGCACACAACGAAGGGGTTTATACATGTAATGCTCTTTGCCAGAGTGACTCATTCTCGCTGTAAAATCAGGAACAATCCCACAGCACACGATACAGTGAAGATCATCAGTCTATGACATAAGCATGCATACAAACAACAAATGGAGAGCACACATGCACAGCCACTCGATGTTTAACCTTCTCTACTCAACGTCTCCATGGCGGATTCATTAACTTCATTGTGAATTAATTAGAAATAAGAAAGTTAAAATCTCCAAAGCGTAAACCGTGATGCCTCATTACTCCTCTGACGGACGGGAGGCCTGGCCTTGAATTCAAATCAACACACACACACACACACACACACACACACACACACGGACCACTTGTCATATTTTATAAGATAAACAAACCAAATGAGTTACTTCAACTGAGAATTAACCTTGGATATTCACTTCAGACTTAATTACAAAGACTGTCTAGCAATCGAATGGCATTGTAATTGTGTGTGTGCGAGTCGGTGTGCGTGTCCACAGAAGCACGTCTTCATGATTGTGCCAACACTAAACATAAGAACATTGCTGCTATGACGTATGTCTACCACGTACCGTCATATTGTGTGTACGACTGATCGTAGGGATGGTGTGTTAATAAGGGGACATAAGGAGTACAAACACAAGACAGAGAGTGACAGAAACAGCTATTTAGCACCATAATCCGTCCCTACAGATGTGAGACATCAAAGCCAATGACTCTAAAACCTCTGTTGAATAGTCCTCATGAAAAATAAATTCACTGTGGTATTAGCTGGATTCAGGATCTCACTCAAAACCTCAGCTATACATGAACCCTGACTAAATATTCGACGGTGCGGTTGTACTGTCAAAAAGTGAGCACGGTAGTCTACTAGTAAAACTGCTAATCCGCCTCTCAAAAACTCCACACGGACAGCTGGGGACCGTTTACATTAACACGGAACGGAAGATACCATTTACGCCCTAGCAAAGGTGCAACCATGTAGAGAGAGACAAAACAGTGTGCTTGGGAGAGCTGCTCTCTGTCAATTAACAGCAGCCCACAAAGTGTCGGACACTTGGAAAGATGGTGACAGATGTGGCCACTGGGTGTGTGCGCTGTTGACATGCCCTATTAGTCCTATCCTGTGTGAATGTGGTGATCTGAAACAGCCCGACTCATTACTCTAGTGGTGACTGATAAGAGCTCGCTGCTAATAACCCAGCTGGGGATTGAACTGCACCTCGCAGGGAGACAAACTAAGCAGCTACCATTTAGCTGCTGGATAAATATGTAAAGCTAAAAAAGCCCAGATCTGAATTGAATCACATATTGCTGCTGCTTGACTTCATACGTTTTGTCACTTGAGGCATGGGGGTTCTCACTAGTCTTTGCTTTGCTGGCAAACATTCCTAAATGAATCAGGACTGACGACGACAGAGCTAAACTGTGATGAGCTCACTAGTGGCTTTTCAAAAAAGGAGTAGAGGTTGTTATTGGGGAGCACAGTGGAAACAGAAGTGAGCCATTACTATTCATCATTTGCCATGTAGGGAAATTCCATCTCGGCACTGAGGATTTATGTTAACCATTAAATGTGAGTTATATGTTCTTAATTGTCATCGTAAGCAGCCACTGTGACATCACTGATAGGTGTTGCCAAAATCAGTGTGATCCAGTGTTGAATTATTTTGTCTTGACCTTAAAACAGCAGTCACTAAGAAGGAGGGACACTTTTTTTTTTTTTTTACCAACCATACACATATTAGGGGTGCAACGGATTTAGGTGGTGTTACAGTAATTTTAACTAAATGCATTGGTAGCGACACTGCTTTGAAAAAGACTTGAAACGGGTGATTGAGACCATAAACTCGTGTTTATAATGTTTACTGAGGTAGTAAACAGAGTGGGAAGTATGATTGAGCATTGAATTTACATTACAGACATTTGTGATATTCATTTTTGTCTTGGTAGATAGTCGAACCTCAGATTCAGGAGGAACAATGCGGTTTTCGTCCTGGCCGTGGAACACTGGACCAGTCTATACCCTCCGCAGGGTGCTCGAGGGTTCATGGGAGTTTGCCCAACCAGTCCACATGTGTTTTGTGGACTTGGAGAAGGCATTCGACCGTGTCCCTCGTGGCATTCTGTGGGAGGTACTTCGGGAGTACGGGGTCGGGGGCCCTCTGCTAAGGGCTGTTCGGTCCCTGTATGATCAGAGCAGGAGCTTGGTTCGCATTGCCGGCAGTAAGTCAGACCTGTTCCAGGTGCATGTTGGACTCCGGCAGGGCTGCCCTCTGTCACCGGTCCTGTTCATTATTTTTATGGACAGGATTTCTAGGCGCAGCCGTGGGCCGGAGGGGATCTGGTTCGGGAGCCACTGGATTTCATCCCTGCTTTTTGCGGACGATGTGGTCTTGTTGGCTCCTTCGAGCCAGGACCTCCAGCATGTCCTGGGGCGGTTTGCAGCCGAGTGTGAAGCAGCCGGGATGAGGATTAGCACCTCCAAATCTGAGGCCGTGGTTCTCGACCGGAAAAAGGTGGCTTGCTCCCTCCAGGTTGGGGGGGAGTTCCTGCCTCAAGTGGAGGAGTTTAAGTATCTTGGGGTCTTGTTCACGAGTGAGGGAAGGATGGAGCGTGAGATTGACAGGCGGATCGGTGCAGCGGCTGCAGTAATGCCGTCGCTGTATCGGTCCGTCATGGTAAAGAGAGAGCTGAGCCGAAAGGTGAAGCTCTCGGTTTACCGGTCAATCTACGTTCCTACCCTCACCTATGGTCATGAACTTTGGGTCATGACCGAAAGAATAAGATCCCGGATACAAGCGGCCGAAATGAGCTTCCTCCGCAGGGTGGCGGGGCGCTCCCTTAGAGATAGGGTGAGGAGCTCCGTCACACGGGAGGAGCTCGGAGTAGAGCCGCTGCTCCTCCACATCAAGAGGAGCCAGTTGAGGTGGCTCGGGCATCTGTATCGGATGCCCCCTGGACGCCTCCCTCGGGAGGTGTTCCAGGCATGCCCCACCGGGAGGAGACCCCGAGGAAGACCCAGGACACGCTGGAGTGACTATGTCACCCGGCTGGCCTGGGAACGCCTTGGGGTCCTCCCGGAGGAGCTGGGGGAAGTGTCCGGGGAGAGGGAAGTCTGGGCGTCCCTGCTCAGGCAGCTGCCCCCGCGACCCGGTCCCGGATAAGCGGAGGAAAATGGATGGATGGATGGATGGATTTTTGTCTTGTTTTTCTTATTGACAATATGCCAGCATTTGAGTGCCCTTTCAGTAATGACAATGGCCAATGAGCCATCCATCCATCCATCCATCCATTGTCTACCACTTATCCTGTATTCAGGGTCGCGGGGGGGCTGGAGCTGATCCCAGCTATCATTGGGCGAAGGCAGGGTACACCCTGGATGGGACGCCAGTCTATCACAGGGCCGACATGTAGAGACAGACAACCATTTACGCTCACATTCACACCTACGGGCAATTTAGAGTCATCATTGAACCTATCCCCATCCTGCATGTCTTTGGACTGTGGGAGGAAGCCGGAGAACCCGGAGAGAACCCACCCTCACACGGGGAGAACATGGAAACTCCACACAGAAGGAACCCGGGCCGACCCGGGAATCGAACCTGTGAGGCGAGGGTGCTACCCACTACACCACTGTGCAGCGGTGCACCAATGAGCCAATGACAAAGAAAAGAAGGAAAACCCCACACGTGCCCAATGGACACTTTCTTCATCCCTTACCATCATCATCGTCTTCAGGCGGCCCATCGTAGGATTTATCAATAGCTGCTCGGAAGCTCTCGTTGCAGCCTCTTCCTCTGACCATATTGGGGCGAGGTCGGTGGAAGGGGAGGAGTTCGTTCTTCCTGTTCACCTCCGACATGGCTGTCTGAAGACTCTCCAAGGAACTGGACTTCTTCAAGCCGAGGGTGGGGCCGAGTTCTACAGGAGCTGATGGAGCTGGTGGTCAGAGAAGGACAAAGAGAAAAGAGACAGGCAAAGACAAAGGTAAGTGTTGTTTCTGTCCGCTTGCTTTGTTTAGCTCAGACTAGATCACACGGTACGGTCGGCTCTGGTAGTTAAAAGTTAGGAAACAGTTTGGATACCAGTCTACTTAAATTCTAGTAAAATGTCTATGAATGTGCCACTGCTATCAAACATACTTCTACACTCCAAAAACAAGAACTGATCAGCATGTATACGGAGTCTTACTTCACTCCAGGTCTGATCAAATAGGTCTACCCTGCTGTGCCCTGATTGGTTCCAATATCCTGTGGAGATAATGGCTAGGAGCCAGAAAGCCCGCGACATGGCTGAACCCTGGAGAGCAGAGCCAGGAAAGAGAAGAAAAAAATGCAGTTAACTATGCTGTTGTTGAGTTTATGATGGATGTGAGGTCTGCTTCACTGTTACTGATTCTCCATCCATCATCACAAGTATACTGTGAGAGATATTACTGAGGGAGGGAGGGATCCAGCAGAAAGGATGATGAAGAGGAGAGCAACGCATGAAAAGATGGTGGAGGTATTCGAGGGAGAGTGAGGTAAAGAAGCTTCACACTTTTCACAGCGGGCACCGGCCCAGCTTTAAGCAGACTAGCTAGCAATTAATGCTAACCTGCTTCATAAACTCAGCCAAAGCTAATGAGTGCTGAAGTTGGATCAAGTTCAGCCCCAAGCCCAGGGCGATCGCAGATTGTATAAAACGAGAGAGAGAGAGAGAGAGAGAGAGAGAGAGAGAGAGAGAGAGAGAGAGAGAGAGAGAGAGAGAGAGAGAGAGTAATCTGTGCTCCTAATGTGGTTTGTCACTGTGTGCCATCGAAAGCAGGGAGACACTGATGGCGGGCAAGATGGGGGGGAAAGGGATGGGAGGAGCAATGACAGGCAGAGAGCAAATTAAGTTTCCTCGGGGGAATTCCACGGTGGCAGAGAGAGAGACAGAGAAAAATGGGGAAGGAGGCAGAAAGGCTGGGCTTGCTGCCAGCTCAAAATACTGGTAATCCTTACACACTCATACGCACACGCACATACACACTTTGGATTCCTTGCTGGCTCTGGCTTGTCGATATGATGCCACTGTGATTCATGATAGCTAAACCTGCATCACTTTAGCTAATGATTCCCTATACTACACAACTCCTGTGTGTGTGTGTGTGTGTGTGTGTGTGTGTGTGTATGCATGTTTTTCTCAAAGCAGAGGAGATGAGAGGGCTGATGTGACTTCCACATCTATTTAAACAACCATTAACACACACTCTCACTCACACACACACACACACACACACACACACACACACACACACACACACACACACACACGCACAGTAATAACGTGCATAGAATGTATGCACATGCATAATGTAAGTCTGCCGCTTGGAGAGGATGTGGACAAGGGCAATAACGTGACACCCCCATGCATAAACACAGTCCCCATGACATCCAGATGCATACTGAGTAGTAAACATTAAAAATAAGTGCTATGTAATTCATCTATATTTTAGAGTCTGGTTCGATAGTTTTTATTTTTTTTTTTGATGTGGCTGAACAGATATACATCTATAGAAGATAAAACATGTTGTTCTCTTACAATAAACACTATCCCTCCCACCATGCACGTATGAGTCAGTTCTAGATCAACTCTGCCCACTTTGGAGTCGTACAAGTAGTTAGGCGTTTTTAAATCGCATGGTAGTTTCTAAGGACTTCCGGTTATAAAACCCAAAATAAAGAATGGCAATTTTCAACAGAAAGACAAAGGTTTCTATGTGGAAAAAAATGAAATGCACACTTTTGTTCATGAACATGAAACTCGCCTCCCACTGCATGTCAAAAGTGAAAGCAATGTAATCATCTTGCTTTCAGGCTTTTTTTTTTTTACTGTAGCCTGAAAAAGCCTCCAGTGTTTAACTTTCAAATGTGCTTTCTTCTTTGTAACGAGACCATTTGCTCCATTAAAATAACAGAAAAATGAATAAATTCAGGCCAACAGGAGCTGCTCAACATTTTCTTATATGTCGCAGTACATGACGGGAGGTGAATTGCTTAAAGATAACATGTGATGCATGGAAACATCTGCATGTGACAACTGATGACCGACTTAATGACTTCCAGAAGATAAATAGGACAGTGGCCACGCTGAAGGGAAAAGTAACAAACATGCTATCAGATCCTCAGCCAAAGAGCACAGCAGGATCTTCAATCTTAGCAAAAAACTGAAACTTTTTTTTTTAAGTAGTCCTATCACATGCAACAACAAACGGTTTATTCTAGATCTGAGTGTATTATAAGGATAGCCGATCCACTGTGTGAAACCTCCAAGGACCGTGGATTAGAGCTGCCAGGAACATTTGAACCAAGGCCACCAATACCATGAAAAAGCTCAACATTAATTGTCCAGTATTTTTGATGTATTATTCCTTTCATCCACACTCTAATCAGAAACTCAGGCCAACATGTTTGCAGTCGCTAACAACACGCCCTCAAAGGTTAACCAGTTTCTTAGTGTTGTTTGTTTCTTCATTCCAGTTTGAATAAATTCATAATCCAGCATACTTAGGCTCAAATGGCATGCCTAGATGTGTACACATCAGTGTTTAGTCATGCAATGCTTTCTGTAGATTATTTAAATCCATATGGAAACATGCTTGTGATGTTCCTCATTCAAATTCAGTGCAAGCAGGCAGGGTCAAGGTTCATATTCCACTGGGGATCTGTAAAGTGTGAGGGCAACCGCAGTCCGTTTAGGAAGTCTAACACAGAGGAGCACACAGAACGTACACAGACCGTGACCCAGAGTCCAAACATGGATGGGTAGTATAGTAGTATACAAGCACACAGACGCTGGGTGATGAGCATGCATCCACATACTCTAACGCTCGCTCACTCACACACACACACACACACACACACACACACACACACACACACACACACACACACAGTAGTTAAGTATTTTGCTGTGACTAGCAGGATTTGTGTCATAAATGTAATTACTACTGTCCAACTATAAGATGATAGAATTAAGCTGCTTTTAAAGAGGGAGAGAGAGCTAGACAGAGACAGCAAGAGGGAGAGAGGGAGAGAGAGAGAGAGAGAGAGAGAGAGAGAGAGAGAGAGAGAGAGAGAGAGAGAGAGAGAGAGAGAGAGGATGACAAGCAAGACAGGGGTAACAAAGTGGTTTGAGGGAGAGAGTATGAGAGTGGGGGGTTGGCAGAGAAAACAGACACCGTGAGAGGATGCAATAGAAAGAGAAACAAAGAGGCTGAGCCTTGGAGTGAAAGAGAGAGGATGGGAGTGACAACTACAGAGAGAGAGAGAGAGAGAGAGAGAGTAGGAGAAGAGAAATTAAAAATTAAAAACAAAACACAAAGACAGAGAAACGCCAAGCTATCCCAAGGCTATTTTTGTTGGCAGGAAGGCAATGGGCTACTTTGAAAGTCAAAATTACACCAAGGAGCGTCTTGGCAGCGGGCATCAGCAGCAAAGCCAGCAGATTTGACAACAGCACCGACTTCCAGTCCACCAAAGCACACTTTAGACGAGCTCATACGGAGACACAACCCCATTCCTGCCTTCTGTTTCTACGTCGTACACACCCAGATCTTGTTTTTTCAGTCAGTGGAGGATTTGACTTCTCTCACCGTCCCATCTCTGGAAGTTCCCCCCATGCTCCCAGGTTTGAGAAAAACACAACATCACAGCCAAAATACTTCACTATCCAACTCGGATATAGAATTGTGAAAGCATGGCTGTAAAATGGTGTTTCCTGGGTATGTGTTTACATACATGTCCCATCCTAAGGTAAACTGTGTGTGTGTGTGTGTGTGTGTGTGTGTGTGTGTGTGTGTGCCATACAATTTCTTGCATATTACATGTGTGTTGTTATGTGGTTCCATCTCCCAGCAGATGGAATGAGGTTTTGCTATCCCACAGGGCGCCATAATAATTGAATGGGCATCATAAACTGTAAAGTCATGTGACATCATCCTCAGCCTCATGTGGGTATTTATTGGTTCCAGAAGAGCAGCGACTAAGAAGTATTAAAATATGTTAAACATAAACACCTTGAAGAAAATCAGTGGGTTAATAGTGTATGCTACATTTAGAATATACTCCAACTGGGAACTGAAGGGAAACATTGAAAACATATCTTTTGATGGACTCAAAAAGAGCATAAACGTTGCTTTCAGTTCAGGTCGATGTTGAAAAGGTCCGTCTGATGACGAGGTAAACCACTGAAAATATTCGAAATAAAGCATACATTAAATACATGTTTTTAGGTGTAGATATGTTTTGCTGCTTCCCCCGTCAACAGCAGTACATGCTTTGCTGTTGTGCAGTAAGAACTACTAATAAGTACCTCAGAAGCATTAAAAAACAACCAAATTATCACTTTCAAAATAGTCAGAAAGATCACTGGGAGCAAAAAGAAGGAAATGAACCAGTTCCAGTATTATTCTGGTACAGTGACAGGAAAATATTATTATTATTTTATCACAGTAAACAGCTAGAGTACATGAGATGTGTACTGGAGAGGTATCTTTCTTACACACACACTCGTCCACAAACACACACAACTCTGCCTAAATGAATCCATCAAAGGGAATGCCACCAATTAGTCCAGGACAGGAACAAATGGCTTTCCCTCTCCCCCCGCCTCTCTCTCTCTCAGGCATCATACCATATACAGTAGAGCACATGTCAGTGATCAGTGTGTAGCCCCTGATGGAGATGAATGGCTGCACCAGCAAGAAACGACAACGCTGACCATCTCCTGATTACTGCTCACCTTTATTGGCTTACTGGGGGAGATGGAGAGGGTCAAAGGGCATTCAATATACAAGAGAGGCAGTACACACGAACACATCGAGCGGCGGCCGATAGCTCGTACAGTAAAAAATGCACACGCCAGCAAAAAGGTATTCAAGTGTAATGGTCAAAATGGCCGACGAGCCGGGACTGCTTGGTTTTTAATTCTGCTTGTAGAACAGTTGTAAAGAGCCAGCGTGTGTTGGCGCCGCGTCGTGTTCCGCAACACGTCCACAGAACCGCCCGGTACACTCGGGAGATGTGCTGCTCACACTGTGACAAATTAATCCATCAATCCACATCAGCCTAACAAGGTGGCTCTCACCTTAAATCCACAGCAACGTCTGCAAGAGCCAGAGAGACGAGGAGACAATGAAAAGGAGGAGGGGGGGGGACGAGAGAGAAATGAAGAGAGAATCACAGAGGAGGGGGGGGGGGGGGGGTATAGAAAGATATGGCTCTCTAAAGAGCTGGTTTTGGCAGAGTCTTGTCAGTCTGTGACTGTCGTAGTCAAAGTCAAAGTTCCACGAGGGAGAGATTTAGACAATGGGCTGCACGAGCCTGCCTCAGCATCACATACCGGCCCCCTGACACACACACACACTTTCAGAGAGATGTTGCTCGTTCTAAGCTTCTCTGCCTGTTCGTCAGCCTCTAAGCCTGAATGGCGTTGGCAAGAAAGCGAGTGAGTGAGAGAGCAAGGGAGTGACCGAGAGGGAGCTGGCGGCGGCGGCGGCGAATATGGCGATACAGACACATTAAAATGGAAAACTACAACACAAGCATTTTAGCTGTTGGGTGTTTTCACAACACGGGTTTAATGCAAGGGAAGACTTTGGTGTGCGGGAGCGTATCCTCACAAGGAGACGGATGAGAATAATTTCACAAAATCAGAGCGTCGGAGCACCTGTCTCAGAACTCATGCAAACCATTTAAGACATGTAAGGGCCCGCTGTAAGAAGTGAATAACCAAAGACATTGGCACGCATGCTCTCCCCTGACAAGCTTTTCATCACTCCTGTGGATTTGTCACTGCTCGCCATTTATTGCCTTCACCCACTGATTGTGGGATACACACAGCTTCCGAGCATCCCCATCACCGGCGGGTGAAAGAAACACAGCTGCAACCGACTGTTTTATGTCCCGTCAGCAGCGTGCGTTTGACTGCACTGTCCTATTTAAAGTTGCTTGAGGAGAGGATCTGTCTCCGCCCCGGGAACGATGCGAGCCGCGATTCTAGTCTTTCTCCGTCTCACCGTTCACGTCGAGCTGAACCCAATGTTATGACAGTGACTTGAATGATGCCTGATTAGAATGTATTTGCTGCATCCCTTCTGTGACTGTAACTGTATTTCACGTGTCACTTCTTCCACAGCAGATTTGATTCATTAGTGGAATGAATGGATTGAGCTCTTACTTCTCTGTGCCGCCGCAAAGACATCAGGCGTGTGTGACCACAGACACACACACACACTCTCAAGGAGTGTGTTTACACAATTTCACATTCCGCATATAGTGGAATAAGTATTTATACAGTTTGTTCGTGTTCATCAATGACAAGTATGTTTTTTTTTTTGGTTTACGAAAGAGAGATTCAAACATTCGCTCAGCTGCTGCCTCCACACACTGGACATTTAGTCCCAAAAACATGCTCAGCACACACACACACACACACACACACACACACACACACACACACACACACACACACACACACACACTCTTTCTGGGAAGGATTCCACACATGTAGACACGCACACACTTTGTAATATGGTCTCCAATATCCGTCACTTTGCATCTCAGATTCTGCAAAATTATAATATAATATGAAATATTCCAAGCTTCACATTTTCCACAGGATGATGGAGAATTTCCATTACCATAACATTACCATAACAGTAATACTTTCGTGTGTGAGAGTGTGTGTGTGTGTGTGTGTATTTGTGGTGCAGTCGCCCAGTTGCTTCTACGGGGTGTGGAGGAAAGACCATTGCTGCAAGTAAAAAAATAAAAAATATATATATTTCCCAGAAGTCATTGTCTTTAAATTGCTCACTTTCCCTTGACTCCGCCCCTCTCTCACCAAGGTCCATGCAGCTGTCTGTCATCTCAGCGTGGAGTTGTTGGAAGCATTTCAGTTATAAAAAATACATTAGAGCGAAGGAAGGTGGGTTGGAAAGAACTGTCACGCTTGCCAGGCACACACTCTCTTTAACAGCTCTCTGGGCTTTGTGGCATTGTAAAACAGGAGATGCATTGACAAGCAACAGGTAGAGGGGGAACTGCAGGATGGAGTTTTAGAAAAAAAAAAAAAGGTCTATAAATCTAACAGGGGAAAAAAAGCCCTTACCAGACATATAACGGGCATATTACTGGTGACAACACATCTAAAACCAGAACGTTGGGAAAATACGGCCAGATTTGCAGATGAAAAATAAGAAGCTTTCAATTCAGATATCACTGCAGGTCAACATAGACTCAGTGGTAACGGATACCAGCAAACAGTAGCAGCCATATTGTTTGTCCCTATAACAACAAGACCGGGTTAACCTAATACAATCATTTTGTTCTGCAGTATTTATTGCAGATAGGTGTTTCAAAAAGAAGCAGCAGCGTACAATATACAGTGCAGCACAACAAAGAGGCGCACATTGAAGAAAATACAGTCATGCACCAAATTATTATTATTATGAGGCTGCATTATAAACTGAACAAAATGTAAATCTGCCACAGGGCCCAAACTAACAGAAGCAATGAAACTCCACATCCAGGGTGTATCAGTTGGTGTTTGAATTATTAGAGATTTCTAATCATAAATGAACCAGAAAAGTACAATGTCAAATAAGGCAAGGCCTGCATTTGTTTTAATGTTGTGACCCTCTCTTGTAGAGGGTCTCTCTATTAAAATCTAGTTTTCAACTTTTAAATATGCTGTATTTTAGTTTAATTGGGCCCCGCTGCATAGCTTTGCACTCCTGTTCATTTCAAATTGCCACCCACTCAGTTCAATGAGAGAAAATGTGCTCTCCAGTTACTGGAACACAAGGGGAAGTCACTATCAATGAGACTGTTTTCATTTTACACCTGTAAGCAACGCATTGTTGTTTAAGTTTCCTGACCGCGAACAGGGCCATGCAAATGTCACACAGAGAAACAGCTCTGGTTCAGATTGCTGACCATCAAAAGCGTTGTTCTGGAGACCTATAAGAATATGCAACCTGCCATTAGAGTTGTAAATAATGCGTTTGTTTCTTTCCAGGAAGCCTTACCTCTCCATGTTTACCATCCCAAGCCCCCTAATCCTCTTTTCCTTGTGTGAGATGTCCCCCTGCCTTGCTTTTAACACCACTGTATCTCGTCCAGAACACATTTAACAACTGTGCCAAGCTCTGGCTCATACAGCGCCTCTATTGGAGTCTGGTTACACTTAAGCTCCAAAGCCAAGATAAGAAACCGAAAAACTCCAAAAGGAAAAAAAAACAAATGTCTGGAAGGTGTTTTTGTTTTATTAGCGGTTCACTCTGATATGTAAGTGCAGAAACTCCTCGCCTTGCGTTCTTTCCATATCTTGTCTTCCTTATATGACTGTTCTTGCTCCCTGTAGAATGGTTATGGACCTAGCATATAAAAGTCTATGCTGCTACATAGAGATAATGGGAACAGGCCGGACTGATTGAACAATAAAGTGGCGGACAGAGAAACACGGAGTGGAATAATGTTGAGTGCTTCTACATCCAAGTGGCTCCAAATGAAATGAGGGTGACTTGGAGGCAAAGTGAGAAATAAAAGTTTGTTCATGGTAAGGTGGGGGGGTTGAAGCGTTTGTCATCAATGTTTCCTTGTGCCTAAACTCTCTCTCTTCTCTCTTGTACCCTTGAGATAAAGCTCGCCCATGTGTGTTTTTCAGAAGTAGCCACCGTGTCACTCGTCTCTCCGGTCCTACTGAAAATCCTACTTTCATTTGCACTTCCGACAAATCAAGGAGATATTTCTAGCGTGAGCCAAGGAGGAGCTGAGTGTATGGGAGGCAGAAGATGCAGTGAAGGAGGAAAAGTCAAGTGGGATGTAAATGTGACTGGGGGGGGGGGGGGGGGTAACAACAAAGAACTGTTGCTGCGTGGAAAGTGTACTTTCATTTTATCTTATTTATTTTATTCTTACTGGTCTTTTTATCGTCTTGTCACTGTTTTTTTTTGTTTTTTTTTAAAGAACAATAATTTGATACTAGGCAGTAATTTATAAATGTGCGTATGTTTTTCGGCGTCTCTCTACATCCTGACGTTGATGAGGTGCAGCTCGTCTGTATTTGCCTTACCTTCAGTGTTTCCAGCCAGGGATCCCACGTTGCTCTCATCTGCCACTGCAAATAAAAACAACACACGTTAATGAACATAATACACTCTTGCTATTGCTGTTTAGATTCCTCCCTTCCTCTGACTTCTGCACTTTTATTTATTGCGCTCCGGCTTGAGAAAAGTGCGAAGGTCAAACTGCCGTCCACATGTTCCTTTTGATCTGTACTTTTGATCCTATTGCATTTCTCCATCCTTCCATCCTTCCATCCTCTCAGCCTCTCTAAATCTTTCTCTATTATTCTTTCTGTCTTGTTTTACAAGACGGTGGAGTAGCAGCTCTTTTTTTCCTGTGATGTAAAGTCAGTTTCATTGCTACTGAAGTCATTTCCCTTCCTCCCATCTCTCCCACATTATTTGTCATCCTCCCTCCCTTCTCCCCTTTCACCCCGACCCCCCTATCTATCTCTTTCACCTTCTGCCCTTTACCCTCCACTTCTCTTCTCCATGTTTTCATTTTTCCTTCAGTTACACTGATTTCATCCAGTAGTGTTCTCCTCTCTCTTTCCCTACTTTGATCAACATTCTCCCCGTCATTGCTCCTTGTTAATCCTCCTTTCACTTTCTGCCTGTCCTTTTGCTTTTCCTCCCTCCTTCCAAATGTCACACAGCAGGCCAATACAAACAAGAAACACATGGACTGGTACCACACACACACAGACACACACCACAAAAACCAAAAAGTAACCTGTTTTTTTTTTCCAACACATGCTTGTTTAATGAAAACCAAGCCTGAAGTGTAATTCTAGCTACGTGCATGTCTGACGGCATCTGTCTGCGGTGAATCAACACAACTGCTTCTGCAGCCCGGTAGCTTGTTCTGCATACGTGTGTGTGCCAGCAGATCAGTGGACGCCACATGCGTGACGCACACCGAGGCATATTATTAGGCAGGGCTACACACACACACACACACACACACACACACACACACACACACACACTCACAAAAACTAGCCCAAACCGAGTTAGAGAAATGACACCGTTCTGTTTATAGCTTTATATGAAATGCACTAAATGCAAACTTAGAACAAAACCTGTAGACAAGGAGAGGGACGGAGACGGAAAAGAGACAAAGACGAAGCGTTTATCATTTGCAACCAGTCTCATTCTTAAATGTTTAATGGAGCTGGAAATGAAATAAGGACAAATTAAATAAAAATGGAATTAAATAACTGACCCACAAATGAAATGCTGACAATGCACTGTGTCTCTCTCTTTTTTTTTTTTTTTTTTTACAGAGACACACATTCTAGCACACAGCCAAAACCCAACGGGAACTCATTCCCTACCAGCACCGGCTGTTCCATTTTCTTAAAATGTAGTTCTCACAAGGCACGTTTGTGACTGATTCAAATTATGACAAGCAGTAACTATTAACTATTATCAGCAGTTGGATTGCTTTCTACGTATGGACATTAGATGTCGGGAGGTCATGTTTGGCTACATGTTAGATGTTGGAGCCACATATTCTGTCCTTGTTTAAGCATTTTTACTGCACTTTGTTCCAACTTCAACCGTCAGCACTGGCCAATCAGCCAAGATAGCATAGGAATCTGAGGTACTTTCACAAGCAAAAGTCCCTTTGGCTAATCCGAATCAGAGTGAAACTGATACTTTTGGTTAGTTTTCTATCCAGTCTGGGTTGGTTTCACAGTGCACAAATGAAAGCAAAAGACTAATTTCCTGAGGGGCATATCAAGGAGCGTATCTTTTTCATCTCCAGAGCTGCCACTTCTATGCAGGGAACTGTGGTCAAAATAATTTCTTGTTGAATTGGCAGTGATTTATTGCATACTTTATCGCCATTTTTGCGAACTTTATTAAGCATATTTTGTATGTTCTCTTCAGGCCAGATGACTGGCAGAGGTGTGTCAGTCCTCTCTTATACATATTAAACTGTGATATAACTAGCAGGCAGCCTGCATTTTGGTTCGCTAGGCAACATTCTGAGATCAACTCTCGCAATCATTCTCAAACCGGATGTTTGGGCACAACTACTGTGTTCACAACTGCTCGAACGAACCACACCAGGGATTAAAGCGGGACAGAGTTCAATTAAAACAGACTCAATGTTGGCTTGTGAAAGCCCACAAAGATGTAGCCAACGTATCTCATCATTCATCATGAAATCCAGCCAGGTCGGTGTCGGTCAGTGTTGCCCACGATGGTGGAGTCACCTAGGTCATTTAGGTGAACACACAAACACATTATACAGAGAACAGGGCTCCAGAGTGCAAACATTTTGGGGGCGCATGCGACCAAAACTCAGTGAAGTGCAACTAAATAGTGAAGTGTGACTAGCTGGTCTGTTTATGTGTAGGAGCGGGCCTACGTCTCTGATTGGCTCTGACCCCGGTCTCTTCTTCTGTGAATGTTCGTGGGAAAAAGAAATCAGGCGGAGTGTATAAGCGTTAATATACTACTAGGCCAGCAGCCCGCCTCCCCTTTTGATTTATTGTTTGTGTCGAGATTTAAAATAAAACATTTTTTTTAAAATGTAATTCCTCTTCATTGTCATTTACATCATGTGTTAAGAAATTACCAGCATGTATGGGAACTGTAAAGAAAAGGTGTGACATGGGTATTATTGCTGCAGCGTAAGGCGCAGTGAACAATTTGGGGTGCACCTAAATGAAAAAGTAAGGCGCACCAGTGTGATTTATGCCAGCCTCTCTGTGTATGTTTGTGTTTTTGTATTTTTTCATCCAGGTGTGTACACCTCTCCTACTCCCAGAGTCTCGTCTTGTTCGAAGTGTGTGAGCAGTCCGTTCTCCTGAACGTTGTGACTTCTGACAGAGCAGAGGCCAGGAATAGTAAACACAGCAGAGGGAGACACGATGTGTCCCCTACGATGTAAGGGCCTCCCTTCAAAACTAATGCTGGAAATAAAACAAATCTTAACCACAGCTAAATCGTGTTCCCCGACCGTCAGTAAAGGAGACACTTGTTAGTGTCGTTATTACTGCTGCTTGATAGTTTGGCAAGGAAAACACGTCATGCCACTCAAGTAATCATGAATTAAATCCTCATTTGTTTGTCACACAATTAGTAGAACTGTGTAAAATACAAAGGGGATGATGTAGAGACATACAGTTCAAACATCACGCTGTTACCATTTAAAAGTGGATGTCTTTGCTATTCAGCTAGTCTCCTGCTCTTTTGTCTCTCTCACAAACACACACACACACACACACACACACACCAGCTTGAGAAGGAGGGAAGTGACATTTGAAACAATAAGCTTTTGTTGTGCCGCACCATTTGCTGTCATATTACACATATGTATGCATGAACACAGACATCACAAATCACACACTACACATATTTCTAATGATGACTTTTTAACCATCACTGAAATGTCACAAAACCCTCGCATCAGCATATAAGTAATCAGAGAGAAACAGGTGATCTGGTGTTGGTCTGCATAAATAAAAGGCCACAATTAAGCTGAATTAAAACGCCACACAAATCGTTACCCATTCCATTTTCTTTGTCTGACATTTGGAAAGAGCTGTAATAGTCACGGAGAAAATCGCTGCAAGGCAAAGAGACATTCAACTGTGTCTCCACATTCACAAATCATGCAACAGGCATAAATGGTTCCCCACCTGCATGTGTTGCCGTGTGTGTACTGTATGTGCGTGGTTGCAGAGTATGCGGTGTGTGTCTGCAGAGGTGTCAGTCTGCATGATGAGCATGCCGTCGCTGCAGCAGCCATGCATCAGCAGGAACATTTGGATTTCTGTGAGATGCATGCAGCCGCCATGCAGAGCAGATAAACAGAAAAACATCTCCCCACCAGTGTGCTGCTGGTTCTGAGTCGTACCCAGGTCCATGCTCTTCGAGGCTTTGACGTGCTGGAACTGCCGCTGGTTCTGGTTCTTTGAAGGAGACTGGGGCTGAGCCGGGCTAGAGACGTGACAGTGTTCCCTGGAACAAATTGGTTGTACTGAGTTATTTGTTTCAATCTGATTGCTGCTATAAAACACTTCTGCTTCAGACCTATATTTCACGTTCATTCATGTATAAAGCACTCCATATGGCAACTGTTTAATCAAAATAAACATCCACAACTACAAACCTCTCCTGTAGATACGAGTGTTGGGTTGAGCTGATGAACTCTGTGTCATGTCCATACAGCTCCCCCTCCTCTTCCTCGTCCATGTATGAATAACTCCCATTGGTCACTGGAAAAAAAAAACAAGTCTGCATTGAGGGTGTGAAGAAGGTGACAGGATGCAGCAAATCAGGGAGATGTCTGAATCACCATGGTCGTCCTTTCTGGAGCACAGCAACGGTGATCAGCCTGGATTCATTTTGGTGAGAAGAAATGCCAATAATTTTCCTATAATCCCATTTCACCGCTGTATGTTTTAAACAACCATGATTACATCACCACACATGGCACTGCCTACTCAATGGAGCGTGACATTGATGAGCGATATGTGGTGACTCTTGTTTTTCCAGGTCAGGAGAACTTCAAACATATAGTCATCAATATCCAATTTGATAGCACCATAAAAAGCTATACTACTGACAAAGGTCTCGAGAATTTAAAAACTAAACAAAGACAAGAGAAGAGATAAGATGGACGGACCAGAAGCAGTCAGATGAAGATGAGGAAGAATGGGGACAGAAAGAGGATGAAAACCAAACAGCTCTCCGCCTGCAGATGTGGCTCGGTGATATGGCCTCGTCTGCTTGATAAACTAGTTCATGACGGCTTCATACACAGACGCACAGACCCAGCCAAGCACAATTTGCATACAGTCATCATTTCTAGAGCGCACGGCTGCCACACAACACACGCCGGGATTATTGCACGAGCAGCGTGTCCTTTATACGCTCGCATCATCACATGATGCCTGAAAGTGAAGACGCTGGAGCTGAGAGGGGGGGAAAAAACCGGCGGCATCTGAAGATATCACTCCCTCTCATCTCTACCTCTCCCTCTCGCCCTCTCTCTCCCTACACTAATCACCTGCTTTATTTTTCTTCTGGTCCCATTCTTGCAATCTGATATTTTGGCTGTCATTTATCTCTCCTTTCAGATCTCCCATAAATCATTTTATCTCCCACTCAGTTTTCAGCCTTTTTTTCCCTAAACTTCCTCCCTCCTCCTCCTCCTCCTCCTCCTCACTGCCAGCACCTTAATCAGCTGAACTGTCAAAAACACATTCTTCTATCACCAAGATAACACACACACACACACACACACACACACACACACACACACAAATCTGTTCTCACTGACTCCTACTCTTTGAAGTGAAAAAGGCATTTGTTGTGTGGATAATAGATCAATGGCAGTTTGCTTCAATTGCAGATATATGAATTCTCTTCTTTTGCACTCAACTTTCCCTTCCTTCCGCCTGTAACCGTCGACAACGTGTTTGTGAATTGAATTATTAAAATGATATTTTAACTTTCTGTTCGGAGTCGAGTTTATTTTGCCTGAGCAGTCACAGTCACTTGAACGTATCAAGCTCCAAAAAGACGTGATCCTAGAAGTTCCACAATGTCATTGATGACATCTTCAATTATGCTTTTCCTGCCTGGTGTCTGTCGTTTTAACTCTACACGTCAAGTTTGTAACTTAAGGTAGTGAAATGAAGTAGTGTCCAAGCCCAAGCTGATATTACTCATCACAGTACAACGATAAGACACATGATTGTGACAGATTGTCCACATGTGTCCATGTGGACAATCAGCGCTTCTTTAGTGAAAATACATCTTGGACATCTTGGTTTTCAAACTCAAAATCAATGTGCTTCAATGACAATATTTGTGAGGATCGCATTCTATTTGAAGCTAGACTAAGACTGTATTATAATTGAGTTAATTCCATTAATGCGAAAAGAGGAAAAAAGTGCTTGGGAAAGGAAAGAGTGAGAGAGAGAGGAGGAATCACGGCAGCAGACGGAATGAGATGGAGAAAAGATAAAGAGACAGATCTATAAATGCAAATATCACACATCTGCATAAATACATAATGTAGGAAATCATTAGGCTCAATGTATTCTTTTGCAAAAGCACCCATTGGTGCAAAAAAAAAGTATTTTCTCGTTTGCATTAGGACTTCAATGGAAAATATAACAGTTTCAGTGAAACAGGTCATTAGGAGGATAGAATACTGGCAAGTGCAAAAATTGATAAAATCCGCACATGCAACCACTCGAAGAGCCTGAAAAATGTACCGCATGACTGACACACACACACACACACACACACACACACACACACACACACACACACACACACACACACACACTATGTGTATGTAAGACATCAGCTGAGGTGGATTTGAACAGTAAAGTGTGTTGTGGAAAAATGAATCTGCCCAATAAAGATCAACAACCAGGATCAGCTTTTTCTCCGAGGTTTATTCCACTTAGTATTCTCATCTGCAGAAGAAAGTACTGTCCACCCCTGCCTTCTGATGCAAAGGTTCAGAATCAGCAGGAACGACCCTGAGTCCAACAGCAATCTCCCTTTTAAGGAGGAGGAACCAAAGGACGGATCATGTCCTATCTTACAAAGACAAGATGTACAGGCAAGGTCAAGATTTACAGAACACAGGCGTCATAGTCCTGAAATTATCTTATGTCAATGTGGCACTCATGTTCATATCATCGACAAACAGGCATTAATTTTCGTCATAGCATAACAGTCAGAAAGGAAATGCGGATCGACGTCTGACCTGACAAATATTCTGATAATAAATTACAGACATCCAAAATTCCCATTACAAGTGTATTCAAGGTCAGAACTGTTTACCAGATCCAAATGTAAACATACAAGAACAACAGTGTGATGCTGGCCAACAATCCCTGAACCCACACACCCACACACACACGCACACACACACGCACACACACACACAAACACACACACACACACACACACACACACACACACACACACTAGTTTATTCCGAAACAAATATACACTATTTTTTTGCACACATAGAAGTAGATACAAACGCTGCGGTTGACACAAGGATGTATAGTCGGACAAACTAACACACACACACACACACACACACACACACACACACACTCACACAAGCACATTCAGATAATATAGGAGAGGGAAGGGATTGGGTTTGCAGAAAAGAGCGATATGAAGCAGGAACAGAAATAAACCTTTCTAACAGGCCAAACCAAACAATAACAAGCAAGCAGAACAACCTTGACAAAGATGAGAGAAAAACAAAAGCAAGGAGGGAGAGCTAGGGAGAGAAATGAAAGGGGAAATAGGGCTGGAATAGTCTCTAATTAAGGCTACTCTGTAGTGTCTGTTTTGTTTGTGTTTGTTTTTCGTTTGTTTTATCTTGCAGACGTTGTTTATTTTTCATGATTATTAAACTCATACAGTGCTTTACTGATCCTATTGCAAATGATATGCCCACGTCTGATGATGCTTCACTGGCAAACACATGAAACAGAAAAGCACAATAATAGAGAAGTGAATCCAATCAGAATGTAACAGGGTCAGAATTAACTGGGTTTCCAACATTTAGGATATCATTTTATGGAAGGAAAATGCGTGGCGCTTTTCTACACTGTCAAGCATATATATGTGTGTGTCAGGGGTTAACCTGCATCAGAAACAAGCAATTAGTGGTGAGCAATTTTGTAAAATGCAGGGTTCTCCCAGTAAATCCGGGCCATCTCTACCACTGCCCTCGAATGGAAACAGCCCTAAAAGTAGAGGTTAAACAATCCGGGGATACATCTTCGTTAGGTCCAAACGGTCTAAACGGTCTAATTAGCATTTGCGTACATGGCAGCATTTCTCCAGAAGCAAGTAACCAATCAATGCATGAAAATGGATTCTCAATATAAGAAAATAAAGCTCAGTGTAGATTACTGTCACAAACTGGCTCTGGGTTTGTGATGAAAAGCTTAACACCAAAAGTCATTCATTAAAGCTTCCCTACCATGAACAATGGCATGAGCAGATCAGCAAAGCCTGTAATGAAAGCCATGCGCGGATGTGATGAAGGTGCAAAACCAAGCAGCAGCTATGCAAGGTGGATGCCTGCTGCAGCCAGGGAGCCAGATAGTGAGCATGTGGACTAGCCTCTTTAGCTGGAAAGGCCTATGTGAGCTTAATCAAGCTGACGATATATAGATTATAATAACCCTATGGGGTTTTAACAAAGCTAAAAAACAAGGGAGGCTGCGCTTCATACAGATGTTAATATTATACTATCCAGTATTCAGGGTCATGGGTTCACACTCACATTCCCACCTACGGACAATTTAGAGTCACCAATGAACCTTTCCCCATCCTGCATGTCTTTGGACTGTGGAAGGAAGCCGGAGAACCCGGAGAGAACCCATGCTCACATGGGGAGAACATGCAAACTCCACACAGAAGGAACCCAAACCCGACCCAGGAATTGAACCCAGGACCCTCTCGCAGTGAGGCGACCGTACTACCCACTACACCACCGTGCAGCACCTGGTTAATATTATACTTTAAATAAAACTAAGTACTATCACTGTGTTGTCTTGGTTCATATGTAGCATTGCCCCATTTACGTTAACATTGCTCTAAGAACATAAACCATCGCTTCATGCAGATGATATGTTGGCTGTGGTGACTGATCCACTTATCTCATTACCACATGTGATGGACACCATCCAATTATATTCACAATATTCAAGCTACACAATTAATTGGAATAAGTCTGAGGCTATGCCCCTATCCACATCATGCTATTCACTCATGGTGGAAACATTTACATTGAAATGGGTCCCTAAAGGTATATTTAGGAGTCAGTCTCAGCCAAGATCTGGATGAACTGCCACTACTAAATTTTAACCCAGTGGTAGGAAAAGTTAAAACTAATGTAGAGAAGTGGGAAAAGATCAGACTTACATTGTGAGGAAAGGTTAATGAGTGTTGTCCCTCAACTTCCAATCACTATACCACCTGACATTTTTAGGAGGTATGACAATAAACATTTTCTTTGGGAAGGGAAAAAACTAAGAATCAAACTGAGTAAATTATGTGTCCCTAGGGAGAAAGGGGGAATGGGGTTACCAGATCCAAGATGGTACTACTTAGTATTGGAAATGTCAAAATGATTCAAACACTGGAAGAGACGGAAGACACAGTAGACTGGATGGACATTGAGAAAAAATTGTGTTCACCCTTTAATCTGATTGAGAGACTGTCTTAACGAGTCAACACAACAAATCCAATTTGTGTTCACTCTGGGGAAGTATGGACCAAAATACATCAAGTAAATAAGTTATCAATTATGTACAACAGTAGTAATCCTTGTGGAACAATCCTGCCCTCTGTATTGGGAAAACACCTGTTTGTTGGAGCCAGTGGCATTCACGTGGCATACGCACTATAGGAGATCTGTATAAAGATGATATATTCATCTACTATGTTGACCTTACTCACTAATTTTTTAGATATTTCCACATTTTTGGAAATATCTACAAATGAGAAGTTGTCTAGCCTTCAAATTTAAAGTAATCATAGATAATCAAATGCTGGATTATCTTAAAAGGTCACAGGAATGCCATACAGCTTCACAGTTTTATAAATTAAGAAACTATTGTCTACGTGGTGAGTCATCTAATGTGAAACTGGTGTGGCAGAGGGATTTGAGAATAGGTTTGACACAGGAGAAATGGTTGGAGATTATATCAGAGTGTGGAAAATATGTGATAAGAGGAAAGTTCATATAGAATAAGATTATACATCGCTATTACACTGCAACGAGACTTCACAGTTCACTGAATCTGGACTTAGATCCCTCAATGAGTGAAACATGTTTACTTATTTACTTGGTTGGTGAGTTTGTAGATGTAGAATAGATTAGATTAGAATAGATTTATTATTATTTTATTTTTTGTATTTTATTTATTTACTTATTTTCTGTTGTGGTGTTTTGTTTTGTGTCCTGTGTTTTTGTCCTTGAAATCTAAAAATGTCAATAAAATTATGACTTATAAAAAAAAGTATAATTTTGTTGACACGGGTCCAAGACAATAGTAGAGGTTTGGTACAGATACCATATTTTTAATACCTCAGTTTGAGGAATATAAACATCCTCTTCTAGAGAAGCCTTTGTTTCCCATTTTACAAAATATACCACATGTCACTATGCATGCATCTTTCTAGTTGCTTTGCACAAACTGCCCTCTCCGACGACACACTGTGTCTGAGGTGACCTGATGTAAACAGACCAGGAGGGACAAGATGCACTTGTATACATATATACAAATACATGTCATATCCACTAGTCTGTTGACCAAACACAATGAGAAATTGGCTCCACTCACCATTAGATGCATAGAGAGCGTTGTTGACCATGGGAGAGTGAACGGGGCTGTTGCTCTGGCCGTTCAGCCCCGACAGGCCAGAGGAGCTGTCAAAGGAGCGATTGGGTGACACCCCGTGTTGATCCTAAAACAGGGAGGAATCAAAGACTACTAAACACTTTCAAAACACATTCCATACAGCCAGATCAGGGGATGGAATAGCTACCTACATTACCATTTAAAAAAAAAGCAAGCAAAAGGAGTTACAGCAGGGATTGTCCCTGTTATGTATTTGTACTGAAGTGTCTGGTGTGTGGACTGCATTTAAATGGAGGGACGACCGGAGGAATGAATGAGAGCTTTGTAGCGGTCCATTTCAACACAATTAGATGATGAGAATAAAGAGTAATAATGAGAGAATAAAGCCAGAGACATTCAAGAGACAGTAGAGGATCGAGAGGGGAGCTCCGTTTCCCATGGCCCCTAGGGTTGTGTAACTGTTTTTACACTGCTTTCTCTGTGTGTGGCAATGACACTCATACTGACACCCAGCCCCTCTTAGGGCTCTGTAGTAATGTGTTCTTTTTTAAGGAATTTCATTAGCATTTATTTGTCTTCTGTGTGCCTAGAAAACTGTAAGTGTTCATTAACGCGCATACATATGTATGTGGCTCTGGCTGTTCAGGGTACTCAGCATTTCTCTGTATATCTGCCTGTCTGTGTTTGGACTCCGCTCAAGCAACAAAGAAGACACAACGGTAGTGTGCGAGTAATAAATCCCCCTTGTCATCTTCCTCTTGACCCCCCACTGAGCCGCCCAGCTTCTCCCCAATTCCAGTCCGGGACACATCGCTCTTCAGTGTGTCAGAGGTCCCCCCCTCCCGCCTGGTTGTCTCTCAGCACACATCCCATTAGCCGGTGTCATAGTGCAATCAGATTACTCTCCATTAAATATGTGCTTCTTCGGTCAGCAAAAAACGCTGTTTTATAGATACAGGCACATTCCTGCAATGCATCACCCAGAATCTATTTTTCTCTGGTTGGCTGCAAATAAGCTTCAGCTGAATGTTCAATACATTTGTTATATATTTTATTATTTAATGATGTTAACCTTTATTATCTGTCCAGAGAAACAAATACATATGAGTACATCTAAACAATAGGATATACTCAAAAAATGGTGAAGGTAAAGACAAAATGTAGCCTTTAAAGTGATATTAATCGCAGGAAACAAGACAGGAGCGGCTGTACATTAGCAAGCCTTTACTTTGAATCCCAGTTAGTATTGAGACAACCACATAGTGGAGTGTCAGATTATGTCCATGGAACCCGTGCAGAGCCACACTTATTCTAGACAGAGGTTGTGTGGATAGTTATTGACTGAAAAGAGCAGCCGCATGAAGTGAGAGATTAGAGAGCTGGCCGGGAATGAATACAGTAAGAAGAACAGAGTGAGAGAAAGAGCAAGGACGTAGAGAAGAAAAAGAAGAAAAGAAAAAAAAAGATCAGAGAGGAGGGGGAAAAGTAGAGTGGTCCACTTCTGAAATGCTAAAAGCATCAATACAGGAGCCTGAAAAGGCTTTTAAGGTACAGTCTCTTATCTATCCGCCTTTATCTGCCTCTCTTTTTATCCTTTCTTTTCCCACTCTTAAGAAAAAGAGGGAAACCTGGATGAGACACTTTGATGTTGCTAACAGTTTTCCCCATCAAGCTATTGACAGGGGACGCCCTGCAAGCCCGAGTTCACCACTGCATGCACACATCCGCTCCATATTATTATAACCTAAAGCTAACAGCCTAGCCATAAATCCTATTTCCATGACATTTACAATCCCAGTTATTAGGGAGGATGTAGCTGCTGGGGCTATTGAACCGTATGGCGTCATACCGCAAGCTATTTGCTATTATTTTGACCAACCAAGGGTGACTTCTATAATTACAGAATTACAAACAAAGGTTCAGAACGGGTTCTGCTTGAATGGCTGAGGTTTGTCCCAGAACCATTCGCTTTTGAAGAACCCTCTTATAAAGAAAGGGCTTTTCACTGCTTCTTTATCAGAATAAGAGTTCATTAAGAAGCTGTTTCATCCAAAGAACCCTTTTTGGAATTTATTCAAGGATTGTTGAAAGCATAGGTGTTAAAATGGAACGCCCACAAACCAGCACACACACACACACACACACACACACACACCCAAACACGCACAAAAAACGCCAAAGTGAATCATGATTGTTGTGGGTAACGCTGCACCACATCAGCTCCAACCCTTTATGGGTTTGGATGAAATCTCTGTGTTAGAAAAGGGTTTTTGGCAGATCCCCCCAGGTGGGTTCCTATTAGCACACTTAGAAGGTGGTGCGCGTGAGCATATCATGCAGTGTGTATACTGTACTCCACTACCAGCAACCATGCAAAGGGCCATTCACACTGGAGCCTGCTTTGTGTCTACCAGGGTTTGTAGAGACTTTCTACAGAGCTGTGTAAAAGGTATCAGCTGAAAAGCAGGCGAGGTGAAAAGCTTTTTTTTTTTTTGTTTTTTACTCAGAAGAAAAGAGATACAGCTGAGTGAAGAACACTCATACACACACACACACACACACACACACACACACACACACACACACACACACACAGAGATACAGAATAGTTGAAGTGAGGATGCTCTTTTGCTGCTGCTGGTAAGAGCAGAGTGACTCGTGTCAACTACGAGGAGAATGGACGGATGGGCTAAAAGTCAGAGGCAGTTGACTGCAAGGAAAAAAGAAAAGGCGCTTTAGTCTGTTAGAGCCAAAAGAGGGGATAGGAGATACAGAAGGAAGATAAAAGAAGTGTGAATGTTTGTTTTCGTCTTACTCAGCTGACAGAGGCATGGATGTGTTCCCATTCTCACAGCGGGTGTCCTAACCCAGATTCTGTCTTTTACAGACAATGACAAGAGACGTCGCAGACTATTATGAATTAATGTGTTTTGTATTTCACCTTTAGGTATATTTTGGAGCCCTGTCTCATTAGAGTCAAGTAGAGCTGCAGCTCAGAAACAAATATTATTTTAATGATCGTTACAGTAATTCCTCATGGAAAGATGGCATAATATGTTTTTTTTCAAGCTTTAATGTAACTACTTATATAATATATAAAATGGAATATCTTTGGGTTTTGGACTGACATAACAAGTGGACTCGGAGAAACTGGGATGGGGGTTGTTTCACTTTTTTCCTGACATGTTAAAGAGCAAATGATTAATGTAGAAAATAATAGACGGATTCATCAATAATGAAAATAATGGTTTGTTTAAGAGAGCCAAGTTAAATCGCACCTCGTTGCTGGGGGTAACGGCATACAAAGTGAAGCATAGACTATATTATTGCTCGTTTGTTATTATTACATTAATGAGGTATTAAGTTTCATTCAAAAAAATAAGCAATTTCTTACAAGAACATCACAGTGAAATGGAAACTGTGCCTGGGGGAGAGGCATCTCTACAATATATATATACAATATATGTCTGAGGAATCACATGTTCATTTCTGAAATGTTCCTCAACAAAGTAACTTTTCTCAGTAGGTCGTGCTGTATTGTATAATAAGCTACTTGTAACAGTTGTGTGTGTACCTTCTGAGTCCTCAGCACCACTAGTTGGATTGTCCCTCTCGCGGTCCCCTCCTGTGACATGGAGCGGCGGAGCGTCTCCATGGCTACATGGTTGGAGCGTCCCAGGAGCGACTCTCCGTTTACTGCTACCATCTGGTCATTGACACGCAGACGCCCATCCTGTAAATCACGTACACCTCAGGATTAAACCGTTGGATTGCAGACTTATGTTTTACAGATCCACAGAATCCATAAATAGCCACGGTTAGTTTAAGAACCCTGTTAACTGTGCCTGCAAACATGTGCATAAGTAAATGCTTCATGCGTGTCCCCTTGTCCTATGTGACATTCAGACAAACACATACACACACACACACACACAGACTACCATCAGCAGTCTGTCCGACTTCCCTGGTGTAATTCACACAGCAGACCCGTTACAGTCTATTCTGGTCCCACTGCGCACAGATACTGAGCGTCTGAGTGTGTCTGCCCGTCTGCCTGTCTGCCCGTCTGCCTGTCTGCGACATGTCAAGGGTGTCCGGGTGAGTAAGAGGTCAAAGGTCAGCCGAAGAGGAATACATGGCAGCAAAAATACACAGACAGCTGAGGTGTCCCAAGAAGGCAGCTTCATACATAATGAGGTCTGACGTTAGTCGTCATTTTCCTTTCTTTGCATTGAAGGAGGTAAACTGGAGTCCCTTCAGACATTATAATTGACTGTGCAGTGAATGTCACCTCGTTACCACATGGAAGTCAGAGCACTAAACAAATAAAACCATTAGTATTTCACAACAGTTTGTCTGTATGTGCTGCTCATTCAGGTGTGCATGTGAATATGATGTCACCTTGTACGCTGCCCCTCCATGGATAATGGATTTGATGAAGATGCCAAGGTCTTCTCCCGTCTCCCTGGACTTGTTCCCTTTGAGGCTGATGCCCAGGCCCGCCGAGCCGGTGTCATTAAGGGGCACCTCGAACATGAGCTGTTCCTTCCCGTTCTCGGGAACAAAGCCTGTCACATGGGACATCTCCTCCTTCTGGGAGAGAGGGAGAGAAAGGGAGAGACGTCGATGAGTAAGAGAGGAGGGTGGGAAGAGGGTGAGGGGTGATGAGACCGAGGTCAGCTCATTGAGCTTGAATAGGCCCCAAAAGCGAAACTAAAAGCTTTTCCATTTGAGAGAAACCATCACAAGGAGCTTCTCAGCTAAATTTCTCTCTGAGTGAAAAATTGCGTCCCGAGTCTATTTTCGAAAAAAAAAAAAGGAAAAAGGAAAAAAAACCCATTTGGACTGACTGCTTTTATATACACATTATTTTCCCCCTCCTTTCAGCTCAGCAATATCAATAAAATGACCTGTACATTTTCAAGAGGTAATTGGAGAATACGGCAAACACAGAGAGCCAGAGAGACATAGAAGTAGTGAGAGCAGAGGGAATCTAGGAGGAGAAGATGGAAAGATTGTACAACACACAAGAACAAGAAGGGAAAACTGGCAGTGTAGTTAAAGATGACTATTATGGTGGTGAAAACACCATATTATCAATGAGGACGAATGGCAGTAATGACTAAGTCTGACACAGGGTTAGTGGGAGGAATATGAGAAACAAAGGGAGTCCCGCTGCATGAAAGGGTGTGTTTGAAGCCCGAGACGGCTCAGTGAGAGAGGCAGCACTGTTGGAACACATGTGGATTATATTCAAATGTAATGACAAGAAATGGCATTCATCAAAACACATTATTTCACCCCAAATACTGAAAACAAATGTATGCTTATTTGTGAAACTGTAGAAGTCAACAGTAAAATAATATGTCTATATATATGTAATAAAGTATCATCAAGTCTGATAAATGATAAAATGAGACGATAACAGGGAGTGATCGTGTCTTGTAATTAAAACCAATCAAAATCACTCTACTTTGGGTCCATACCACTGAAATAAACCAGATTAATTGACCCCAGATATGACAGCATATGGTTTTCTGACATATCTGGGATTCCCACATGTACAAAGCAGCAGCAGTGTGTATTTTGGCGATGGTTGATGAGGTGAAGCCCCTCCTCCTCTTGGATGGGTGTGGCGCAAGTAATGCAAATAATCAAATTTGCTTTATTCGCACCGCATAAGGATGGGCTGTTTGTAGCTTGTACAAGTGATTGTATTATTCTGTGTCCTTGCAATCAAAATTCCGTTTGAGTTTACGTTTTCTCATGTACATCACTGTTTTTATGCGTGTTTGTCAGAAATAACTGCATGTTCTTATGGTAGAAAGTCGGCATCTGTGTGCAGGTGCCAGGCTTTAGTCTGCATACGCCTGTCTGCGTACTGTGTATGCATGAGTTCAGTCTGAGTGTGTGTGTGACGGTGTGTATGTGTGCGTTTGCGTGGGTCAGCAGTGTCAGGTTTAGACAGTGTTTGTCTGTGGGGATTGTAGGTTTAACAGCGTTAAGCCGACACAAAGTCCTCTACTCTGCAGAAAACTGTTTTCCCTGCTGGAAAAAAAAACTCCCCTCATCAGACTGACTGTCCAGACCCGATAGGGAGCTCATGACCTTGGAAAGAACTTTGAAACACCCAAAAGAGAAATGTTAGCTACTTTCTGCGCATAATTACACAGAGTATTTGTTCGTCTCTGAGATTATGTCCGAAATAATGTTCATGATTTAGCAACTTCCCCGTTTTTCCGCCACCTCTACATTCTTTATTTATCTGATTGAACTTCCCTGCTTTGTTTAATTTATGATTTATTTTTCTTGCACTCAGCATGGGACAGAGCCGACGCCAGAATGAATTAAGAGCAGAGGACCGATGCTGTTACGTTGCAGAAAAGGTTTGAAGCATCAGTTCTCAGCTCGGGGGTCAGGACCACCCACGGGGCCGTGAGATGGGTTATGGAATCTGACAAGAATATGCAAATGTATGTGAAGTTTGTGGGTGATGAATTCAATTTACCTGTAAAACAATGAAGCCTCTGGGCTTCCTCTGATAATTTACCAGACTAACAAACCAAACAAATAAAATCATCATTCGGTGTCAAACCTGGATGTTCTGTGTGGTTTTACAACCGAGATGAGAAAGAAAAACACAAAATAAAACTTTTTGATTAACTGAAATTGCTTAAACACACACACACACACACACACACACACACACACACAGCACAGGAGGGGACAAGGGCACATCAAAAAGTGTAAGTGCACAATGCAATTTCACTAAACATTTCTATTATATCAGCCTCATTGCTATGATAGGTGGTTACATCTCTGTGTAATGCTAAGATAATAAACCGTGAGTGTGCGCTCGTGTGTATTTTGTTTCCGCTGCCGTGAAAAGGCGTTTGTATCTTTGCTCCAGGAACTCCATCAAATCCATCCAGTTATAGAGGGAAAAAAGCCGTTTGCATAGATGAACCTCCTCATGCCGGTCGTTTAACATTTAAATGGGTTGCCACAATGATGGATCAACAGGAGGACACGCTATTAAAAAGGCAGCTCGGTGTCTGCCGGTGTTGTGGTGCGGGTGTTGTTTTATTAAAGCCAGGGATACGTGTGTGGGAGAAAGACGGAGAGACACATTATGTTGAAATGAGCCGGAGCAGTCGACTAAAACGCCCAGACAAAAAAAAAAAAACGTCCTTAAATCACCCTGAAAGGCCACCCGCGTGGCGGAGAGAGTAATAGAGAAAGATAAAAAAAAAAGATAAAAATGAGGGAGGAGATAGGAAGAATGATGATCATAACTTTACTTATCAGTTGTGTGAGTAATATTAGGCGTATACTTTTATACTACTCCGCTGTAAACTCTATTAATTGTGTGTAAGGGCACCTGCTTTCAGCGATGTGCTCTTTCAAGGAGTTACTCGCAGATGCCCTTCTATTCAGCCATGCAGAGCAAACTGAGTGTGTGTGTGTGTTAGAGAGAGAGAGTGAGGGAGTGTGTGTAGAAAGCCCCATGCTGTGGAAATGACTGCCCAAGGATCCATTTACAAGGCCAAACAACAGTTGCCGCTGTGCTTTACTGCGGCAGTAGGTGTGATAACACGTTCGCCCTCGTAGACACACAAATGTCTGAGGTAAGTACTCCCAGGGACAAAACCTGACATTATGGGCTATGCTTTTGATTTATGGCTAACTGTCCCATCGCTGGCCACTCATGATGGGACATCAAATCCCTTCCACCTTCCTCTTCCACTGTCCCCTAATGGTCGGTGTAAAGGCGGTGGCGGGACGTCGACGGACAATCTTGAGGAAGTACAAGAGAGAGAGAGAGAGAGAGAGAGAGAGAGAGAGAGAGAGAGAGAGAGAGAGAGATGGAATGTCCATGGGGGAAGAAGAAGAGCATGGGGGAGCAGTGTGAGTATCCTGAGATGGGATGAAGCTGTAGGGAGGGATACAGATCCCTGTATAATCTGACTTGTTGATGTCAACAGTCTGTTTGATGAGCACCGCGCCGATGCTGTCAGTGTACAAACTCCCCCTCGAGCTCCACATTAGAGGTCCACGCATGCAGGGGCAGACCAGCATGCAAGTCCTGCGAAAGCCACAGCAGATGTTGGCGGTGCAGGACTCACTTTCCAAGGCTAAAAGTGGTCATGGGCGGTGACGTCGTAATAAGGGGTCACGGTGCACGCTGGGCAGCCTTCTGTTCACGTGCCGGAGCTACCTCATGAACACTGTGTTGGGTCCCGCCAACAGTTTGCAAATCATAGCTGTTGTCTTCTACATGTTTGAACGCTAAAGGGTTTTGTTTCGGAGGGGTTTAACACAGAATGTCAGTCTGGACTCAGAAAGGATTTGATGCAATTGGAAGTGGAGAGTGGGTGTGGTAACGATGGGGTGCGGGAACAGAAGCTATACTTTGGTGGTGTTGGGTTGTGGGGAGGTGGACGAAGCAGAACGGGTGCAGTCTCCAAAATCAGGCGTGTGCAAACCTCTGGAAGTGTAATGGAGGCAATCACCCCGAACTCCTGATTCACGCCATTAATGTAACTGCTGTTGGTCTGGAGTCACATAGCCATGGCAACATCACATCTTTGAGCTTTGAAATTGTTCAAATCATACATTGTGTGGCAGTGCACATGAATGCACTTTTTTGTGTCCGCCTTACTTTTATGCTTTGATCCATGTACATATTAAAAAGAGGAAGATGTGTGTATGAATCTACATTAAACAACAGATGACGGTAGCTTCGGATTTAGAGTACAGACATAAGAGTGGTATCAAACTCAGTAATTTCCAACCTGGGTGGAGGTAGGCCTACTGTTAGGTTGTTAAAGGAAACATGTTTATCTCTCTTGAAATATATAATATAATAATTTAATGGCCCCAGTAATTATTCCGTGCATGTTTGATACACCTGGGGGGGGGGGGCTTGTCTTGGACACAAGCAAGGGGGGCTCCAAGGAAAAAAGGTTGGGAACCACTGATCTAACTCTCAGTAAGAAAGCAAAGGAGTCTACGAATTGAAGAAACCACTTGGATGAGGGGCGAAACGTCTGAGACCCTCCAGAGACAAAGCAACGAAGCCTATTTCTCAAAACGTCGTACACTAACTCGAAACTTATTTCAGGAAAATCCTATTAATCCACGTTATTGTTGTTCTCAACAAAAGCCTTGCTGTTCCTCTCCATGTAAGAGCAACATGCTGATCCCCCCCGGTGGCTGAACCCACAACTGACATGTGTGACACAACTCTGAGCATGTGTGTGCGTGTGACACTGGTGTGTTGAGGGCTTTAACGCACAGCAGCGACTTTAGATGATAGGCTGACCAAAGAGCTGATAAAACTTCAATAAACAGTGGAGAGATGTGAGAGGAGATAGAAAGCCAGAGAGAGAGATGGGGGGGGGGGCATGAAACCCTTCTCGGCTGCTCTCCACTGGGATGATGGCAGCTCCAGCAGAGACACCAAGCTGCCAAGCAGTTTGTGTGTGTGTGTGTGTGTGTGTGTACACAGGTCTCTGAGGGTCTAACAGATGGGGGATCTACTGTAGTGATTCTGTGAGGTCACATTGGTGACGATATCACTGAGATGTAACAGACACAGACAACAGACTGCAAAAAAGTGCACGGACACACACTCTTACACGCCCTACTACACACACACACACACACACACACACACAGCGGCTGCAGCGGTGATGGATGAGGGATAATCAGAATGAAGGAACTGTTCAATAAAGTTCTTGTGTTTTGAATGTGCTCTGTCACCAGCTGCCAACTGTTTACTGATTTAATATGACAGTGTGTGTGTGAGGAGCATCTGGCACTAAGGAGAATGTTTCCTGCTGTGGAAAAAAGAAAAGGGAAGGAAAAGGACAAATGGAAGCGCTCATCATATACTGGCTGCCAAAAGCAGAGCTGCACAAATAGCTAAATGTTGATGACTTTCTTTGGATTTTTGAGCTCGACTTTGCCGAAGGTTAAGTGAGCCAGTGTGAGACTTGGAGACTGTTCAAGACTGGAAAAGTTGATCTGTGCAACACCTCAAATCTCAGTTCAAGAGGTGTACTCACAAGCAGGATTCTTTTTTTTTTTTTTTTTACATGAGCCAACCGTGGTCGAACATGTGACAAAATCTGAAGTGGAAGTTGCAAGACCGATGTGCACAAGCACAGAGAATTCACTTTTCAGTGAAGGAGACAGCTTGTGTCCAGTAGTTAAAACGTTTGAAAGAAATGATTGTTTGCATATTCATTGATTCTGTGATGAAGGGAGAGGGAGTGACTGTGCCTCTAAGAAGCATTTGGTGGAAACACCAAGTCTGATAAATTATGATTTAATTTAACTCTGGATGGGATCCTTAAAGGTGCTAAATTTATAATTCAGAGCATATCTATAGCCTCCGCCTCGCAGCTAATGAGCGCTAACAGTGCAAACAACGGCAGCAGGGCTGACAGAGCTAACAGTGTTTACCTGAGGGGGAACCAGAAGGTTCCTCAACATCGCCCCCCTGAGTGCAGTGCAGAGTGGCAGACGTGAGCGTACGTGCACGAACGTACATGCACGAAAAAGCACTAAAAGACATGCAAGCCGGCCAGGCTATGTAAACAAAGCATTCACAGAGGGAGAGATAAGATTACTCCACATTGTCTTTGCATAGCAAATCATGAATTGCTGCTGTATAAACGGTCTGAATGTCATAAATACAACCTTTAAATTAAACATGTTTGCACACACAAAAGCACAGCTTATGACTGTAGATATGATGATTAACCCATGACTTGTATGGTGGATTCTATATACAAAATAGTAATTAATTTGCTTTTTTTCATTAAATGTTGGTGTTGTCATATTGACAGACCACATTTCCCAAAGGAAAGTACAGACTATGACCCTATGAAAGAAGGAGAGAATGAGAGGGAGAGGACAGAAAGAGAGGTGTGAAATGTCTGGAAGCAGAAAAGAGCATCTTTGTTTCAAACATTAGTTTCACGGCACTAGCCAACTCAGCAGGCGTATGCCTGTCCGTGTGTGAAGAAAAAAAATGGGTAAAAACCGTCTTTCATGTTGCATGTGCGAGCGTTTGTGTGCACAAAATGCCTTTACAGAGAGCCAACACAGCAGGTGGATGTACAGTATTCTTGTTATAATGCAGAATTTATATGAATATGACTGTATGTCACAGAAAGGCTTTGTGACTTTGAGCGTGTGTGTGTGTGTGTGCGTGTGTGTAGAGGTGGTGTAATGTCTTTGTTCTACAGCATGCACAGACATTAGCAGACAACACCAGATGGTGGGCTAAAATGAGACAACGGAAGAGGGGGAGGAGAAGATAGACAAGATCCTTCCATCATTTCATCATCATCCTTCTTCTGTTTCCTCTCCGTTAACACCGACAAGCTGGCATAAACCATCACATTAAATTAAAAAAATAATAATTAAAAACTGTAGCCATATTACCATTTAAAGTTTGCTGGAACATGGTATAAATGTTGGAGCGGTGCATAATGTTTTGTTAATCTGTGAAACAATCTTGAGTAATGATGGCCGAGCACAGCCATTCACATCTGCATCGTTACAATAACACCAGAAAAAGACCTGGCACAACCTGATTTTCTCTGCTCGTGGCGGCCGGTCCTTGGCACTTCAGAAGCCTCCTTCAGTTTTTTAACGAATGATGGGATGTGCAATGTTGTCATTAGCAGAGATTGACTAGAAGACAGACTGCAGCTGGTAGCAACACAATTATAAAGAGATCAGAATATGAATTAGTTTTGTTCAAGTCAAGAACCATCAAAGCTTTGATGGTTTAAGTGGACCTCTCTCATAAATTACACCAGGCATTTACTAAAGGGGACCATGGACCACGCCCACTCTGAACTCACTTTCATCTCAACCACACATCTAAACTTTTGTGACTGCATCGTACACAGATGCTGCACGATCACGGTGATAAAATATGTCCCCAGATGGAGAACAAGAAATATTAACACCTGGCAAAGTACTAAAACCTGCCTCTGTGGTCGTTCCTGCTGCAGTCTGTGTCTCCAGGAACACATTTTGCCATGACGGCACACACACACACACACACACACACACACACACACACACACACACACACAGACTCACAATGTGAAAACAATACCAGCTGGCTGGTACCGATTAGTAACAACGCAGAAGCTTCCACAAAGAGGTTTGATTTTAAGGCACATGACGACATTGTTGGGGCCTTCCAAAAAACAACACATTTCTGACCTCTTCCCTTTTCAGTCCTTCTCAACAGTAACACAGAAGTAGGCCAAATGTTATCCTATACAATTATTTGATTCTTGACTTTTAATACAACAGTTGGAAAAGGGTAACCAAGGAGAAAAACTCTCACCACTAAGACTAACACAGTCCTAAAAGCCCCCCTTCGACACACATACATCTATTATCACACCACTGTTTAACACACATAACATTTCGACCAGGGAGTGTCTTCACAGCTTCACTGCACTGCAAAATTTAACTTCTCCTACAAAACAGTTGTGACTGCCTTGAACACACCAATCAGCTGTTAATTAGAAAAGTGTTGAATGCTAGCAGGGTATCTGTTTGTCAGGAAGTCAGGGTGAGGACAGGAGAGAAAAGGAAAGTACAAAACACACACACTCGAGAAAAGACATCCTTTAAAAAAAAAAGGAATTATGCAGTAGCAGTGCGAAAAACAATATTTGATTACCAGAATGCTACTTGTTGATTTGTGCTCTGCATTCAATACAAATTCCCTGGTGTAATTGATTGGCAAACATATCACTCTGGGCTTGAGTACCACACTCTGCAAACTGAATATTGGACTTGCTCTCAAACAGACCCCAGGCAGTGTTGATCGGTGGTTACACCTCCTCCATTCTGGAAGTGGACAGTGGAGTCCCTCGGGTACCCCTCCTATTTACTCCGTACACCCACGACTGCAAACCCAGACATCGAGAGGACTTTGTTGTGAAGTTTGCAGACTACACGACGATGGTCGGCCAGATTATTCAACAATTCAACAATCTGGCAGAGTGATGCTCAGAGAACAACCAACTGCTCAACATCAGTAAAACCAAGGAGCTTGGAGGTGATTTGAGGGAAAAGGAGGCAAAGCCACACACTACTGAATACATAGAGCTGAGGTGGAGCAGTTTTAAGTTGGTGGGAATAAGCATTATTTATTTATCTGTTTTAAACTGATCTGAATGATCAAATATCTCCATTCTGATGGGGAAAAAAGCTAAAAAAAATGTTTGAGAAAACGTGTCTTGCCTTGTTAACTTTTACAGAGGAGCCATAGAAAGCTGACGGGAGACATTACATCGGGTGATTTCTACCAAGCATCAGTGATATTGGTGATGTGAGGTGCATGCACAGAGCCCATATGATACTAAAAGACAATACCTTCCCCAACAACAGCCTGGTTACCCTGCTGATAGAGATACAGAAGTATCCAATGCTGTACAACCAGACTAGAGCAACTTCTTTCCTTGGGCTGTGACTCCTTGACTGCACCACATCCTCAGGAAGCCACCATAAAAATATTTGTTGTGTTTTATGTAGCAATAAATGGACTAAAATGCATTTTTTGTACAACCCTGTGTTGTACAATGATAAATAATACACCTTGATTAACCTTCAACCTTTCCTTCTATCAAAAACACCAAGGCCAGAGTTGATTTCTTGTTCAATTTCCTGAATTTCCACATCATCATCATCAGTCTCCATATCATTACATACACACACACACACACACACACACACACACACACACACACACACACACACACACACACACACACACACACACACACACACACACACATTGAAGAGTAAATCTATGCATTTTCAGACTCATTCTTCACTTATTTTTTGTTCTGCTCATGGCAAGAGAAAGTTGTGTAATTACTAAAACAAAATACATTTCAGTGCAAACACACAAAACCTACACAATTGCGGGCACACATCCATAAAGACGAAAACAAACACCAGCAGTGTCCTTGAATTGTCAGACGGTTTAAGCAGCCCTCCGGATAGATACAGACAATATTTGTCCTACGGGAAACATTTTGGTGTGTACTTTTCTATGCAGAAGGACAATATTCAGACATTTATTTTCCGGTGGTGAACTGGGTGAGCGTGTGCATGAATAATACTGGACAAAAGGTGGCTTTGTTTCCTGATTGCGTGAGTGATATTTTGGTCTGGTACCCATGTGGGCATGTTGTAGACCAAACCTCCTCAAAGTGAAACCGGTTGGTAAAAGATAAAACCAACAAAATACTAGCCCTGCTTCCTCTTCATCGATTATTCGAATAAACATATGTTATTGTTTAAATTAATATTTTGTCGATTAGTCGGTTTTTTATGCTTTTTTCAAGCTGAATGTTTTATTTTCAAGAAACTTCTGAGCATATCTCTGATAAACATGATCATTTTAAAGATTTAGGGATTTAAAGTGGTGCTTTTATATGATTCTTTGTTGAGAAACTTTTCGCCTCAGTAGTCAACACATCATTTCTTTGGTCCGGGACAGCCCTAAAAAATACTGTGTGATTTCAACACGTCATCAGGGTAAAAATGAATACTGCTTTCACACCTAACATGTTTGTTTGGGATAAAGAGAACCCTGCTGCATTTGCTTCTTTTAGTGCCAGTTTTTATGGGATAAAAATCTTTTAAATGAACATTGGTGTGTACTAAACCTGACTGAGAATGCCTGTAAAGGAAGATTTCTGCTTCCAACCAGACTTTAGTGTTCTGTTTGTGGGCTGACAGCAAACGCACCAACCAGAGTTGCGATTGTAGGTTTGATATTTGAAATAGATTTTCAAAACTAATCCTAAATCCATTTGCTTGTGAGCTGTTCAGGGAGTAATCTTATGAGTTATCTGCAGAAGTTATAGAGGCATAAACATATAGTAACCGTAGTAACATGTATGTGCAACAGCATGCAAGTGCAGGATTCCCATTGATTAGTCAGTCAAAGGCCTGTTGAACATTCAGAAAACTTGAATGTTTTTATCCCCTAACTTTACAGCAACAATCCATCTAGAAGCTTAAAAGACATTGTGATTCACTCCCCCTGGGGATCGTCTACCAAGTCAGCTTTTGAGCATAGTTTGCAGTGTGACAGCATGGAGGTAGACGGATTAGGAGTACTGCTGTAGTAGAGAGGCTTTGAGTGAACACATGTAACAGTATGATGAGTGGAGGTATTCAACTACACTTGGCCAGCACAGAGAGACGACTGCCATGGGGTTCAGACATGCGCACATGGAGAAACCCTGGACTCCATGCGACACTCGCCAATGCTCCTGAATGTAACAAACTCCAACACATTGCTCCTTTTCCTGTCTACAGAAACAGCATTTCCTATGGGGCTGTGGGGCGTATGCACTTGCCTGCATGTGTGTGGAACTTCCTGGCAGCCATTGAGGAAACATCAGTCAATAAGAGCGGAAAGAGAAACAAAGGGGTAAGAGATACAAAAGGCATAATAAAAATGATTTAATACATTAAGAGGTGAAAAAGAATGAACCAAAGACATGGAGACGAAAGCAAATGGAAAATACTGGTCTTAGAATATAAGATAGTAAGACCTGTTGTTATACTGTTTGTGCTAGAGTGGATACATGCGTGCAGCAAAGTGACGCCTCAATGTTAAAGCGATTATAATCGCCAAACAGCTGTGATGAGAGCAATGATGATGAATGATGAGAAAATGACCTCAGAGCAGTGGTTCCCAAGGTTTAGACCATGGTTCATCTTCAAAAGATTTTTTTTTTATTTGTTTTTATTTGTCATGGCAATCTGAGCCACCTGACCCATAATACAACATGCATTATGTACACAGATGCTGACTGCTGAGCTCCAGAGCCAAAACCTGTGTTGTTACTATAGCAATAGGCAACAATAAGCTGTCATTTGAGTAGCATTACAATATCTGAAAACATTACTAAAATGTAGTTAATGTACAGTAAATGTCGCCAAATGTTTTACGGTGGTTATACGTTATTTAAAAAAACACGATGATTGAACAATGACAAGATAAATTGTGCACCCCAGGGTGCCGTGGCACCCACTTCGGGAACCACTGACTGGGAGAACAACATCTTTCAGGAAAAAGCATAAAGAGCGGAGAAAGGAGAATTTGTGTCAGTAAGGAAAATTTGTTATTGTGTTGAAGAGCAAACAGCAGGAGCTAGCCTGTCAAAAAGTATGATTTGCACCTGTAGTGACTAGTAGTTAATCATGCAGTGTCAGATTGTAGGGAAAAAAAGCATGGAAGAATAGAACAAAGATGAATTAAATAAGATTTTATTAATCAAAACAGTGTTGAAAATCAGCAGAAATATGTGCCAAGCCAAGACTGGCAGAAAAGATTCCCAGTATCAACATAAAGCTTCACAATTAGTTCTATCAAACACTACATCAAACGATTGCTTGGTAAGAGAGCACGTTATTGCACAGGGAAATGCATCATCTTTCAGATTATTCAGAAACACTTTCAATAACATTCGAGGTTAGCTGTGCATCTTCCAGGTAAGCCTGTAGATGGGACCAAAAAAACGGCAACATTAGAGGAAGCTGAAATGTGGACACAAAAATGAGCGATATAGCTGTGTGTCTTTCACGCTGCCTTGTTAAAAAAAAGAAAAGAAAAAATGAGCAAGGAAATATACCAGCCAGTCAACTAGATAATCGTGTTAGCTGGCACCAAGAATACAGCACTGTGATTGGTTCTTACCATCTCTCGGGGCAAGAACATGTCTTCCTGTCGTAGGACCACAAGACACACGCTCTCTCCCTGCCGCGTGCTGCGTAGCATGCAGACCAGCTCCTCTTGGCCCACACCTGTGATATCCACACCGTTGACCTACAACAACAACAACATTAGAACAATTACTATCATGTTACCTTGCCTCCACTACATATAACCTTCTTATGTTCTCTTTAATGCATCATTTTATGGTCTAAAAAATGCCCAATTGCACAAAATACTGGATCAGAGAAACAGTAAAACCATGTGTCATTTTTTAAATGACTGCTCGGTACCTCAAGTATGCGGTCTCCAGACTGCAGGCGTCCATCTTTAACAGCGGCTCCACGCGCCAGAATGTTTTTGACTAGAATGGGACCGGGGCCATGAACTGAAGAGTCTCTGGTTACCACTGTAAAACCAAGTCCTTCTGAACCTAGACACACAGACACAGACGCACAGACACAGACACAGACACACACACACACACACACACACACACACACACACACAAAGACGTGTGATAGTGAATAGAGAGGTGAGGTACAATATACAATATAACATTGCCATGCCTATCGCGACACACAAATATCCTGTTTACTCCCTGCCTCTATATTTGTCTTCCACAGGCTTTGAGAGTAAAAAGAAAATCTCCTATCCCCACACACACACACACACACACACACACACTCTTGAGAACTACAACACAGTGTTGTTGACTCAGCTCTGGACTACATATTGTAAGTGTGATAACTTAAAGCCTTCAGTGCGTGTGTGTGTGTGTGTGTGTGTGTGTGTGTGTGTGTGTGTGTGTCGCTTTAAACCCTTTAGCTATAGCTGGTGCTACAGTATCTGCAGGTGTGGATGGTTTAAAAATGGGTTCAGGTGTGGGGCAGAGGGGAGGAAAAGTAAATGAGAAAGAGATGAGGAAAAAGCAAAAAGAGGAATGAGTGTAACACAGCGGAAACAGGGAGTGAATGTTCTGGAAAGAGACGTGATGAAGATTAAAAAAGTAATCAGTGAAAAACACCTCTCACACACACACACACACGCACACACACACACACACACACACACACACACACACAAGCATGCATGTACAAAAAAAGACCACACACGGACGGAGAGACTGGTTGTGTGTTTTATGGACCTCATTTAGTCTGGTCTCTTTAGCAGAGCCAACTCAGCAGTTTGGTCCAGTATGAATTCATATCAGCAGAAATGAACAGATCAATAAAGACTTAATAGACCCTGAAGAGAAGGAATCAGGAAGATGGAGAGAGAAAGGGTGAGAGGAAGGAGAGTTTGCCAGAGAACAGAGCCAGGAAGCCTCATAGAAATAAGCACAACGCTGCAGGAGAAATAAAGAGGGTTAATAATATATATGCAGAAACTAGCAAGAAATAAACAGGGTAAATGATAGACATTCAAAGAATGGGAGAGTGAGTTTGTATATAGAGGTAAAAAGAAACAGATCTAAAATCGGATCTGATATATAGAGCATTAACATTATGGCAGGGCATTTTGACACCCTATGGGAAAGCAAATCACTACTAAATAGTATCCATTCACACACAGAGAGAAAAGTACATGCATCATTCTTTTCTTTTTAATTTGCGCAAGAATTGTTTTGTCATGGCATGCAAGAATATTGAGGAACTGCATTAAAAATCTAATATAAGAAAGGTGTGAGGGTTCTGAAATATTTCAACTCGCCCCTCCATAAGAACGCTGACCTGAGTACTCTTTGGGAAGAGGTCTGACTCTTACATACAACGGCTCGTATGAGTGTTGCCAGCTGCTGCTCACCTTTCTTTAGATCGATCTTGAGTCTTCGTCCTGCTCTCTTATTGGTCACCAAGCTGGAAAGGGCAGGGCTTTTCTTCAGGAGGGGGCTTTCACTCCTCCCCTTGGGTGTCTAGATGGAGAATGTGCAGCATTTAAAAAGGTAGAATATGCAACAATTTCCCAGAAAACAATGCATACACTGATCCAAAACGATGTGTGGCAGTGTCTGCATCTGCAGCGACCTGCTCTCTGCCTGTACTTATTTGCTGTGTTCAGGCCTTAAGATCTTTTATTTATAAGACATTCAAACTTTAAGTGACGTGGTATTTACTAAAGCGAAGTAATAGTCAATGACACACAAGTGACAACTTATGAGTCATTGTCACTTACAGAAACTATAATGTTAAAGGTGCTATTGATAACATTGATAACTAGATGTCACACTCGCACCCCCCCCTTCCATTGCATTCACGTCACACATCTACACAGAGGTAAACGAAACATTCATGACCCGTCAACATTTTTTTAAATTATTAACTCACAATCAAAAAATTGTTTTCACAAGAAGTGACACTTTGATTCTGCACCTTTCTAAAAGCTCTGTGGATGTATTTTTTTTTTCGTTTATATTAAAATGTTATCGATGTGACAGTTTTTTTCTGTTTGCACAACTTTCTAAATATTTCTATTAATTTTGCTATTGAAGGTATTTTGAAGGTATTAATAAAAAAAGGATGATTATTAAACCAAGACCATGTTTTTCACTATGTAGAGAGTCACCAGAAACAAATAATGTGTCACCTTGGCAGAAGTTTGTGAAACTGTACACCAACGTCGTCATTAATCACCGGGAAATTGATTTGTTTTGTTTTTTTCTTTTTAATAAAATAAGTTGATAATAAGCTGTTGCTAAGTAACTGCTGCCTCTGTGCCATATGTTTTTCAAATGTCAGCCATGTCACCATGATTATATTGATAACGCAATTACATGAGTTTGAATAAGAAAGACTTAATAGTTGATGAGGGTAATTGCCATGATATTATTTTTGGCCCAAAAACTTAAAATCATAACATGTAATGCCTATAAATCATTTTAAATATCAGTTCATAAAAACCTTCAAGTTGTTGGTAGGAGGAAGGCTTGTATGTTCTGAGGAAGTTGCAAACTGTTATTTAGCTGCGACGAGAGCATTGAATGAAGGTTACAAATGCGAAAGTTCATTGATAATCTTTTGAAACTGGAGATAGCTAACCATGGCTACCAGGGTAAACAAAGGTCTTCCTGTTTTAGCAACGCAATGACTGACGCACTTCCTTTGTGCCGTAAATTGATCCTTCACTTTCCCAGGAGAAAGCAAAGCAACGGTGGCCGACAGAATTTCAAGGAAGTGAGGCTTAAAAGGAACCAATCTAACTGCAGACGGTGGCATTTTTTATAAAAATTAAACAGAGTTGTTGCAGCCAGCTTATATTGTATGTACACTGAGTGAGGTTTAAAAACTTTTTCTGATGTCACAGGCCGGTTTGGAGCAACTTACGCTTACAGCAGCTTCCATAGAGGCAACCTGGGCCTCACTGGGCTTAAACACAGGTTTAGCTTTGACGGGTGGAGGCGGATCTTTGGTCTTGGCGATTCGAGGGCTGCCATCGGGGCCGGCACTGTTGCCAAACAGCTGACCAATCAGACTCTTCTCATAGCGTTCTCTGTTGGAGGAAGGAACGACTTCCAAGCGGACGACTGGAAAGCGCATCGCCTGACGGAAGACGTCCTGGGCTCTGAGAGAGAGAGAGAGAGAGAGAGAGAGAGAGAGAGAGAGAGAGCAAGGTGAGTGATTGGTGCAGGGAACCTCCACCTGTTGAGGTTTTGCTCTATTAAAACGTATCATTCCTTTAATCATAATTGAACAGGTATTGATCTCTTCCAACCAAAGTTATTATCAAAGGATGTGAACTATATTAAGAGAAAGACATAGTAGAGATATGATAATGACTACTAAAAATATTCTAATTCATTCCTGATTGTTATGAATGAGGTGGTGTTTTTCAAAAAAATGTAATACACTATACCATAGGTGTGTGTATCTTTTCTAACCTGATTTTAAGTGATAATAACCAATGAGTACCACTGAATCCAATTGACTTTCTAGTCTCTTGAATGTCAGAATAATAAAAGAGTCAATACATTTAAATTTGCAATGATAGGAAACAGAAAAGTAAATTGTTGTGTTTGTGAGGCTGGAATCCAGCCAACGACTTCATGTAACTCAAACACATATTGTAAGTAAATGGTGTCTGGCTTCTTAGGCCAGAATGTGCTCGTTTTCTTTTAAAACGTGTGTACCTGTGTAGGCTGAGCAGTGAATGTTAAAGCAAACCATTACACATGATTGCACTGCAGGTGCTTATTCATAATGTCTGACGTAATATGCAAAAGAGAGTGTAACAGTGATGCAAGACAGATTTTAAGAAAAATAAAGTGAAAGCAAATCAAGATACAATAACGTTAGAATAAAACATGCAAGTAGGATTGATTTGTAGGCCATGTTGACAGGTAAACTCAGTATAGTAATCTGCATTACACCATCTATCATCTCTGGATTTCCATCTATTCCCCCACTTGTCAACGGTTACTTCTGCTTGCTAGACACTGTGAAGGCAGGGCAGAACAGGAGATGCAACACAGAACAATGACACCTGTGCAGCAGGCCATTATAATCTCATGATCTATAAGAGAGATCAGTTTGCAGATAATTAGTTTATAATTACATTATGCTAAGTAAATTAGGGGGACCATTGTGTCAGAGGCGATTGGTCCACAACATCAGTCACCTCAGATAACCGACAGAGAAAATCCAGTTTGTATAAATTCTATTAGATTACACTCTTATTATTTCCCGCCTAGATGATTATTAGATGTAAAATAATCATAACGTTTCTATATTGAAAGACTATATTTGGAAACGAATATATACAGGATATACTCATTGAAACTTTTTTATACATTAGATAAGCAATAAGAAAATGTTATATTAATATAACAGGAAGACCTGCAGAGATGCATCTGTTAATACAATGGCATTGTGGGGAAGTTTCCATCTTTATCAATCAATCGATCTGTGCAGGAAATCAAAATGATTTATGTCAAGTATAAATACTGTTGATTTATGACCGATTGAATTGGCCCCGTATCTATTATGTATCATAGTTGTTGTCATTGAGCCTTTTTTAGATTGAGGACACAAGAAATGCACCTTTCTTGTGTCCTTTCACTCCACTTCTAATTATAATGCAGTATCTTGGGTGTTTAAGGGGTGAAGATAACAGCAAATCAATTATAACTTAATGCACACAAAGAAGTTCAGAAATGATAAGGCACAAATGAAAAAAAAAAAACACTTATTTGTGGACACTAATTTGTGTACTAACCTTCCCTTACACATGTGAGGGATTATTTAGAGAGTATTGCAGGGCTCCAGAATGCGACCAAATGGTCAGAATGTGCTTGTTTTCTTTTAAAATGTGTGTACCTGCTCGTTCGAAAAATGCGAGCGAGCTGAGCAGGTACTCCTGAGCGCTTCGATTTTCTTTGAAAATAAAGAGAGGCAGAAAGCCTCGCCCCGAGACTCGAATTAAAAAGCCCAAAAATATGCCTTCAGACAGGACTGGTGGAAGCAATTTCCCTGGCTGATGTACGATGAAGAAAGGGACTCAATGCACTGCATTTATTGTCGGGAGTGCGGTCAGAATTTGGCTGGTAATAGTGCGTTTGTGGAAGAGTCAACAACATTTTGCATCGAAAAAGCGCAATTTGTCCAAAAAGCATACTACATGCCGTGATAAGTGTGTTAATAAAGTGGCCCCTCATCCAGCTGCATTTCAGCATCAGGCTGTATGAATCAGGTCCGCTGAGGAATCTGAAATTATTATAAAATTCAACGTTGCATAATTTATTGCAAAGTAGGAGTTGCCGTTCACGAAGGAGTGCGTTATTGTCTACTGCCGCATTTTGCGTAAAGGGGGTCCGGTCAACATGTTAATTGGACATGTCGAGGTGGAGCATGGACACGCACAGTGTTTGAAGGCCCACATTACAGCATGAGAGATCATGAATAGGAAAATTGTATAGTAGCCTATTCCTAATATTATTATTAAAAATGAATAGCCTAAGTAAAACTATAAGTAGGCTAGGCTAAGATCACATAAACAGTTTCCCATTTGCAATCTATAGGCTAGTGACCTGTATGATCTTTTTATTGTGCCACAAAGCAAGCATTTGCTGCACTTGGGCATCAGTGTGCAGATTAGCTGGAGTAAAGGGTTGCTCTGGGTGCTGATGGTGCTGCAGTTAAGCTAGGCCATAAGGGGGTGTCAATATGTAAAAGCAGAGCGATAAAAAGGTGACTTTTTGGCGTTAAAAGCGATGCGCTGAATAATGTGGGTGCACCTTAATTTTGTGCTGGTGCACCTAAAAAAAAAAGTTAGGCGCACCAGTGCTACCAATGCAAAAAGTTAGTCTGGAATGACCTATTGATGATATTATGCTGCATGTAAACTCTGTGTGTGTGTGTGTGTGTGTGTGTGTGTGTGTACAGTAGAATTAAACTAAATGTGAATGTTGTGTGTGTTGATGTGTGTTAGGGACCATTGTGCACAGATGATATTATCATTGTTCCTGGTTGGACAATGTCTGCAGGCACATTTGTGTAAAAGAGATATTCTAATCAAGAAGGCTACCTCAATAGAGCTGCCAAGCTGTGACAATGGAGGTGTGTGTGTGTTTGTGTGTGTGTGAGTGTGTGTGTGTGTGTGTGTGTGTGTGTGTGTGTGTGTGGACATGGCACTGGCAGGGATCAGTGGACATTGAATGGCCTACTTACACGTATTTCACTGGACCAAGCTCCACATCTCAATACACCTGCCATGACAAAAAAACAATACTGGCAAGGGTGTGTGTGTGTGTGTGTGTGTGTGTGTGTGTGTGTACGGTCAACCTCAAACCCGTCCCTGTTAAGAGAGGGCCTTAAAGACGCGTTGCGACAAGATTAAAGACGCGTTGCTCTATTCAATATTGAAATTGGTCTGCGTGTTTGCATACGGATATGTGTTTTTATTTGCGTGTGTTACAGGTGAAAGACTATGAGAGGTGTGTGTGCGTGTGAGTGAATACACTTCTCTTTGAACAATAGGCACAACCCCCTCTGGTGATAATCCATTTACCTACAGCACAGCATAAAAACCCTCTCATATAATCTTATTACCACACTGAATGCTGGACACGGACTATTGTGTAGACCGTATAAACATCGTACTGTAATCATTATAACATGTATCAATCCTTGTAATCTTTTTTTTTTTTTTTTTTACAGATGTTTCTTTTGTCCTTTTAATGCTCTATAACCATGTTACATCCTCAAATGCCCTCATGTTAATGTACATCTTCTCATATGCTTCAGTGCTACAGTAAGCAAACTACTGTGAAACATCTGGTCCCGGATGAATCTTGAACGGATCTTTCCTCAGAGGAACGAGGTGAAATGAGAAGAAACACAAATGTCAGTTCTAACAGACACGTGTGCACACACACACACACACACACACACTGATGGATTGGGAAGCAGCGCTCTCCAAACATCTGCCAAGAGTATTTGCTGCTGTTCTCTGTGTTGGCAGAGCAACAGTGATACAAACCCAACAGACAATGGAGAGCAAAATAAGATGCACAGAGACAAAGACAGCAGGGAAACAGAAAGAAAGCACAGGCCAGACTTCAAAAGGTTTAAACATGAATTGTATCAACTCATATTTACAGTAGGGGCTCTTTTTTCCCTTCAGATCATTTAATGTAGGGGGCACATGTTTAAGCTAAGATGAGTTACAGGGTCTTTGGCCCCATAACGTACCTGTGGCACGTGTATATGCTGTGCTGAGCTCCCATGAATGTTGCTACATGTTTGTCTTATGACAGAATACACTTATCAACATCGGATAAGGAAGTGTGGAGGTTGGATTAAGTGGAGTCGCCCACGGCCGACCACCCAGCTAGACCTGCTGGACAAAATGCCACGGAAAGTCAAGTTGTTTGCGCCAGAAGGAGAGGAAGAAGAGCCGAGACGGAAGCTAAGCTAACCCAGCTCGGACCTAAGGATACTCCGCTACCCGGTCTGCCCCCGAAATGTCTGCTGTTCCGTTGCAGGAACATGAGACGGATGAAATAAGACTACAGGCTATCACAGCAACGAGAAGTTGGTGACTCTTGTGCCCACAACTGTACAGAGACCTCGAAACAAAAGAGACGTGTTTGGAGGCTGGATTAGTGATTCTAAAACCGAGGACTTACAGTAAAACAAATAAAGCAAATAAGGAAGGAATAAATAAAAGGAAGTGGCTGTGTTCAGTCTGTGTGTTGGATCACAGATCAGGTCGCAGGTTATCAACAGGTCAGGATTTTTAATTTCTTCTTACGGTAGCAATGCAGACAGTTTCGGTTCCCATTCGACTTCATTAAATTCGGGGGGAAATGGACACTTCACAGACAATTATATCAAAACATCGGCAAATTAAATCTAAATTTATTTCCCCTAACTTGGTTGAAATGACCCTTTAAATATATAGGACCTAGATCCCTTCATTAGATACATAAAATCACAGATTCAAAAAATCCTGTGACGTCATATCAAAAATGAGCTGTTGCTGATTCCATTAGCATGTATCTGTATGTATATTCATTGTATCATAAAAGCAAAATGTGAGAATTCCAGCACAATGAGTATATGATAAAAATATTAGACAAATATGTTGTGTTCTCTTATGTCCTTGGAATGTGCCTTTTACACCTCTACACAAACATTGTTGCACTCACTGGCTGAACGTCTTGTCCATGAGGTCGGTGTTGTTGATCATGACGATGCACTCGTCCTCCTGAAACAAGCCCTCCTTCCTTGAGCGACTCTCCTCTTCCACCCCGCGGATATACAGACCCAGAGACCTGACAGGAGAGACAGCAAGGGGAGGAAGGGAGGTTCAGGTTTATTACACACACTTTTAGTACACACACTTTTAAGCATGACTTTAGGTGTGTGTCCCTAATGTGTTACGATGGTAGCATAGACTGACCAACTATTTCACTACCCTCCGTCCTAAGCATCAACTGCTGACACATAAATGTTGTCATCTATAAGAGGATGAAACTAGGTTAAGAGGTGAAAGGTATGATGGTAAATGGTGGAACGAGAGGGAGGAGGTGTTCAGGGAAAAGGGAGGAGAGGAAAGGGAAGAAAATGAAAGAGAGGGAAAGGAGAACAGATAGAGAGAGGACCGGGGGGGCTCTAAGGAGGAGACTGGCAGGGTCAGGTGAGTCATGAGAACAGCCATGAAAGCTCATCCTGCTTTCCTTTAGGAAATCCCCATCCACTGTCTGACTGTCACACACCCAACGAAAAGCCCCGCATAGCTGTGCAATTTTTCCTCCTTTTCTTCTTTTTTCCCACGTGTGTGTGTGTGTGTGTGTGTGTGTGTGTGTGTGTGTGTGTGTGCGTGTGTGTGCGTGTGTGTGTGTAGTTGCCATGCTTGTGCACTGTAGCACCAGGGTCCAGAATTCCTTACAAAGGAAGAACATGATTACAGGAATGTAACTCTGGGACGTTCTGTAGCTGGAAACAGACAGGACTATTTGGATTTCAACAAAAGACTTAGGGGCTTATATGGATGCTTTTTGGTTCAATGTTTTGGTCAATGTATTTTTTTGGTCAAATGTGTTTGTCTGCATGCACGCAACTCACCGTCCACTGAGCGATGAGCTGTAAGGTACCACATGAATTCCCAGCGGACTGTCCTCTCCCAGGATCTCCACTGTCCTAGTCAGGCTACACGCACATACAGGAGAACACACACACACACACACACCACAAAAAAATCAAATCAGTGAGAAGAAAACAAGAAACATGACATACATATAAGTATACTAATACAAGTGCACGTTCTGTCACAGTTAAGTTAAGGGCAGCCGTTCTCTTTGCTTCCAGAGACACTCACACACATGATTACCCAACCTGGGACAAATCTGTGACACAAGCAAAAACACACAACAGGAATGTGAAAACTGAAAAATCCTTCCTCTTGTTAACACATGTACAGAACATAAAACATGGTCTTACACACAAATGCACACAGAAACTAGAGTAAAACACTCTGGAAAATGTGTGGTTCCTGAGGAAAACTTTGAAAAGCGCTTACCTAGAGTGACACTTCATTTTCCATGGATGTGCTCATTGCACTACACTGTTTCTTTTTTTGTGTCAAGGACTTAATCCTTGTCTGTGAACCCAGCCCTCAGAGGAAGAAACTCTATTCAAAATCAACAAAACGGCAGACTGCTTCATGTGTGTGTGCATGTGTGTGTGTGTGTGTGTGTGTGTGCACGCTTATGTTTGTCAAAACTTTTTTGTGCCGCTCATCTCCATGGGTTTTTCCCTCTCTTTTATTCTCCCAATGTCTGTGTCTCATTTGGATTATTCAAGTGTGTCTGCTTTACATTCTGTCTGTGTTTTAATGTGTGAGCGTGTTGAAGTCTTTGTTTGTTTGATTAGTTTATCTATCAGAGCACAGCCATTAATCCTCCCCTGACCTTCTCCCTCCTCCCTGTGTGTGTGTGTTTTTTCTAAGTGAGTTTGTCTGAACTTAGTTTTGTACTCTTTAGTTCTACCATCCTCCCCGTCTCTCTCTCTCTCTGTCTCTCCCTCTCTAGACCATCTATCCGTCCCTAAACCCCCATGAACTCAGAGCAGTACAGATGCAGATGAACTCCAGGGAGAGTGTGGCTGATGGTGGTGGGTGGCAAAGTACAAAAACAAGTTCTCCCGCTCTATTCGTCTCTGCGTCTCTGCCTCTCTCTCTCTCTCTCTCTCTCTCTCTCTCTCTCTCTCTCTCTCTCTCGCTCTGTTCCTCACACACATGTGTGCTGCCTCATAGTCACTCAGCAAATTTGAGTTAATCCAGACAATAGGAAACAAGGGACTGCAAGGGGAAGTAAAGCCAGGGCAGAGGGAGTGAAGATGGATGGTTGAGAGTGAAAGGCACGGATGGAGGGAGAAGACAAAGATGGAGGTTATTCATAGACATGAAAGCAGAAAAGGAATGAAAGAATGGAGGCTGTGGATAGGTTAAAAAGATGAAGACTCGTATGCCCCAATTCCATACTACATACCAAAGGTAAACATGCTTTTAGTACTTAGTGTGTTCAAACTGGAGAAGAGGAAGCAATCATTTGTGGATGGTGGTGAAAACTATTATCACAGTTTGGAAGAACATTTTGCTTTGTTTAATAGGCAGTTTGACTAATGTACAAAGACTGAAGTGTTATATAATATCCACTTTGAATAAAAGGTTAAGCATGCTGATCGCTTTTTAACCATAATGATTTGCACGGAGCATATTGTACTTAGTTTAGTGTTGTAGAATGCTTACATTTACCTATAAGAAGTAACCACACATTAGAGCTCTCATTAGTTTTTGGTCATAAAATAACATTGGGAGGAAGAATTGATGGAACATCAATGTCATGAGGATACATTGTCTGGTAACCATGAATGTGACAACACTGGTGTCATTCCAGCTGAGTAGATGCTGAGATGTTTCACTGGGCAGCTGAAACATTTGATCTGCTGGTCTCAGCAGCTGAAAAGTCAGACGATCAGCAAAGTCAGTAGAAAGCACCATCTTGTGATAAAAAAAATCTAATGTAGCACAAAATGTCATGTCAATCTATCAATAATAATAATTAATATTGAGTTAATATATGCATAGGGAAGATAGAAGGCTGAGGAAGAAAAGAGGGAGGGAGTAAAAGGGAAGAAAAGGGAAGAAGCAAGGGAGGTCTGGCAGCAAGATATAGTGAAATGAAGGGAGGAGGAGGCACTGAATTAATTAGACAGGGCTAATGAATAGCATTAATATGAGAGGGAAAATAACATCCACTCCTCCCTCTATCCTTTCCTGTTGCTGTGCCTCTGATCTCTAACACTCCCACTAGAACACACACTCAGGCACTTGAGATCCATTTGCGTTTCCTTTTTTATTTTCTGTGTGATATGTATGACAGGTTGCAAAAAAAAAAAGTGGGGATGAGAGAGACAAAATGGGTGAGACTTGAGAAAAGAGAGAGGGAGCGCGATGAGAGAACAAGAGACAGAGAAAAAGAGGCGAACACAGAGAGAGGGAGAGACGCAGACAGAGATGAAGAGAGCAGGTGTTCTCTTTATCCACCTGCCACTTCACTCGCTGTGAAAGAGGAGAAATAACACACAAAAAAAATTAAATTAAACAGAGGATGTGCATTACCAAACCACTCTCTTCCTCTCGCTGCATTTCACCCTCTTCTTATTTGTCATCTCCCTTTCTCTCTCTCACCTTTTCTCTCTCTAGGCTGGTCTTCAAAGTGCAGAGTACCAGAGATGTAGGGAGCAAAGGATATGCAAACCAGCAACAATGGACTGTACAATGATGCTAAAGGTTCATGTCGACAAATACATAAACGAACACATCATAAAATAATAGAAAACCTTGAAATAGTAGTTGATTAATGTGTACGCATCTTAATGACATAAATATTAAGTACAGGTATATTTTATCTGTAAAAAGTGAGCATATAAGGAATGTCTTAATGTTCTGTTGATGAATAGAAGTGATCGGCCTAAAAGTAACATATGCATCCTATTAACCCTTGAAATCCCCCCTTCACATCCCAATTCTTTTGTAAATCCAGTAAAACCTATTTACCTTTTCACCTCCAAGCTTCTGAAACACCTCCAACCTTATTTCACTAAGAAACATAGCACGATGATGGCAATGCTATTTCAATAAACCAATTTACAGTAAATCTGTTTCCCTGTATAAAAAGCACATTTTGATTCAAAGGTAATGAGTTTTCCAGTGACCGTGCTGTGTGGTTAAAATTATGAGGAGCCATTACTGTTTTATAGGTGTAGCTTCACACTCAAAGGCGTGCGCGCACGCAAAAACACACACACACGGGGGGGACGGCAAAGTGCGTCGGAACACACACAGCAGCAGGAAATCACGTACAGCCACACACGCGTTTATTCATTTAACGTACGCTTTGCTGGTCCAATATTTATGGCCGCATTCCACTACTCATTTTGGACTTTTTGTGCAATTTCAAGGATCGTTTCCTTGGTGACTATAAAAACTATTACATCACTTTGACATTACTCACAGCTGAGATAGTTGGTGCTCGAGAGAGAATGAACATGAGATGATGTGTGCAAAAATAAAAAGTTCTATGAAAATGAAACAAAATGTGTGAATGATGGGATGAAACATTGAAATATTCCCTTCTGTTAAGATGCTAACATGAAGTTAATTTGATCAGAATGTCTTTCTCACCATTCATTCAGGGGGCAGGGCTGTGTGTACCTGCAACCATGTCAGAATTCGATCATGACATAACTCAACAGGAAGACCACAAAGCTCCAGTTATTACTCAGACCTTGCAGAGACATCGCCTGTATGTAGTGCATGATGAATATACACCAGTAGGTGTGATTGTGTGATCTAATCTTGGTCTGTGCTCTGTGGTTCAGCTGGTTGCTATGGTGAGAGGCTAAAACAGCTCAGGCTGAGGTCAGACATTATTCTCTCCACATAGCTCTCTCATGAGTCTCTCTCCCTCTGTGTCTGCTTTAAGGTTAACTACATATTATTTCTCTTAGTATTTACGAGTTAAGTGTGGTTTAAATGCCCATACTGGCCTGTTCAAAAACAAAGAGAAATGCACTTTCCATTAACCGAGGTCAAAGTCGTCATACAGAGCAGCACACTGATCAATGACGTAACGGCCATTTTATCAGATTTACAACTGACCCATTCACTGCACGGGTTTCATATTAGTCATGCTTTTGCCAAAGTTGGCCTCGGCCTCAGAAAACGTTGGTTTTGTACGTTTATGAGAAGTGCTTCTATTTAATTGAGAATATTTATTTTGACTAAAATGAGAAAAAAATGTGATTACATTTAGTTTTGTTCCACTTAAGCCAGGGTCACTAATGGAAACAACAAAAAAGTGCAAAATTACAGTACATACTGTAAGGTTACTTCCTCATTCCATCTCTGGATATGATGTGGGTATACAATGTGGGTGTAAAAAAAAAAAAATAGCAACGGTGAGTGAAACAATTAAATTCCCCAAAGGGGATTAATAAAGTAAAGTATAATCTTTGGTTTAGAAAGTACGCCTCTGTATTATTGCATTATTCCCAGACAGACTTACTTTTTTCATCAAATATAATGTTGAGCTATATTAAGCTAAAGAAAAACACCACACAGGAAAGGTCACATATTTAATGAAAGGGTGTATCATGGTATCATGTGCCATGAGATCTAAGGCTAAATGCTAGAGGGAAATGCAGATGCTGAACAGTAATGTCGAGGTTAAGCTAAGATAGGGCTATGCTAACATGGAAAAAGGAATATTAATGGGTTGGTCCTTGACATCGTACATCTGAACCTGAGTGAAGCAGATTCAAGGAGCCGGGTTTATTGTTACATGTATGCTAACTACTCACTCTTTGTAAAAGTGTGTGAGCCTGCCCTCAACACACTGGCAAAGTAAGCACACGCACGCCAACTTACAAGGCCCACTGGAGACATGGGGCATTCCACACCCCTGCTACTTCATTAAGCAGCCCTCATTAGTGTATGCATGTTTGTTCTGTGTTCTGTTGCGTCTCTTAAAAAAAAGTGTGTTTGTAGCTGTTTATTTTGAGGCCATGTGCATATGGTAAGTAGTCTACACGTCTGTGTGTGTGTGTGTGTGTGTGTGTGTGTGTGACCCTGACCCTGTTTTTGCAGTCTTTTGTAGTGGGATAATGATGGCGCTTCTTTACACTAACTATACTTCTAAGGGCCTTGATCTGGATGAGAATACAGCATTAATGAAGAGGAAAGTAGGACACAAACACACACACACGAACATCAAAAAACACAAATGTAGACAAGCACGTACACGCAAAACCACGATTACATAACACAGGCGGATGGAATGCATCACACCAGTTACAAACACACTGACCTGCCATTGGAGGTGGGTTTGCCTTGGACTACCCCTGCCTGCCTCTCCACAGCGGGAGCGGCTGCCTGCGGAGATAACACACAGAACATCTTAATGTTAGTCAGAAACAGGCAATAAAAAGAAGAAAAGAACAAGCTCCAACAGCACATTCAATCTGTCCAAAAGTAGAAGACTTCATGGCTGGACACAAGAAAAAACAAGCAGAATAGCCTGAATTCTCAGAGACATGTCGATGGATTAACTAATAAACCTCTTAAAACAAGCAAGACTTTGCCATTTGGAAACATAGGAGAACACATGAATGAGCTGATGAGTGAAGGAGCTGCTCAATTGATGGATGGATCATGAACAAATAGCAATTAATATGTGATGGCAAAAAGACAGTGTTGTAAGCAGTAATAAATAACGCTGTCACTTGGCATGGCAACTGAGAGAGAGAGAGAGAGAGAGAGAGAGAGAGAGAGAGAGAGAGAGAGAGAGAGAGAGGGAGAGGGAGAGGGAGAGAGAGGTGCGAGAAAGTAAACGTGTAAATGTGAGCCAAGGGAACTGTAATGATTACTTAATACAATGACAGCAGGAAGTGTGTGGATGTGTGTGTTTGTGTTAGCGACACACAGAGGTGAGCTCACAGGGACGGGGTCACTTGCCCAACGGTACAAGGATGATGAATCATCTAATACTCAACATGTGATAGTGACTGTGGTGACACATTCCTGTCTGCAACAGCCTATCACTGCTACATATGTTTGGGAGTCCCCGGAGTTAACACTGTATCATGAATATCTGTACAGTTTATTGCAATCAGACACAAATGACCTGCAACAAATCACACCTCTGTGAAGCATCTAACACTTTTAGACATTTAGCTTACAATGTATTGTTATTTATTTATTTTTTTCAGTTTGAAGACAAGGAGAAGCATTAAAGGAATTAGTCTACAGAGAACAAACATTGATGTCACCACTTGGCCTGCTGCTATTCTATTAACTCTTGTATTCTAAAGGAAATCATGGAGGGTTTTTCTATTTGAAAACGTAACATGTATTCCAGGAGTTAAGCATCGATATTGTAAGATAAATAAGAATCACTTGCAATTAGAAATCAAATGAACCTGACTCTGGTTGAGTTAATAAGATTAATAAGATTTAATTTCTAATTTAATCACAATTTAAATTGTATGAAAAGCACTTCAAATTGCCTAAAGTGTGAATTACACCAAATAAATAAATGGACCTTGTCCTGATCATTTCATCAGAATATCTGGCAAAACAAATGGGATTACCATGCAGTCCTAATCTGCATGTTTCCTGTGTGCATGCTGATATCTTAGCCGTGTGCCGTGTTTTTGTGAGCATATGCAGTCAAACACATGCAGGTCAATACGACTCAATGTTAGTGGCAGGCACTAATGGACTCCTAACATGACCCTTCACCTTTGACCCGTCACCTTATTGCCATATGACCTACACCACCTGTCAGAGACTGGGGAGAGGGAAGGACAGAGAGAAAGAGCTGAGAGCTAGACGGATAAGCAATGAAGAAAGAGAATGTCAGAGAGCTGAAGAGATTCGGGCTGGGATGAGACACAGCAGCTGTAGATGTGAAACAGGAATCATATGGCGGCTGGATGAGAGGAGCTGGATGAAGGCGAGATGAGAATAAGCAGTGAATGACAGGCTGCACATACTGTAACCATATGGTTGGGGTTTGGTGGCTTGGAAATTAATTAGTCTGGCCTAGCTGCAGATGCTGTCATGTGAGCTTAATTACTGACAGGATGACAGGTAACATTAATTATCCTAACCCCTTTGTCATAACAGTAGCCACTCGTACATTAACTGGAAAGCCTTTGGCGCTTAATTGTATGTCTCATTTAATAACGGCATGTAGAAAAGGGCTCTCTTTTGCTCTCTCTTTGGAAGAGGGACATATTAATTAAAAAGTCCAGCAATGTCTGTAACTCATCAAAGGGTAATTTGAAACGAGTAAATTAATATGAACATAAAAATGTGTCTCATTATTCATGTTAAGCTTACAATATTATAGATTCATATAGCAAAGTATGAATGTGATGGAAAATAAACTGTCTAAAAAAGTAACATCATTATCGTTATTTGAATGAATGAGACATTTTTTCTTTTATTTTCAACATTAACAATGGCCAATAATTGGGTTATTAAAGGTGCACATTTTTAAACCATTATTGAAGCTTCAAAATAAATTGGAGAAGGAAAATAAGAATACGTTTCAAGTCACCAGCTGTCAGCCAATCATGGCTTTCAGACATGAATTATTCTGCTCCATGAAAATGAAAAATACCTCAAACAGCCCAAACATCTACTTAATAAAGGACAAAGACACATTTTTCGAGGACCACTGCTGGTAAAAAAAATTAATACATTAGTCTGCCGACCTTGGACAGCTCAATCGATACTTGTGACCATTAGTGGCCCTCCAAAAACTAGATAGAGAAGCACAATTTACATTTTAACTCAATGATGGATAATCCTACCTTGAATAACTATGCTCATAATAAATGGACCACAAGCATTTTGTATTCTCGGCCCAATCTAATGATTGCTAAAAGGGAATAAAAAAGAGTGAACTATTAGTGATATTACTAATTACTGAATAACCAATCAAGCTAAGTGTTCTCCGAAATGCTCCCAGAGTGAGTATGATAAATTAATAGTAATACATGCTGGCAAGACTGTGCATACGTGTTTGTTATGTCTGTGTTTGTGTGTGTGTGTGTGTGTGTGTGTGTGTGTGTGTGTGTGTGTGTGTGTGTGCCTGACAGTGATAAACCAAAGGTAATCCATCTTGAAATATCTCTTTGTGGATGTGTTGTATTGATGTGTTTTGATAAATACAATGTCAGAGGGCCAGTGGTCTGAAAAGGGAAATAATAAAAAAAAGAACCATTATTCTCTTAAACAAATTAAGTTAATTTGTTTTGAACAACAGTGGATAGAACTCCTAACTTCTTTACAGAACTAATGTCTTCGAAGGCCTAACACCTGAAAATGTGACATTTATTCATTGTTTTGTTGTTGAAAAAAAGGTGTTGATGAAATGATGATCGTATCATTAGCACAGCATTTACTTCCGAGCATCATTAGTGTGACTTGTCTTTGCCCTGTAATGTTACTGCATTGTTTAGTAGCTGTCAGATACATGAATATAAGGAACTAACAACATACATGTAGACAAACACACGTGCCCGCACACTCAGGTGTATAAGTAGGTGCTGTACGGTCTCATTATCCCAGTAGTATTCTGGGTAAGGACAAATACTCCCACGCTGATTAACACATTGTAATTAACCTGCAATCCTATGTGTGTGTGTGTGTGCACGTGCTTGTGTGTGTATTGTAAGCATGAGAGACCGTGAGAGGCAAAGACAGTGTTTTTGTGGCTTACAGTCCTCATTTGTGCGTGGCATTTAGAACGGAAGAGCTGCACCAGTAAATCTTTCTGGATTGAAATGAAATAAAGTGAAGGGACACAGAGTAGGAGAAGAGACCGAGAGAAAAGAAAGAGGGAGAATTACTGCAAGAAGAGTACTTTCTTCCCCTCATCACTCTCACCAAAAGGCCAAGTGACAATTTGAACAATTACCCGGAGCCATTACCTCCATCTGAACCGGCTGGTTGAGAGGAGACAGACCTATGAGCAAGTGACTGAGTGTCCTTGTGTGTGTGTGACTGAAAGAGTGAGGGACAGCGATGGGACAAAAAAGGACTGAAAGTGACTGAGAAAAGTATGTATGAGAAAGAGGGGTGATAAATAGTAGTTTATCATCTTGTCTGTCCAAAATGTCATCACTTCATCATTTTATTAGTTCAGAAATGTATGTGAAATTGTCATAATTAACTAATTAATTCTTGAGTTACAGGCAAACATGTGTTTTGTGACTTCACAGTGACCTTCAATTCAGTCCATTCTTTAGTACAAGTGGATACCTGTGCCAAATTTGAAGAAATGTGCTCAAGATATTCCTGAGATATCACAAGAACGGGATAAATATGTGAAGACGGTGACCTTGACCTTTGACCTTCAAAGTCTTCTAAGATCATCATTGAGTCCAGGCTGACATTTGCACAAAATCTGATGGAATTCACACGAGGTGTTCCTGAGATATTGTGTTCACAAGAACAACCAGAAAAAATAACACCTCTGTCTCCGGGTGTCGCCGGCACAGAGGCATCGTATAACATATCTGTAAAAAAACTGTTGCCTTTCTGGATATAATATAATCACTCAATGTCACTATTAACATGACAGCTGAATGATGCACAGTATGAATCTCTATACACGTATTGGTCCAATTCTATGGAAATTACAACGTAAAACTACATAGATTTATCTGCTCTGATTTGGTTGATGAGCCTACATTTGTAAAATTGCTCCAAGATAAAAATGACTCACAAGTGGCTGAGGATATTCATCTTAGTTAAACAAGGGGAAATTACTATCGGATGCTTTCCTTTTAGTGAAAAACAATAAAAGCCCTTCACTTCTCTACCATGATAGTCAGTCGTGATGATGATATTTACGATTATCCCGATAATGGATTTCACCAGGATCAACTTATTGTGAGTGTCTTTCATCGTGATCTGCAAGAAAATCCAATATAGTCCGAACCCTGGTCTACAGTTTGTGTGGTGAGGTCACATACATGCATGCAGGTGCACCAACATAGACACACACAGTCTGGACAGGCCTACTGTGTAATTGACACCCACTAATATTTCATATTGACAGCCACTGGAGTGACAGCGTGCAGTGAAGACAGAGCTTAGATCTAAGGAGTGGAAGGTGAGCTCAGAACAACATGATCCACATCCCTAAACCTTGGATTACACTTCACTGGGTGAATAAGATATATTGTTGTTGGCAGTTTTATGGTATTAGTGACAAGTGTAACCAGGCTTATTTCTGTTTAGCAATCTTTCAAATGGCTGTAAATTGCAAATCACATCAGATTACGGGGTCGTTTTTATGCTCAGCGAATGGAGTTGGGTTAAATCTATAAGTTCAAATAGTGAACAATCACTTTGTGGCAAATATACCTGATGTGTAGTCACAAACTTTTTAATTCATTAATGTAATTATTAAGTCAATAGTGGACTTCTCACATGTTTTTCCTCAAAAACAGCATTATCTAATAGTAGTACTACTGGTTCAGCCTCAGTAAGGTTAAGACTGAGAGTGGTCACCTCTGAGAAACAATCACATTCCCCAAAAGAACTGTACTTTGTAAACAAGTTGCCCTGCGGGGGGAAAAGGGATGTTTGTCCAGAGAGGAATCTTAAGGGAAGAGGGCTCTCTACTCAAGAGTCCAATCAGACATGGAGTCCCTTTAGCCAAAGACCATGAGGGATTTAGAAGGGATTCTTAACAGGGACCTTAACACTGCAACCAAGAAACCAAACACATAAGAATACATATACAAAACATCAACTCAGAGATGCTGACAAAATATATGTTGGGGGAGGTAGGGAGAGAGTACAAGAAGAAAAACCTGGGGGATGATAATTATGTAATACACCAATCACCTACTTCCTATTCAATATGAAAGTGGAAACTCAGAATAAGGAATAGAAAGAAAAATGAATACATGGATAGAGGGATGTTATGGCAAAGGGCAGAAACAGAGCAGATATGGAGTGAAGTCAGTAGCAGAGGGAATAGGAGAGGGGAGGGGAGGGGAAAGTTATATCTTCAGGGGATATGTGGCGAAAGGACCAAAATTATTAATCTTGACACAGTTTGAACAAAGATCTTGAAAATGTGAAATAAAAAGAGACATGAACAGCAGTACCGTAACTAAGGAGGGGGAGGAAGCAGATGAGAAAGGGTTTGGCCTCTGCCCTTTTGAGAAAGGGAGAGAAAGGATGAAAAGAGGAAAAAGAACGGAGAGTCATCCGTCTTTGTTAGAAGAGTTTGATGTGACAAAGCATGTCCTGATTTGACAGAACATGAAGACACCACATGCACCCCTCACCCCCGACCTTTAAACACATATATCCACTTCACTCAAAAACACATGTCAGAATTCCACAATAAATGAAGGAAAGTTACTTCTTACCTGTTATATAAGTAGTTGTATCCATATTGAATTCATTTTTAGGTGATTGACTACATTACATTATGTTACATGCTGTAGGTATAATTTATTTATAATGTGCAGCGTATGTGAGCCTTCCTCGATTAAGATGCCTGCCTGACACAAATTGAAATTCCCTAAATTAATTTTGGTAAGGTTGGACATTGGGAGGATTTTTTTTCTCTCTCATTAGCCTTTATTGATATTTAGGGAGACATCTGGTCATTCCAAGGGGACATACATTTGTTGGTATTAAAACATTAAGTAAAAAGGATTAGATCAACAATTTGCTATGCTCTGACCACTACCAGAGTGGCGTCCCGGGAAAACCACTGGATGAAAGGCCATGGGGTCATTAAAAAGTGTTTACCCCCTTGGGAGTATTAATGTGCTTTCAGGGCATTCTGCCTATTAGATTACGATAGCACAGTCCACCAGGATCCATCACACTAAATCAATATCTTGCAAAAGCTGATGAACCTATTAGAGCACAATGGAAAAGCTGACCATAAGATGTGATGAAATTAAGTTCACCCAAATCAATTTGCCTTTTACACTTCTTAAAAAGGATTCTCTAATTCATGTTAATGAAAAGACAATATGTCCCTGCAAACCTGCCTGCAGCATCACAAGACACGCCCCCTCTCCTGGAACCCACATGGAAAAAGGAAAAGAGGCAGACCAAGAAACACCTGGCGCCAGGACCTGGAGGCGGACTTGAAAAGGTCCAGCCAGACATGGGGTCAGGAGGCCTGGAGAGTTTTTGTAAGTGACCTATGCCCAAAGCGGAGCTCTAGGCAGTGGTGAGGATATTAATCCCTAACCCTAACCCCATGGTGTTCCTTCTGCACTGCTAAGCAACTAGAATATGCTCTTGTTGTCACTCGACGAAAGTTTATGGGATGTCCAGCATAAGGGTTTCCTCTCTGGGGAGAATGAATGTGCTCAGAAAATTGAGAAGAAGTGTACAACTTGTAACCAGATGCCATAAGTAATGATCCACCATGAGGCATGTTGGGAAATGATGCAACTTTTTTAGTAAAGTAAAGTATGTTCATCGATAGAATAACCACTTGATCCTCTGACCTTTATTATATGATGTTCTTGAGTTTGTTGTTCATTCAATCAAGAAGTTTCTTATTGTGAAGACAAATACTGCAGCTTTTATCAGACATTTTCCATAATTTACTCTTTTAGAATCAATATAGCACTGATTATTATATATTTTGGATATAACAGACATCACTTAGGTATGTGCGTTTCCGTGGTTCCATGATGCTCTCAGTAATGCATTTGTGTCCTCACAAGAAGAGAACATTTACATGCATTCATTTGCACATTTCTTCTGTGTAGGTTTAGTGTGTACAATGTGTATATGATGTGTAACCAACTGCCTGGCTCTGAGGGTCTTACCATCCCGCCAACGTCCTCATTGAGTAAGGGTTGGGTCTCGGCCGGCTGAGGGCTGAGGGCTGAGTCACTACTGCTTCTCACCAACAGGGGGGTGTCTGCAGAAAACACAAGGACACAAACACATCTCATGAATTCAAGTAGCTTGGAGTGTGTTTTTTTCCATTGAGACCTACTCTACACCTGATGATCAATGGCAAGGCGATAATGTGTACTCTGCCTATATTTATCTCAAACTATACATCTTTACATCTGGGAAAAGCTGAAGAAAATGTTTTCACCAGAAGCAGAGATGTGTGTTTATAAAGTATAGCTGTACACATTAGATAGCTACTAAAAATATTTAAAGCAGATGTTGTACAGCCTGTAAAACAACGTTGTTTACTGCTTTCTTTGTTTATAGGAGCAGTCTACAGGAGGAAGTTGATGACACCACAAAGGACTAATTCAACAGAGGTTTTAGTTGCAGAGTGCGTGACCTGAGGCAATATTGATGACCTCCGATTTCAAGGTGTTATTTCATATTTAATCAACATTAAATCTGCAGTATCTTTCAGGTTTACAGATATGAAATAATGGTGAGGATAGAGAAAGTTTGCATCTGCACTACTTCAGAATATACAGCTAGTCTCTGATTCAAGCACAAGATTACATTAGATCTATCACACACACACTCACACGCATGCACACACACACACACACACTTACCTTAAATTGCTATGCTATTTTAATGGAGTCATAGTTCAGCAAAATTCATGTCTAATAATAATCTTTTAGATGACAAGATACGGACCCTAAGCTAGTCATGCCACACTACAGAGAGTATTTGGTGTGTGTTGTCTTTGCAAATGTCAAAGCATGATGAGGAAGCAAAAGGAGAGATGAATATCGTTATGCTCTTATGTTGACAAAATTTATTTACGCTCTGTCACTGCAATGTGTGCTGACAAAAAAAAAAAAAAACTAGAATATCCCAGCATCCAGTGTGAAAAAATCAAATAGGCAGCTTCTGTGACACCATAGTGTTTATCATAAAAATTGATTAAAGACAAGAAGCTACAGAACATACAGCATAGAGTCTGAGAGCATGTAAACAAGAGGCAGATGTGTATCTGTTGGGGCAGCTGCAGGTTTTTAATAGGGAAGATTTCAATAGCTACACTTTCTTCAAAAAAACTTCTAGTTCTAATCAAATACTTTTTATTAGATGTTTTCTAACTATGAGCTAACTCAAACTTTCTGAGTTTCCACGTTATGTGTAAATGTCAGTGAAGACATACCACGGCAAAATGTGCTTTTTCGAACAGATGCCACAACATGGTGCATTGCCATCTCCATGGAAACTGACATACGTGTACCATTTTAGCTTGTTAAAAACAAAGAAATAAAAAGCTATACGGTGATATTAGTGGTGGGCGGCAGACAGTTAGTGGAAAGTCACATATAGAAACAACTAGTTTCAACTACAAGAAAGCATTAACTCAAATATTCACCATGTGAAGTTTCATTATTCCTTCTTTTAATCATCTGCCCGCACAGCCTGAGACATTAATGTTTGCATGTCCATATCGGTTGATTGCATGCTGTGGCAGTGTCACAGAAAGCTCACTCCAGAAGGTTGTTTTTGGAAATGTGTTCATTAGGACTGTTAGCAGCAGTGGAAAGCGTGTGAGAAGTTAATGTATGATCCCTGCCTTTAATATCCCTTCAGTGAACACACTGGTGTTCATGCGTCCAAATAGCCAATAAGTGTCTGATTTGCAGATCTCCGTGTGCAAGTAACTAACATATGATAGTGTCTCCCTCTCCACATCTCATCAGCCCACTGCATAAAATCATCATTTAACAGAAGCTGATGGATGAAGCGCACCACACTATTGCCTGTGTTCCTGCTGGAGCTTGAAGAAATTGTGAAATGGGAGGAAAAGTCAACACTGCAGAAAGCTATCCAAATAAATAAATAAACATGTATTACTGGAGGTATTATTATGATGTGTGTCTTGCACTACCAATCCTCAAATGTACCACACCCATTCACGGGGCCCCTCAATCCATATACATTAAGAACGCTGGCATGTTAGCCCCCATAGCTCCACTGGGAATACAATGAGGAAGGTGGTGGTGAGGGTGGAGGGAACCTCTGACGGAGTAGACTACTCAGAACACATGCCAAATGATATTTGTAGGGTCATATATTGATTGTCACAAAATGGACCCTTGGTGCTCTTAAGACTGGCTGGAGGTATGGATTACATCAAACACCTAATCAATTCATCATTTCAAAGAAAGGCAATGAAAGACGGATACATGGATAGACGACAAAGGACAAAAGAAATTGAAAGACGTAAGAAAAGGACAAAGACATAAAGGGACTAACGAAGATCATCAGTGAGATGAAAAGAAAAGATGCACGAGGTGCAAAGAAAATAAGGATTAAAGAACAAAAACAAACTGTTAAGACCAAAATTGTCGAAGCCTTTAAATAAAATGTTATTACATTTTGTTTCGCTATGACACCTCGCCGGTTTGAGACTAAAGCAGACCTGCCAAGACTTGAAACCTTCTATGATGTGGTGAAAAATGTTATACTGTGTGAGGGTACATGCAGTCTATATCCAGTGGCACATTAAGATAGATGACAATGGCCATCTAGGGACAAATAGTGATGCTATTATGTCCATATGCCTGGAAGCCTTGAAAGATCAAATATCTTCTCCCGGATTGGCAAAATGCAGTGTCAGTTTTAGATCACCTGGTAATCCCCAGTACACGCTTCCACTGCAGTAATAATACACAATATATAGAGCTACAATATGTATGCCAATATAGTATTGTATAGCAGTATAGCATGCTATGAGACTGGATAGCTTAAATGTTGTCTTTTCCTGGCTTCATAGGCTGCATTACAGGTCAATTACACATATTTTTCAGTGTTGCATGTTCAATGATCAAAAAGTTACAACATACTAAAAAAAGAAAAAATCTCCTGAAAACAATTCAAGAAAATATTATCCAATTGTTGAGGTAAAGGCGGAAAGAACAGCTGATAATAATAACATTAACGATGGCTTCGTTCTTCTCAACTGGTTCTTGATATGAACCATATCAGGACCCTGAAACTGGAGCAGCTAAATGGAATTCAGCCATCCTTCATATTACTTTTATACGCCTAAGCTTTTCATACTCCTAAGCACTAAAAAAATGTGCTGTGTGAAAAAACATGTCAAAATCATGCAGCTCAACTACTGTATGTACAGTATTGGACACTAAACATATCTGCATCCCTTTTCATTCCACTCAAAATTCCAACCATAATAACGATTACGACAGCTACACAAGTCAGTAAGCGAGCCACTTTCATTCAGCACTTTCACTAAAAGCACTAAAATACCTATTTTTCTGTCTCTGAGTCCAAGTGTGATACATCATGTGACCTTGTAGTCAACAGTGATGGAAACAAGTTAGGAGAGACACAAAGAAAGAGTGAGAAGTAGAAAAAAAGAGCAAGACACAGACACAAAGACTTGCAGAGACGGTGAGAGAGGCACAAGTGGTTTGAGTCAAACATAAGACAGTGATAGAGGCCTAAGTGTGACCTTCTCACACTGACAGTGATAGTCTCCAGAGCTGCGCTACCTCTAATCTACCATGACAGTCACACATTAGTACTAATCTCTGCTGACAGGCAACTATACTGAAACAGACTAAACTTCCTGTCTAAACGGTGTCTGGATCATTCAGCTACGGCCCCTTCACTCAGGGATGTCATACAAGCTGAAATGTCAATTATGTCAAAACCAGCAGTATAGATGCCAAGATACACGACGCTTGATGTAATATACACGGTATGTGAAATTAGACAGATTGCGAGGGGTCAGAGGAACGCAGGAATATTACCGGAATAATTATACTGTACAAAATGGTGCTATGGTTTCCATTCAGAGTCCTTGAGCTCAATAAACAACACGCCATCCTTCAAGCGGACTTAAAAAAAATGACACCAGTGGAAAGTAATGAAACTTGCAGATAGAATCCAACAATAGATGGATGAGATTCACCACACTTCATTTAGCGCATTAATGGCATTTTGAAAACAACCTTGACAGATTATTTTTAAATGTCAAGTGTCATGTGGATGGATGGCATAGAGTCTAAGGACTGTGCAACCAAGCAGATATAGAGTCATAACTAAGTGGGATCCCTAATTGGCTGACAGCAGGAGGCAACTGGAAGTACTGCAAAGGTTTTTTCGGTGAACTGTGGGTACACCATCCATCACCCGTACGGTTTGTTATGTTAAGGCAAAATTACATTTGGACAAGTGACTGTGACAGGCCTAAGCCCTCTCGCACTCACATCTACAGTACCTCTACTGAACTGGCACTTGCCTTGACATAAGACAGAAAGGGATGAAGGAAGGGAGACAAAGAGGAAGCAGGAAAGAGGGGAAGAAAGAAAGAGAGGGAGACAGAGAGAAAGACAGGTCATTCAGATAAATCTATTCCACGATACAGTAAGCAGACACAGACATCAGAGTTGGTTCTGCAACCTGACATTACACATACACTTCCTGTCCTTTCTTTCCTCTGCTCTGATTCTCTTTCATCCCCATCTCTTACTGCATCTCAGAGACCGCGCTGCCAACATTCCAGCTGTCCTCATCTTGTTTTCATCAGTATGCAGAAGAACATTGCATGCTGACCTTTATCTGCAGTGTAATTCAAAGTTAACATTGTTTCTATTGTCTATAAAATGTGCGTCTCAGCCCTGAAACTACATGTAGGGATATATCGTACCCAAAGAGTCAATATGCAATGTTAACAATGGATCATTATTATTTCTTTCTTTATTTTATGTTTCAATTTTGATTGTTCATTTTAGCCATCTACTGTCTATTATCTTCTTTTCTCCTCGTTTCCCACCCCCTCTTCCATCTCAGCACTAACAGCTTTGTGTCAAGAGTAGGGGTGACCCTGAATAGTCGATTATTCGATCTAAGGAGCCTGATTCAACTGCCAATCGTATAGTCGAATTGTTGGCAAAACACAAGATCAGGCGCGGACTGGCCATCAGGACGTTCAGAAGATTTCCCTAACAGCCAGTCCATCACAGGCTGATCTGGGCAGGTAAAATCATGGACGTATTAAAAAAGGTGAAGGTACGGCCCTCAGCTGCAACAGCAGTCAGACTGGGTCAGTTTAATACTGTCAATTTAGAGGGGGGAGGCCAACAGTCCCCTCCTAACTTGGACTGCTCCACTTTTCTGATTGGCTCAGCCTGACCCTCGGCCGGGTCAATTACTTCCGTCTGAAGTTACACAGACACGCACAACCCGCTGTCCCGCTGAGCAACTTTTACGGAGCTTTTTCAATCAAAGAGCAAAAGAAAAAGAATAAAAAAACATATTTTGATGATCAGTCGACTATAGGCAAAGCTTATCCAATCAAATTCTTAGTAGGGGACACCCCTAGTCAAGAGGATACATTAAATCTTGGTAGGTTTTTTCATGTCAGCAGAGTGTTTTTAATTTGATGGTGATTTATAGCTGGCATTTGTCATGTTTCTGTTAACTAACTGCTTAGCTGGTATCCATCCTTCCAAAATTGTGTTTTAGGACTCGACTACTGCCAACGTGGCCTTGCAGTCAACTTCCACTCAAATTGCAGGCCCATTGAACCTGTTTCTTGTTTAACATCAACTGCAACATTGACCCATTTCTGCACTGACCTACAGGTTACAGAAGTTTCCTGGAGGACTTTGTTATTCCTTCTTCTTCTTCTTTGAAAAAGTAATTTCACCATGTGTCAGTAAACCTTTGAATTATAAAGTCCCAGGAGGATGGTAGGGGTTCTGGCTTAACTATCCAGACTTCAATGAAATGGGCTTCATAAGGACAATAGTTTTGTCTCATTTTGTGATGTGATAAAACATCCTGGAGCCTTATATATGTTATGATTGTTCTTCCAGAGAGCAGACATCTACTAGACTGTAACTTTGAGTTATGTGGCTGTTATAATAAAGTTTTTATTTCACCTAGGATGAGGCAATTATCTTCCTGCATGTCAAATTTGTAAAACTGTGCAAATAACTTTCTCACAAATCTCCTGTGAATGAACGTTAACAACTAAAAATGAAGCATATACAAAGTGTGTAGCAATGCTACCAAATGTTGACCATTCAAATTTGAAAATCTTGCTCTGAATTGTCAAACATCACTTCTAACATATGCCGATGTGAAAACAGAAAGATTTCCTTGAATTTAATTTGAAGGCCATGGGCTTGTTTAACAAGAATACCAAGGTTGGAGTGTGTGTTTGTGTTTGTGGGTGTGGGGGGGAGGCACTACCAAACAAAAATATACAGTAGATAAATGAGAAATGACTCACTGGACTTGAGGGCTGAGGAATTGACTTCAATCTCTCCCCCTGCGATTGGCTGGAAGACGGAGATCTCGGATTGGTAGAGGTCAGGACTTGGGGCTAGCCTTGCGTTCGCCACACCCCTCTGCTGGGCTTCCTGCTCCTCATACACAGCCATCAGCTAAAAGGAGGGGGGGGAAACACACACAAAATCAAGCTGGTTATTTGTTTTATTTATTCCATGCTTTCCATGGATTATGATAACACTAGCCTTCGCCCAATGTCAGTTGGGATCGGCTCCAGCCCCCCCTGCAACTCTTAAGAGGATAAGCGGTTACGGGCGGACGGGCCGATGGATGAACAGTATTTCATAAGAGTGGTGTAAACAGGAATTCTGTTCAAAGATTCTTATGTAACTCTCACTTGTTACCACCTACTCACTCTGTACTTACATTGAAAGAAAAGCCATTCCAACACACTTAATTTACTGCAATTAAATGCATTACACAGTACAATGCAAAGCCACATTTCCAGGCAACGAGAATGTGCATCGACAGGAGCTTAAAGGACAGCCTCGGGAGAAAGTCTGGAGTTTTTTGGAGGAAAAACTCTAAAGTTAAAAAGTGCAATATACCAAGCTGGTTGCATTTCTTGAAATTAAGCAAGAAAAACGTCACACTATTGTGTTAAGAAAATCACGTATTGGTTTTGTTTGTATACAGTTACCTTGTGGATGAGGACGCCATAGAGGACATCCAAGGAGCCCAGCATTCCTGCGACAGAGTGTGTATATCTACTGTGCAACAACTGACTCCATTCGTGTCTCCCCTCTGCGTGTGTGCGATTCCCTGCTAGCGCTAACTGTGTTATATAGTGGAATCCCTGTCTATTGAGTATTGCACTGAGTTTGCGTTTAACCTAACATAGCAGCGAGCTTGTCAACACAGTGTTCTAGGGGCCTCCACGTTAAGCCTGAATAGACCTGTGAGTGTGTACGTGTGTGTACGTGTGTGGATGTGTCTATAGCAGCCAAGAGTAAAGAAAGGGGACTTTGCCAGTAAAGCCAGAGGCTTCCTGCTACACTGGAACCCACAAGTGTGCAACATATTCTCTCTCGCTCAAACAGACGCGAGCATACACATGCATGCTACAAACACAGACACAAATCATATAAAAGAGTGCACCGCAGTTGTGAATCAATGCACTGCGATTTGCTGGCCGGCTCTTCTGCATAAGAAAGCAAAACGCACGATGCCAACATTATGAAAATGTAATTCTAGAGCGCAAAGTGATGCCAACATTTGAGACTAAAAGCTTACGCAGGTGCTAGTGCAGAGAAGTCCAGCGACAGCATCTTTTTTTCAGGTCCATCCTGATGATTAAAGCAGATTTGCACTGGAAGTCTCTACTTTTTGATAAATTAGGAACCGGAAAAGCACCAGAAAAGCTCTTGCTCTCCATCGATCCATCTCTAGCTCTTTCCCCCCCCTAAATAAGCGTATAAGTGTTTCCTTATACTCTTATATGATGCTTCATGCACCTGCACATGGCACATTTGAGTGAGAGTTAAAACACTTCTTCTTCTCAAAGGTTTCTCCTTGATCAGCTGTAGATTTTTACTCATTTGTATGTTGCTTTGGTCAAAAGCATGAAAGAAATGGAAATGTAAAACTCCATAATGATACATATTTTCAATAATTCTAAGGGTATCCACATACTTACCATATATATGATTTCTTTCCAGCACAACCTCACCAGACAAGTATTGCACCTTTCTTATCCTCCCCCATCGATATCTCACTATTGTGCAAAACCAATGCCTCTGTCTCACACATACATGTTCTATCACGCTCCCCTTTTCCATCTAACACACATCTTCCCTCTTATTACAACCTCATCATCTTTTTGCTTTTCCTTCTAACTTGCTTGTTGTTTGTGGCCTTCTTCTATCCTCCTCATCTCCTACCCCGTTTTGTCTCAGCACTTATTCCTTTCGGTCACAAGTACAAACTTGCTTTTGGTATGTAAGCACGGAGCATATCATATGATGATAATGATTTTTATTGGGCATTTGTCACTTTTTAGTAAAGCTGCTTTAGTGGGAAGCTTTTACAAGTATTGTCCAGCAGCTACTATAGGGATGACAGACAAGTCAAAGGAAGATGAAAATTTAAAAAATACCAGTATCTGTGAATGTGTCAATGAAAGAGTAAAACGAGACTAACAGCTTCCAGATATACATAATCATAAACAGACACACAAACACACACACACACACACACACAGAGAAAGAGAGGCAGGAGAGATTCTTAAAAATGAACATCTGAAAGAATGACAGGAAGAAAAAGAAAAATGGGCAGACAAATTGCACATTGCCTTGTAGAGTCTCTTAAAAAGCAGAGCTGGAAAGAAAGGAAAGACAGCCAGAAAATGACAGATTAGGACTTTGCCTCTGTTCTCTTCGACAGAGAGACTCAAAGACCTGCCAAACAAAATGACACTGCATCCTGAGCATGAGAGGGAGAGAGAGGTGAGAGAGACGGAAAGGTGAGACTGCACAGGCAGAGCCAAAAACTCACAGAGAGAGAAAGAGAAATGGCCATTGAGAATGTGACAGACAAGCTGAGGGAGAATTCATAATGATAATAATGAGGGGGACTGACAGATGTGCTGTACTGTAAAAATCTTTGTCAGAGAGTAAGAGCAAAAAGCAAACCTGAAGATTGTCTGAGAATGTCACCATGTCAAGTGTGAGTGCAGTGATGTGTCCATTTTCAGCAAAAGAAAAGAAGTTAAATGTTGCCAATTCTGTCCCTGTTCCTCTCCCACCACAAACCCTTTTCCTTAAAGATTACTGCTTTATTATAACAAAGCCAGATGTTCTCCATCCTTTACGTTATAAGTTAATTGTTACTATATGCAAAAGTGTTGTTATAGGCATGTTTCAGCCATACTAATCTATGTAACATTTGACCTTCTCATCAGCAATCCTGTCAACAACCTCAACAGACTCACAGAGAAAGATACTAGTAAACAGATTCTTTTTTCACTTCCAACTTCCTGTCAAAACACATATTTTACTTTGATCGTGTCGCTGACAGCCTCCTGTAAAAACGCCTTTATCCATCTGCTTCGATATTTGAGCACAAAAATGCATCTGAAGGAGGAATAAGGCTTCATTTTATCCTCATTTGGGTTTTGGGAAGAGGTGCAAAAGAATGACTGTTTTTGTTGTGATTATGAGCTCGAGTAAAATCTTATCTCACATCTGACCTCCTAGTCTTAGGGATGTCAGATGTCAGGTTCAACCCCAACTGGCAATGCTGTAGCCAGTTGAGTAAAGAGTGCCTAACGCAAGGACACTTCAACATTATACATGGCAGCCTTGGGGTTAACAGCTTGTTAACATGCTGTTGGAACAAAACAATTAACTGATAATGATGTGTTACTTTCCCTTTGGATTATTTATTATTTAAAATGGGAATTTATGTTAAAATAATTTTATAACTACAATGATCACCTCACGGTACTCAAGTCCAGTTGCACTTTACATCCTTACCTGTTCAAAATTGCATCACTTCATCATTTTATCCTATTAAAATACATGTTTTGTGAAGTCACAGTGACCTTTGACCACTGAATTATAATGAGTTCATCCCTGAGTCCAAAAGGACAAAGAAATTCCCTCCATCACGTTCACGTGAATAGGATGGATGAAAATTAAATGAAAACATAATGCCTCCAGCCCATTGGAAATCGCAGGCACGGATGGATAAACCATACTACTACTAAGTGAAAAACCTGAAAAATATCCATGATCCCATCTGGGTTGTGAACTATACAATAATTAACTTCAACTCTAATTAAAAGAACACATAAACCCAGGTGTTAAACACCAAAGTTAGCTAAAGATTTCCCCATAAAGTCGATTCTAAGCACTCTCTCCATCCCTTCTGTGCTTCCTCATATTTGTCATTACCGTGTGGTCAATACAAGGTTCACACATGTTGGCTAGGACATGATGAGGCCAGTGGGAGATTATTTGGTAAGTATTTGTGCGCATGTTGGACTACCTGACCTGATAGCTTGGATCAATCAAAGGCTTGACCCAACAAGCCAAAATCAAACACTTCCAGCCAGACGGTCCCAACGGTCCTCACTGCAGCATTTTCGGGTTTGAATCGGACGGCATTTCTGTGTGTCATCTCCCCCTTTCACTCTCACACTGTCCTATCTAAATGAAGGCAAAAAGGCCAAAACATAACATAAAATGTCCCATCCTAACTGGTGCTAACAGCAGAGTGAGTTACACACATGCATAGTCTTCTGAAGAGGTCTAATTAGACAGCATCAGTGAAAACACCTATGTGGGCGTGCGTTATGTGTGAGGCTCCAAGTCTATCTGGAATATGCTGGATGATTGATTTGCCATAATTGTTGGACATAAAATGTGTACTTATATCATCAGATAATGCATGGGGTCTGATAATGAAATCACACTGCTGCTGGTCTTGTTGAATGACGAAAACATAATCCAATCACTATCCTTGTAAATATCAACTAGATTTACAGAGAGCAGCCGACAAGATTAATTTGAGGTTTAGATGATCAACAAAATTGACTTGAATCTAAGAAGTCTGGGAACAGCAATGATTGTACCCTGATTTTATGGAGGCAGAAGCACCAGGCCTTCCTTTTTTATTTTATTTCTTTGCTCATTCACCAATAACAAGTGGAAAAAGTGATGTTTTAGTGAGTTGAGAATGATATATAACATAATACACCACAAACCACAGCTCAGCATCAGCGTGTGTGTGTATGTGTGTGTGTGCGTGTTGTGTGAGTTACAACAGGGAGGTGGGGGGTTGCAGAAATGCAGAGTTGGTTCCTTCCCTTTTATTAAAATTAAAAGAGCACATGAAATTGAGATAGGCAGATTAATAGCAGGTCAGGATTTAAGTGCACAACATGGTAACAGTACTCGCACACACAGCCATCTCTTTACACATCATACCCTTTATAATCGGGTCGATTAGGGCATGATTGATTGGCTTGGAGTGGATCGATAAAATGCTACAATCAGCCAAATGCATGAGCACACACACAGCTCACAGACAGGGCACACACACTCTCTTTTCCCTCACACACACACACACACACACACACACACACACACAAAACAATCTTTAAATATGCTTAATCTATCTGTACACCCCTGAGCTTTCATCTCCACTCATGTCCACTTACTGGTGTGTGTGTGTGTGTGTGTGTGTGTGTTATAGAGATTATATTATAGTCAGGTTACAGCTGGCTCAATTAATTTTGGTTGTGATACATTAAAGGATTGAGGGAAGGTAAAATGATGACGGTCCTTCCAAATATGCAAATCTACTGCCATATGTGCTATTTCAGTTTTTTCTTGGTGCTTTTTCATTAAAGAGGACTGTTATTAATTAACTGCATTGATCTGAATACAACAATAAATTCAAGATAATACATGTCATCCAGGTACAAAATCACAAAGCTCTTATTCTGACGCAACTGTTCTTCATGAGAAGGAGAGCATGTTTGATCACTCAGTGACATCAAGACACACACACACGCACACACACACACACACACACACACGCAAACACACACACACACACACACACACAAACAAAATCTGTGGATAGACTGACAGCACCACCTAGCTCTACACAATAGAAGCTGCATCCTGAATCCACCTGCCCCTCCCCCACCCAATACTGTCTGTTTTTGAGTCATTGATGTGTTACCTATCCAAACAAAATAACTGTTTTTTTGTCTGTGAAGAGCAAAGAATGAGGAAGTTTTTCAAATACTTTGATAATATCTGTCTGTTGTCTTTCAGCTCAAAGAAGAAACCCTGTATGGGAAAGTTTTAACTACGGTGCTACATCAACACCCCTCTCTGCACTTGACGTAATGCCAAAGTTAAAAAAAAGACATTTTATGTCTTATGACGAAACCTTGAAGTAGCGCTCTGTGGTGCACCCTTAAAAGAAATGCAGGTTTGCTCATCTGGCCAGATAAGGTCACTCGGGTAGGCACACAGGCCCCTATTTAAAGCTAGCATGAGAAGTAATTTTTTAAAAGCCTTGCACATTTCCATGTGATGCCCATAAAAATAATTGTGCAGATCACAAAGAGAATTTGAATGAACCCTGAGGCAGGTCAGCTCTTCTATGCAGGGCTATGTACAAGTTGGCCTTTTCGTCTTTCATCAGCAAGTATTCCTGCTTAGCCCCGTTTTCCCCTCCAGCTTTACGTTCCCTTCTCTCTTTTGCTTCCTCTGGTTTCTTTTCCTTTTCCTCTTCTCCGGTCGCCTGCTCTCTTCTTCATAAGCCCCCTCTCATCTACCCTCCTTTTTACTTCTGTTTCTCTCCTGAGCCGCTCCCGTTCTCCCTCTTCTTTCTCTTCCCTCTGCCTCCTGTAACCTCCTCCACAGCCCCTCTGAGTTGTCCTGGTTCCTCACAAATCAGCTGATGTAAATCATCATGTTCCAGCACTTTGCTCTATTGGGAACACCCACAAAGTAACAAAGAGCGAATCGATTAACACATGAATCTGATACACCCGCCTTACTCGCAGTCTAAATATTCTTAATCTAGCTATTTCAATTTTTTTCCCTCTTTCTCTTTTTCTCTCTTTAATATCTAAACAGCCCAACATCAGCAAAGTGAGATTTACGTACAGAAAGGGAAAAGACACATTACACAAAGGAATACAGATACACTGTAAAAGCATTAACATTTACTCTGCAAAAAAGGTCAAAAATATTCTCACACACACACACACACACACACACACAGACACAGACACACATCTCTGACTGTGACCTCCCCGCTGCAATCGATCCATCGCCATGGTAATCTACAACCAGGATGGTGTTGTCTCCGTATGGAGAATATGGATGAATGAAATTCTCCTGCTCAGCAGTTTTTAGTGTTTGTGTAGGTCTGTGTCTGTCGGTGTGTGACTGTGCTGACCCTCTATTGATTTACAGTCACCTTGCCTCTCAGTAGAGCATGAGAAATCCACACCAGACAGACAGGAAGAAAAAAAGAAAAATGGGGGACAGAAACTGTGAGGAATGAGAAACAGACATTAAAACAAAGGGAGAGGGAGAGAGAGGGAGAGTCGCTCACAGATATATAGTACAAATGATGATAATACATACTGGAAGATTTTAAATAAACATATTATTATGAGACAGAGAATGCAGAAACAATTTCAACCATCAAAAGTAGAACGTTCTCCATCAGCACCAGCTGTAAAACCACTCAGTGACTTTGAGAACTTCACACACTTCAGTCCCTGTCACGCTGCCAAAATAAAATGCCAACTTCAGATTCCTCAGTCATGCAGATGGTGTATGTACTCGCCTGCATCCATTTGCATGTGCATGAGTGCTTGTGTGCGCCCCTCACTGTATTCATACATACTGTATATTTATTCATGTTTTTGCATGAGGAAGAATGCACGAATGTGAGAATGTGTTAGCGTTTGTTTGAGTGTGTTAGCCATCGACCACTGCCTCCCTGAGGCTGTGTGGAGACGACACTTGGCCATATGGAACGGCATTATGGAGACACAGAGGCACAGATGGACACATTCTGTGCAGAGCCGGCCATATTCTCAACGATCTCCCAGTAGCAGTCTGAACGGCAGCACTCATAAACCAGAGGGGCCTATTAACCAGAGGCGACTGCACAGGTGTCACCCACTAGGAGGAGGGGAGATAATGTGTTTCAAAGCAGTTTTTTTAAGGTGGATATGATTTCAAAAGTTGGGGGGCTGATGAAAAGTTTTTGTTTTTTTTAATTGAAAAAAGGGAGGTGTACAGATGTCCTAATCAAGTTTATTAGGCACCGATCCCAATCTGACTCCTTTAAAATTAAGTAAATTTAAATATCTATATACCATAATTTTAATAGATGTTTGTATCTGATGTAGTGAAATATCAGCCAAAACCCACTAAATCTTGGATGCCCTGGTTCCAAACTATTGTTGTTTTTATAACCTTAAATTATCGATCGGGGATTAGGGAAAGTTTAACTGGCTCAACGTGACTCTTGAAACTGCTGTGACGCCATCAGCTAGAATGATTGACTAGAGCAGATTTATCATTCTTTGAGAGGTGTGGGAACTACAGAAACACTGTTTAGTATTACTGATTGTATAGTGGTGAAACAGAGAGGACTTTCTTCCCTCACATATATCTCTCCCTGAATACAGACACCACAAACAATAGCCAAAATAACATTTTCATCAAGTTCTCTAAATTAATGCTCATCCAAAACAAAACTCAGAAAACCACTTTTTTTTATTCACCTTGCTCTGTTAGTTTGTACACGGGGGTATTTATCATGTTGAAACAGAAAAGGGGATTAATGCGTTATTACAGCAAGGTTGAAAATGTTAATGATTTGCTGATGTAAAAGCGCTATTCATAGCCTTAAAATGTTGTCTATGTTCAAACCAATGTCAAGGTTTAGTCCACGGCTCTCATTTATCCAGACTTCCTTCTCTCCCTCCTCTCCGTTCTTTCCAGCGTCTTATCTCATTCAATTGGCTCTCCACACAACAATGGATGTCTGAGTGTGCTTTTGAAGTAGGATTTGCTGTCTGTCAGATGGGACTGATTAGGCTACACACACACACACACACACACACACACACACACAGAGTTCACTCTCACATACATGCAAACACAGTTTCACACACAAGAAATGTTTTGATGGTGATTATCTCCGGCTTAACATGTCAAAACGCTCAGCTGTTATAACTGTCAGCTGACAGTCCTGAACCTGGATCAATGCACCTACACATGGAAACTAGGAGTGGGTATTGGGAAACACTGCCTTACAAATTATGTAGGTTCAGCCAGGTATCAAAAAACCTTTGGAGGAAAATGATGCCCAACTTCAGTGCTTAAACATGTTTTGTAGAGGGTCACTGTCCTGTTCTTTACAATGGAGGTTTGCAGCTTTAGTCATTCACATTTGTAACCACTTTGGGGATTATGGGACTAATTGTTGAAAGGATGTCTTGTGACACCCAGACAGCTTATCTGCTGCAGAGCCGAAGGAGAACAATCAATCTCACCATGTCACTTCAAACCAGTGTAGTGAAATACTTTCAACACCATTTACTATTTCTACCCTAGAGGAAATAACTTATCATTTCAAATCTTAAACCAACAGGGCAGATTATTTGGGGTTATTCTTGGTTCGGTACATGTCTGTAAACAAGGAAGTGGCAATTAAATCTAAATTGAACATAATAGAGTCCATTATATTTGACCAGGTTTCATGTTTGTTTGACTGGTTAGCCTAATAGAAGGAACAACAGTGTTTTCTGCATCTGTACATGTATGTTTTAGTGTTGTCATTTTAGTAAAATTGCAATTCTCTGAAAACTTTTGAGGTTCAGTACCTATTTATAAGGAAGGGGGGTGGTCAGACAGGCCAGTACATTCTATTATTTGCTTGTTTTATTATGTAGGAGTTGTCCAACTTTCTTCTGACCTTAGTGTTCTCCTTGTAAAACAGTAAGATATTGCTGCTGGATGTATCCAACAACGGGGTTTTGCACGGTTTTTAACAGCAAGTGCAAGGTTGTAAAAAATATGTGAATTTTAAAACCTGTGATTCTAGCTGATTTTCAACAGTCTCATAGCAACAGCATGTAAAATAACCAGGTCTTCCAAACATCTGCTGAGTGCCAAAAAAAAAGGTGTCAAAATAAAGAATTAAAATATCCAACATCATCTTATAATTTGCAGCTAAGCTTAACTGTGAGTCCTAGCTGACCGTGGCACAGGGTTTAGGGACAAATTGGCGCCTAATAGAGGTATAAAAGTGAATTTGTTGCCAGCTAACAAACATTAAACTAGATTAAGTTTGAGTTAATTTCCAACCGTTTGCAAAAAGCGAAGTCGAAGAAACAGTTCATGCAAAATCGTATTCGCTTTGGCTTCATTTCACTGATTCTTTCCATTTTATTTTCTTTCTCACATACTATCTTACCTCCACCCCCTCAAAGTGAATGACGAAGAAATTATGTGACACCTACTCAGAGAACTGATGATCTGTCTGTGTGTGTGTGTGTGTGTCTGAGAGAGAGAGAGAGAGAGAGAGAGAGAGAGAGAGAGTGTGTGTGTGTGTGTGTGTGTGTGTGTGTCTGTCTGTGTGTGTGTGCATGTCTGTGTGTAGGGGTTAGGCAATTAAATGAGCCTGTTATCATCACTCACACATTCAGGGACAGGTTCACTCTTTATAAAGCTCTCACCGCCCAGCGCATTACTCTGTCAATGTATGTAAATCTTTCTGCTGGAAGCTGTGTGTGTGTGTGTGTGTGTGTGTGTGTGTGTGTGTGTGTGTGTGTGTGTGTGTATGAATCTCTACTGGACACATACACACAGAATGAATGAGCACACTGCTTTTCCTTCTAAGGCTGACATGAGAGGTGGTCCTTCTAACATCTCTATGATTGAGGTGAGGAGTAAAGCTCACAGCCGACACAGAGTGATTACATTAGTCCTCCTAAAAGATCATATCTTATATTCACAAGACCATGAATCAAATCCATCTTGACACTAAATGATGTGTACTTAAAGGGAAAATCTACCTTAAAACAGACTACACACTGCTAACAGCCAAGTCTCTCCATGAAGTTTCAGATGAGCCTACGATCTCTCAGGTTGATTTCCCCACATTTTCTTGAAAGAGCCCAAGGCTTGCTGAGAAATGCATAATATCTTCAAAGACTTACATGGCTATGACTTGAGGCTTTTAAGTCATTAGATCAAGCACCAAATTATGCTGTCTCAGCGTAACCATAATGGGGCTGGCAGGTATTCAGAGGCTCCATGGATGGGATTTAAAGGTTGTTTTTCACTCATACAAATCTGCATGCTGTCATAATGCCATCTAATTTGACCATTCTCATATGTCATAAAAAATGTATTAGAATGAAACTACTTCTAATCTCAAATTTTCAGAGATTGTTACTCATGTTACTCTAGGTTAACTACATGGCTACAGAACGTTATTATTTCATATTGAAAATAAAATGATTGATTCATAACATTTCTGATATGTTCAGGTCTTTATGCGCAAATCAGGGTTTTTTAATACTCACACCGCCCAACCGGCCGACAGAAACGCAATTTTTGTCAGGATCAGGAAGCAAGCTCCAATGTTGAGTTATCTGGTGATTTCCCCAACAAGCCCCCCATTCAAGGTACTTCATTAAGACAATTCATTAGCGCAATGAAACCATGAGGAGGAGGATTTCAAAACAATAATAATTACAAACACACACTCACGATTTCATGCAGTACTGTGTATCATCTATTCTAGGTGGGTCCCAGGTGCAGCTGCTTTTTTTTAATTAAGACCAAAGGTCTATAAAGACTACAGGATTCACCGTTTATTATACTCATAATTAACCCTTTCACTTTCACCTTCCCTGCCTCTCCTTGTTTCATTTCCATCACTCTGTGAACCCCTTCTCTTTCACTTAAAATCAATCTTCCATGTCCTGCTGGTTGACTGCCTCATGCTGTCACCTCGTGCCCAGCTCACACACTTTCACCATTAACCCCACATTTGTCTGGATTTCACCGTCTCTCTTCTTTAATTAATTGTGTCTTTTTGTTCAGTCTAGCAATCAACCCTGTTCTCTTTTACACCCTCCTGCTCCTCCTCTTTTCATATGCTCTGACAAATTGCACCTATCTGCCTGGATCACGCTCTCTTAATGCTCTCGTTGCCATCGCCACCCTCTCTCTCTGGCTTTCTGTCTCATCCGCCCTCCTAGTAAACTCTCCCTCTCTCGAAAAACGCCATTACTCAATTAACCCCCCCCCCCCCCGGTTGCTGGCTGAGGGTCAACATATGTTTCAGTTCTGGATTACGTCCGTATGTCGCTTTGACAAATGAAGAGTCCACATACACACACACGTTCATGTGCACACTAAGGTGTGACTCAGAAATGATTGGATTCATTAGAGGAAAGGTGCGTGGTGAAGGGGGGAAGGAAGGGGGCTAGAGGAAGCAGGGGAGTGGAGGCCAAGACATAACTAAATACTAGTAGAGGACTGCAGACATGGAGAGAGAAGAGCTACGTTCAATGAAAAGATCTGACGGAGAGATGCCAGTATTGCAAGTGCTGCAGGGGAGGGCAGGGCAAAGGAGTGTATACAGGTAAATTGTGATTGATAGGAAGCGTTAACCGCGAGAAAGTGAAGGTGGAAAAAGATTAAAAACAAATAACGGACGGCCTAAAAGGTGGCACAAAAATCCATGAAAGAGGAGACATGGCATAGGTAGAGAGCACAGAGTGAATGAGGGTAGTGAGGATAATAGCATGGAGCTGAGGTGGAGGATGGTTAGAGGTGATGGTAAGAGGCAGCATTTAGGCTCATTAAGGTGAGATCTCAATATTGTCTCCCCTTTAGCCGGTCACGATGAGCAACTTCTCTTCTGTGATAGAGATAATGATGCATGAGCCAGGCCTGGGTGACCTTTAGGGAAAATGTTCATTAATTGGAAGGAGAGTCGCATGAGTCAAGTGTCTATTTTTCAAAATCAGCTAAATGATAGCACAATTACAAACTGGGGGAAAAAATGTGTAATGCGTGGAAGAACACACAGGATTAAAAATTAATTAGGGTTACCACATCTGTATGCCTCCAGCAACCAGTCGATAACAGTTTACAGCCATGTCTATCCATACATCTTTTGAGAAATTGTCATAACTAATGTGAACTATTACTGTAATGGTCAAAAACATATTTTGGTGAGGTCTATCTAATCGGTCCCTCCCCGAGTCCAGGTGGAAGTTTGAGACAAGAAATTCCCTGAAGGCGTTCTACGTTACGTTAGGAACGATTTGCAGAAAACCCGAAAACAAAATGCCTTCGCCCAGAGCTGTGGTGGGCGTGGATGTATGAACAGGTAAGGGAAGTATGAACAAATCAAAAGCACACACATAGCTTTAGTACCATTCTATCTGCACAGTAACAAGTTGTTAGACACACATTTAAGCATGCAATTGCTTTGGTTTCCAATCAACTCAAGTCTTTCTTTGAGATTTCCCTGAATCAGATTGAGATCTGGTCATTATTGGCATACTTCACTTACACACCATGTGTTTCGCGTTCTCTTTTTTATTAATTAGTAACAGAGAAGCAAGACGTTAAATTTTGCTTGAATTGCACTCTGCCGATGAATTAACTGCAGGAGCCAGTTTAACATGATGAGTGTTCAACCGAGCCTTAAAGGAATTAGACTGATCCATTCATATGTGTGTGTGTGTGTGTGCAGCCGTACACACACACACACACACACACACACACACACACACACACACACACACACACACACACACACACACACACACACACACACAAAGACAAGAATGCATGCATTTAGCAGATGGCTGGTGGTTAAGAGAGTGTGAATGATAAAATCTGCCCACTATTCCATCGCCTTGTCCATTATTCCACTCCACTGCGTTTGAAGAGTGTGTGTGTGTGTGTGTGTGTGTGTGTGTGTGTGTGTGTAAGCAAAGATATATTCTTGTGTGGATCTTTCTGCGTGCATTTTCATCTCCACTTATCTGTATCTAAGTGAAACAATCTACTCACTGTAGGTAGATGAACAATGTTAAAATGAAGCAGTTAAATTAAAACAATAAAAACAGCCATTTAATTGACTTTTTCTAGCCATCATGTGTGGCGGGTTGTAAGCAATCAAACTAATGGAAGATTACGGATCCTATTCAAAATGTGCCACACGAGTGATATTGCTCATCTGTGTGTGACCAAGTGAAGCACAACGTATCTGTAACATATGAGGATACGCGACATTAAAGGTAATGTTTGAAGTCATTGTGTTCTTTGTGTTCTTGGTGTTCTTGGTGAGCTATGTGGCGTGAGCTATGTGGCGTGTCTGTGTGTAAAGGGGAAAGACACACAGATTGAGGTGACGGTCGTCAACATCATTTTGAAGGATGATTCACTGGAAGGCACACACACAGAGAGGTCATTGTGTACACCAATAACTATACATTACACACGGAAAAATACGCATTTGAGTTCACTACCAAATAAGATTCAAGAACAATGAAAGCAGTGCACTGCTCCGAATGCAGCCCTCACCCCGAACCACACACACGATCATGGTTGTGATTTGATCTTTGATAATGGGTGGAATGCATGGACTGAATTTAAATCAACACTCAAGATATATCCTCCTAAGTTGCATATCACTAAATCACATGCATACATACATACATACAGCATGCACGTATAGTAAAGGGTGCTCTGTTGACTGTCAATGTAGACTGATATATGTTTCAGTTTGCCACAATTTACTGATGAGATCACAGCCTTATCAATTATAAGTCACTGATTGCTGATATCTCAGTTCCTAAAGATAAGGTTTATGGTCCCTCTACCCTTCTTAAGAACTACCAGATACACCTGCTCTCACACACACACACACACACACACACACACACACACACACACACACAGAAAGAGAAGGTGTGAGATGGCTTCACACAGAGAAGCCATCAATGAAAACTAACACATATGATCACTATATCACGAAAAAATGTCAGGCTACATAAAGGAAATGACAGAAATGACATCTGAGTCACATGTAAGCCTAGAGTGGAGAGGCAGCAGACGCCCTGGTTCCTGTACCCCTTCTGAAGGCCTTAGAAGAGCAAATACATACATATTCATACATGGTAGTATATGTCAAACATCAAGATATGTGAAAACAGAGGCACAATGTAGTTCCTTTCAATATTGTGGGGAAAAAAATACCAGATCTGACAAGACATGTAAATCATAATTCACAGACCCAATGCCAAAGCCAAAACTACACCAAAAGGAACAAAAATACATATAATGTTTCCTTATACTTGCAGGCCTACAAGTGTGTGTATATACACACCACATTCACACACACCTACACACCAAGATGCACAGTATAAGAAACCAATGCAATTTGTGAAAGCAATAAGCAGCAGTGCTTTCTTTGGTGGAAGGTCAATATTATTCTCACCAGTTGACCACTTCATATGGAGGGCTGAGGGGGCAAAGGTGGCTAGAAAGCAGTTTGTATTACATGGCCATACTGTGTTTGCGTTTGTCCTTCCTGTTCATTCACTTAACATTTGCAAGCTGACATCACACTTTTAAGAGTGTCTGAACTTGGTCACCCTGAAAGATCTATTGATAAATATGATAAGGAAAAGCTGGCAAAACACCTGGAAGACTAGAAATCTGTTTATTTATCTTAACAGCTCCAGTGACACTGGATTTATTTTAAAAGTTTAATAAACCAAAAGTAAGGACAAAGAAACTTGGAAACAAACCTGGGTTCTAGAAAAGCAGCATGCCTTATCTTTTCTGTCACCCCAGCTGAATTTCACAACTTGATTCAGTTTCAGTGTCGTGCTCAGACACAAGCACAAACACAAGCACCATTACCAGACATATTGGAACCTGCAAGTGATTGACATGTTTTTTCATTGGTGGAAATAATCTAAACTTTAATCTATAACCATAGCAAAGTAAAGGTGCAGGGCAAGTACAATATCAACAGAAAACACACTTCTTGAATAGAAAAGCTTTTCATTAGATGGACTGAGTCTGGGGTCAATCCCAGTCAACCCCAGGAGCTAGAGATAACAGAGTAGGCACTCAAAGGGGGAAAAATCTGGTGAGGGATGAACTCTCAGTGGTATATGAAGACATGCATGCAGAAGGTCACAAAGGGCAAACTACAGACAGATGGTGAAACATAAATGCCAACTATTTGATTCATTAATATAAAAAGGCAAAATGTTTCACCTCAGTTTAGAATAAATACAGCTAGAGCACGATAAAAGTGATATCGATAAAACTTTAAAACTTTTAGTTAAGACTGTTATAATGCTGTTGGTAAATGGAAAATATTCACCCTAAAATAAAGAACTCGCTCAACAACTAAGGCCCTAGAAACCAATGTCAGCAAGATGATATTGGCAAAACTACAAAGAAAAATCCTCACATTTTAATACTTAATGATAATACGATTATTAAGCTCAACACATAGGTTGAAGGTGAACAATGCGATTTGGTAGATGTCTGTCTGCTTTTTTAAGTACCAGTTTTTTGTTAAATTGCCTGGGATTAAAATGTTGCGATTAAATCCAGACTGTGTCAGAGGCCACCCACGCAAATAACTCAATGTGTCTGCATGTTTTTCTAATCCCTTTCAAGTCTCATTGTTTTGATCTGGGTCATGGTTCAATTAATGTCGACATGTTAACCAGCAACACGAACACACACACACACACACACACAAAATGATATAAGAACCTTATCATCAACTACCTTAAAGCACAAATACATAACTTACACAGCAGGGTGTTTATACGCAACCAGTCAAATGCTGCCTGTCTGTGTGGTGTCTATTGTCTTCATTATCTTGTCACACCAGAAAAAGCAGCTATAAATAATCACATTACAACTGCATCATCTTTACTAATCAATGCGTTATGTGTGTGTGTGTGTGTGTGTGTGTGTGTGTGTGTGTGTGTGTGTGTGTGTGTGTGCCTGCATGTATGTTCTTAAACCGTAGAATTGTTGGTATCTTAGTTCTTATAACCATGAATCCCATTGTTCTGGTAAATTGAAGGCATGTGCAGTTGATCCTTATTCCAATTAGCATAGATAAATGCCCTCCCAATCCCCATGAAAGGACATGAGACTGCAGGGCCGTGTGCACACACAGAAATTAAAAAGAGAGGTTTAGAGAATTAAGTGAAGAGAGTTCAGTCAAGTTTTTACTGTTTATAAGTCTGCAAATCAATATTCAACTGATGCTGAAATAGAAAGGATATTTTCTGGGAATTAACTGATAATAAGTGCAATGCAATATCAATAACCTTTGCAATATTATATAAAACAAATTTAAAAATGTTCAATATAAAAAATATAATATAAAATGGTGGTAAACACATGTTAAACTGAGGTTTCATTATTATTTTGTATGAAACGTCTGGAACTTTACAAACCTAGCAGTGAAATGGTTGTCTATCGAGTAGCCACAGTATAATAAACTAAAGCTTATCGTCAGCGCATTTTTTGTTTGTTTGTTTGTTTGTTTATTTATTTGTTTTCCCTTTGATTTAATGCCTTCTTGTTATTTATTTAATAAATTATATTTATTAATAATTTATTAAATTGCATTTATTAATTCTATTATTGTATTACTTTATATATATATATATATATATATATATATATTTTTTTTTTTTTTTTTTATATTTTATAACGTGCATTCTTTTTGAAAGATTGTTAAGAAGGACCTAAGGTTCTTCTGCAGGAAATTAACGCATAGAGGCATAAGGCATAAGAGGGCTATGAGAAGCCATGTCTTCTTAAAGAATGGTTTGTAAATGAGGCCCAGTGTTAAGAAGTTCTTATCAGCACTTATATATAGCACAGACTTAATACAATTTAAGACAAAAACTGTAGAGGAGAATTATGAGTCATGAGTTATAATAAACCTTCCAAGAACGTCATAATTGCCCCATTCTGACTGGCTGGCATTTTGCTCTCTGAAATGACAGAGGTTAACTGGTGAGAAGGGGATTGAGGAATGAAAAAAGGTGGAAGGGAATGGATAAAAAGAGAGAGGGAGGGAGAGAGAGAGAGAAAAAGAGGACAGACATGTCCAGTTGTTGTTGAAAAGAGGAGGAAGAGAAGACGGCAAGAGAGAGAGACACTGAAAAGCGTTAGAAAGCAGGAGCAGGCTTAGACAGTTTCTAAGACAGAGGGTAACGACAACCGAAGATCTCCAACCACAACCCAAGCCATGCGTGCATAACTTCACATTTACTACACATTCAGGCAACCATCTAAGTTACAACTGTTCACACGATACGCGCCATTCACTTACCCTGCATCAAAGGCTCTTTTGATACATTTAATAGCGAAGGTCGCCTCACCTGCCTCTACACATGCTTTCCTTTACTTGCTTTTCATTCTTCGCTATATCTCCATCACCTCAGCTATCCTTGCTTACTAGTATTCATTCCACACATCCATTCATGTCAAGAAGCTACATCCCCAGTGTATGCTCACCCACCTAGTTGCTGCAACACAACATATCACATCATAGGCCCACTCCACTTACCCGAGCTACAGGCTATCAGCTTACATAGGAATACAAATACTTCAACATAATTCAAGATTATAAGACAGATTTTGAAATTCATTTTTTAAAATACTTTCCAAAGAAAAAGATATAAAAAATGTGTTTTTGCCCAAATGGAGCAATTAGCCCCACAGTTAATTGCCTTATCGAAAGTTCAACTAAAATGATCTGTAATGATGAATGTCTACCATTACATTCCAGCTTAACTGTGGATGCTATTACGAGTTCCCACAATCAGTGATGACAGCAATCAATCTGTAAATGATGCAACACATACATTAACTCGGCCAAATGACTTTTGCTTGCGTGTTTATGTCTGCGTAGGTGCACGGCAGCAGCCCTACATTATCATTTCTCACACACACACACTTGCTAAATTATTATTTTTGTAAGCCCTTAATTGATTCATTTGTATCAAGAACTATGTCGTCTGGCAAGTATAGCATTAATGTGTGAGAATGCTGTAAGTTACAAAGGCAGTGCATAGACAGAAAGACAAATAAATTAGCAAGTTCTCCAGCACAGCATCTGTTAGCAGCAGCAGCTTGTGTTATTAACCAATGATCAGCAGAGTTTGCATGTTCATGGTAATGAAAAACTGTAGAATTAGAGAGGACAGAAGGAAGGGAAGGGTCTGATGATAACAAGGAACCTGCTCTGAATAATTTCCTCATTACCAGAGATGTGGCTACTTTGTTGATGACTCTGGTGCTGTAGTGAATTAATTATCTTAATTATTTAGGTTAAACTGGTGATGAAATCATATAAATGAAGGATCAGAGTTGTTAGAGCAGGAACATATTATATATTATAATAAATTAAAACAGAATAAACATATTCAGCTATGTCTGGCCCATCTAGGACCTGTGATCAGCATGAAGTCCAGAGAGTAAGACATGGAAATGGTGAAAGACAAGCAGAAGAGAAAATACAATTAAGTTGATGTACATTGTATTTAGTGTCAAACCAACCTGTAGCGCTGGTGATGTTTCACTTCTTTGGACTCAAACATTTCCACATCCTGTGTTGATTTAGACCAATTTGACCGTCTGACACACGATGGCTTTCCTCTTGATAAAGTATAAAGTTTAATTCCCTTGCACATTTGAAAGTCCTTTTACATGTTTTTTGACAATCCAACTTGGGATGTTTCTAATTACTATCACTTAAAGGAGAACAGCTAGTCCATCTTAATGGTCAGCCCATCTTATTGGTCAGCTCTTGCCTGAGCAAGAGTTGTTGCTGAAGCATTTATTCACAGACAAATGAACTATATACAAACTGCACTGATACGTTCACAGCTACAGTATAACACTAATGTATCTGCTGACTTCATACTTACTGTCACACACATGATATCGCTCCCTACTGGAACCTTGCTAGCTAACGTTAGGCCTGGGTTGAAACAGACACAACTAGATAACTAATTGAAGCCGGAGGGACATACTGGGAATGTGGCTGCATGTGTCCATGACAATGCATGCAACATCAGTGGCTTCTAACTCTCCCATGGGTGCTGTTCTCTGCATACACTGCAGCTGGTGGTAAATTATGCTGTCAACCTGTTTTTGCATTAGTTATCGTTTCAGCTCAGCATCTTGTTTGGCACTTCAGCCACAGCACCCCTGCATGCAAGGCACTAGTCTTATCAGTTAACATTTAATGAGCAGATAACAAGGATTTCGGCTTTCAGTCAGTAAAACAAATGATAAATTAGCATCTCTATTATCAACACCATAGATGCATATCTGTATGAATGCCAGTGTGTCTATATGTCCGTACCATGCTTTTACCCACCCAGGAAAGAGAGAAAATGAGAGCATTATTTAAATATTAATGAAGCTGAGAGATGAACTGTTAGCCCGATCATCTTCTCCAGCAAATGGTTTTGGCTGACTGGAAACCAACATATGCACCCGTGGATGCACGCATGCATGCACGCACACACACACACACACACACACACACACACACACACCTCAATGAGTTGGCTTGAGTCCACCAACTGTCCATCTTAACGTCTCCAACTCAGACTATTTAAGGTTGTTTTATCTCATCAGCCAGCCAGACAGTATAATCACCAGACATCCTTCAAGTTTGATCAATTCAAAGTGCATTTTAACAGGATTAAAAAGGCAATTTACAAACGATTTTCCAGAAAAGTATACATTGTAGACCTGATCCAACAACATGTTTTCCAAAGACTGAAGATTCCACAAACTCTTCTTTCTTCTGATATTCATGCCAGGTTATTGGGCTAATAAGCTTATCAGACACAAGGTTACATATTAAGGATACAAGAAGGTTTCCAATGCAGTACAGTGTCAATTATAAAAAAGAAATGAAAAGAGAATATAACCATGTCTTGTTTTCTTCTCCTAATACTAGTTGGAATACCCCAAATCAGGGTATCAGGGTATTTATTATAGAGAAACACTTAAATAATATAATAATTGAATATTGATATTGTGGGAAAGGGGCAACAGAAAAATGCCTTTGAGGAAAGTGAAGTACATTCACTCATGAATAATTATGTTGCTAGAAGCAATACTAATAGTGGCTAATGGTATCTACACGTGAACAAGGATATAATATAATCAAATCCTTTACAATGTGTTGTGCATGTGTGTGTGTCAAGCTATCAATCGGTAAATAATGATTGGAAAAATTACTCATGATTAAAGCTCTGCTGATGGAGAGCTGCCCTATTTCCAGGCCAGCTTGTGTTCAAATAGTCTTTCCATAGAGTTTTGAATAGCTCACACATGATGAGGGTTCTTTCACTGGCATTGTATCACACTGATATGAATTAAGGTGGAAAATAGCTTTGTAAAATAAGGTAATATCTCGAAAAACAGCTTTTCTGGGGTGTGTGTGTGTGTGTGTGTGTGTGTGTACGTATGTTATTTATGTCCCAGAACAAACATTAATATCATACAAGGCAACAGTGTTACCCTCCTCTCCCCGTTACCAGCTAACCTTTCAAACAACCCCTGGTCTCTCTAAGGCTGTTTCTGCAATACCTACAAGACGAGAAAAATACATTAGGAATTACACTTCCAGCTACATCGAAGCTGCTGATGGGAACCCATACTTCCTGCTTACTTTTCATTTTCTTTGGCATAAAGCTGTGGGTGGGCTTGAAAAACAACATGCAAGGGAGACATTAGAGCAATGCGGAAAAAAACGTGGGGGCGGGGAGTAAGGGTGGTAGTCTCAAGGTAAACACAGGTTGCACAGGGCAGACTACCGGTTCATTACCTCTTATCTTAAAAAAATACTGTGACACATATGTTTGGTCATACCGCCCAGCACAGCACACAGCAAATAGTTTCTCCACATTGTAGTTCACCTCCTATAGTTTGATCCTTTTAGTAGTTGGGTTATGTTTTCTTTGAAAGGGGGCTTTTGTGATTATTGAAATCAATGTCTTTATTGGCCTTCTACTTTAGCTCTGTATGTTTGTGTAGATCAGTCAGTGCCAAAGAATGGGCCAAGAAACACTGGTGGGGCGTAGCATATTTTATTAGTTTTGCAAAAAAAAAGATTAGCAGAATCTTCTTTTAACATTAATTATTATTTATTTATTATTATTTTATGAAGGTTCATATCTAAATAAAAGGCTAGCATATATTCTGCTTGTAAATGAAAATAATGAGATCCAAGTCTGTTAACGCTGCCTAAATGCATTGATTTGGTCTTATTGTGTTCACTCTTTAACATATGTACATTGTTCTTCAATAACATGCATAAACAATGATTTATCAAATGTATATACAGCATATCTCTTGAAAATTGCTGTTTTACCTATTCAAGATAATATACACTACGTTGCTGCAGAAAAAGCAGTAAAAGTGGAACTGTCATTTATGCACAAATGCACCTTTGTCTCGATTTAAAGTTAAGGCTATTGAGAGTTGGGTCACAATGATTGATGGATTGTCATTTCTAAAAAGTGGGTCCCCAGAATAAAGTTTGTGAAACACTGGTGTAGATAATACACTGTGACTGCAGCAAAACACTCTTTACAGTGTGGCAGACATGAAACCTCCACCACATTGTCAAGGTTAAATGGCACATTTTACAATGCTGCCTTCCAAAATATGTGTGTCCTTCTACCACATCTTTCTGGGGCCAATATTAGGTGTAAGACTTGTTTGCATCATAGAGTTTTATAAATGTTACAGTCTATCCAAAATAGCCAGATATGAAGATATCAAGTTTATTAACATACACTTCCTAGCAGTTGGTACATCAATATCACTTCAAACATTCAGAATTCCTGAGCTCTTTCTCTCAAACGCATCACTTGGGTCGATTTCAGCCATGTTTTTTTTTGTTTTTTTTTTTTTTAACTGTTTTTGACCTCTGTCTTCAGGAGACCTCAACAATCTTCTGTGTTTTCTTTGTGGTTATAAAGCTAAAGCCAGGCAGGCTGAGTCTCGCTACAGTAAAACACTCATCTGGGATTAGGAGCCATTTATTCATCTCAGCTCAGTAATACTATGAGAGCCTCGCTTCAGAATCCAATGAATATTTCACACTTTCATTTCATATGCAATCTCTGGTGCTCAGAACTGTGTATTGTTGGGTATCATTCTTTACTTCTGTACGTGTGTGTGTGTGTGTGTGTGTGTGTGTGTTTTGGGGGAATGAGTGTGTGGCACGTTATGTGATCCCACTATTGAAATGTGTATTTTGTACTTTGCATGTGCTTTTGTATTTGGTTTCTGTGCTGCAAAGATATATTTTGCGTAGTTTCACTGCATTCAAAAGACATCAACAAAAAGCATTACGATCATGGTTGAGTGAATATGAGGAGGGAGAGTATACCTCGAACAAAACCCGTTAAACCAGCTTTTACTCAGACCTACTATTCAAATGATCGAATGCTTATCTGATCATTTTACCTCTAGCCATATACTGTATATATATACATACATATATATATATATATATATATATATATACACACACACACACACACACTATAAGGCCAAAAGTATACAAAGCAAGGTCCATAAAGACATGGATGAGAGAGTTTGGTGTGGATGAACTTGACTGGCCTGCACAGAGTCGTGATCTCAACCCGATCAAGGATGAATTAGAGTGGAGACTGAGAGCCAGGCCTTCCTGTCAAACATCACTGTGTGACCTCACAAATGTGCTTCTGGAAGAATGGTCAAAAACTCCCATAAACACACTCCTAAACCTTGTGGAAAGCCTTCCTAGAAGAGTTGAAGCTGTTAACTCAATGCTTCCTCAATACTGAAGTATATCTCTAAACTGAGATTTTGGACATATTTCATTTAGCTACCACGTGAACCAAACCGTCATGGTCACAAAATGTAAAAACCAAGATGTGAACTATAAGAATGAATATTCTGACATGGACAGAGACTTAAGGCCTGTTTAGAGAGAGAGAGAGAGAGAGAGAGAGAGAGAGAGAGAGAGAGAGAGAGAGAGAGAGAGAGACAGAGAGAGACAGAGAGAGAGAGATTGCTTAAGTTCTTTCTAAAGGTTCTTACACCCCAGTGAGAAATTGCCAACCAATGCAACTTTGTCTTAATTAGTTCAGAGAATCTCCAACAAATCCTGCAGTATTTATACATCCTTAAAGGCATACAGTACGAGCTGAGGACACGACAGGAAAATACACGGCATTACATTTTCTAGCCAGTAGGTTCTTCAAGTGTTTTAAGCTGTGACCTAAATGAAAAATTCAGTTCACCATAGGACACAAGCTCATTAAAACATGTTGACGTTGTTTTAATCGGCAGAGCCACCGAGAGAAGGGTCCAGATTCATTTAAGGTCCTAAGTCATGGTTCAAAAAGCCCTTAATCTAAGCCATTTATCACATTCTAATAATGACAGAGTCTATGTGACAGTGACAAAAAAACGACACTTTCCGAAGGGGAAAATGAAAAATGACACATTCCTAAGGGAAAAATAAGAAAAACGGGATATATGGATTGAGTTTGCAAAGTCTCTGAAAGTGAATTGCTAATGACGCTGCCTAACGCTGAAGGCGAGTTAAAACCTTTTCCCTGTAAATTTAGCTTGTGAGGCAATATTCTATCTGAGGGAGTGGCTCATAGGCCAATGCTGCTCAATAGTTTACAGTTTCAGACACACACACACACACACACACACACACACACACACACACACAGATACCTGTTCAAACATTCAAGCACATACATTTTTGAGCACACACAATGCTATGTGACTCATATGTATTAACCAAAAGGGTTATGCGTTCTGTGGATTTAAGCATAAAGTTGGTCGACATACAGATTTAGTAGCTCTTTATACAGAATCCGAGCTGTCCTGCACTGTTTCTGTTATTTATGGACTGGCTGGTTGGATATTTGGTTAGTCAAATGCACGTCTCTGTATTCTGCTTACAGTGGCTTAGTTTCACTTCACAACATCAACATCGTATCAACAGAGATAAATGTTACATGGCGGTTTGTGGTCAGCGTTTTCACAATACCTGTTTTTCTATTAAAGGAAGTGAAATGAAATGAAGTAACACTATCACATCAATCTCTTCAAATCACTTCATGAAATTAAAATCGGGAGCAAACACAAAACACGGTATCCTATCCAGAGTTCTTACCTTGTCCTTGTCTTCTACCAGATCACTGAGTATGTCATCCGGGTCCAGAATCCCCCCATCACAGTATTCAACATGGTGAGTCCGAACCAGGAAATCTCCTTCCTATAACACAGGACACAGCATATGTGAATCAAAAGCTCAATGTGTGAATACACCTGGTAGCGGGTAACCATTCATGATTGTATTAATAGTATATGCACACAGTTTCTGACTACTTCAGGTGTCTATCCCACATCACCTTTCACCATCAAAAGAAAGAAAGCCATAAGTACAGAGGCTTCAACAGTAACAATTGAAAACATAACGATGATGGTGCTCTAAATCACAAATTTTCCTCAGAGGGCTTTACAATCTGTACAGCATATGACGTCCTCCTTCACGGGATCCTTTAATAAGATAAAGTCCATAAAAAAACCTTCGGGGAACAAAAGCAGAAGAAGTCCACTGTATGGACAGAAGTGCAATAAATGTCATTTGAACAGAAGAAATAACAAAATAATTACAAAAAAGTCAACATATATGAGAAAAATGACAGATGTAATGTGTGTGTCGAGCAGGGCCATAGCAGTGGCAGATGTGTGTAACATCAGGAGTGTAGGCACATTATTCAGACTAGTGCACCCCCGAAACTTAGACGGCAACTTAGACAATTCACTTTTAATATTCTATCTTATCTTATCCACATAAAACACTGGAACACTCTCCTGTGAAAATGACATCCTCACCGACGGGTACAAAAGCAGGGAGTGGTAATCAAAAACACGAAACGGAGAATGGCAGGTTTATCTCATTGCAGGTGCAGAAAGGAAGAAATACTTTGAATGTTTTACAGTTTTTACTAACCACCATGTGAACGTGACTAAGAAACAAGTACAGTAATTTATAATCCAACCAGCGATCCCCATTTCATGGGGACTTAAAACAGGATGAAACCAATGCTCACAGCAAAAGGCCTCCCATTCTGGTCACAGATTCCTTCCTTCTGCTCCTCATTTATATACTGTGAGCCTCTCTCTCTTTCTCTGTCCAACTCCTGCTCCTATTTCTGCTCTCTCCTTTGTTTCTTACCTCCTTACATCTTCCACATCTCTAGGTTCCTTGTACCGATTACATCCTGGGCTCTCTCTCTGCTTCCCCACTCCCTTTCTCCGCTGTGTTGGGTCTGTGATTAATGACTGGGACACCGCACCGGACAGCTGACTACATAGAGCTGGTTGTTGAACAACATATTGAGACAACACACACATAGGCACGCACGCAAGCACATACAAAACCACAAACAGCCTAAGGAAAGGTATAACTCAAACCATTACAGGGTGCTGCTCCATTAAATCACTCTTTCGGGGTCAGGTGCTTGTCAATGCTTTTCAAAAACTGCCATCAGGGAGAGGGTGAGATGGAGCAAGGCACTTCCTGTCCCTGCATAACACTAGAGGTCTCCAAGTCCATCTGAATCAAAACTCTTTCCGATTAAGTACTTAGTTGCACTTTTCTACTACATTGATAGTGTAAATGAGTTTCTTTGTGGATTTATAAATGTGATCTGGTTAGAGATTCAACTTCCTTTCACATTTGTTTTATATAATCTACATATTAGCAAACCAGCAGAGAAGATACCATTCATTTTCAATAACCAGCTCCAAGCATTTTATGGCATATAAACCTTTGGTGACTTAAAGAAAAATAAATGTTACAAAAGAACAACTCCTTTCACTGGAGAATGTCAAAGTCAAGTACTATAGTTAACCTCCAACTTTTCCTAATGAGTTGGAAAAAAGAGAAATGGTATTTAAAACAGATAACACTTTGATATGCAATAAGTGAGTTAAGTATCGCCAGCATTAAATAGTAAATAAATGTTGATGCCTTGATGACACACCTATTTACCAGACTTCTAGAGGCTAAGACACACCCCTTCTGGTTCTCCCGATAGGACCTTATTTCTAGAATAGCAAGAGACAAATGATCTCTGATCCTGTTTGGATTGGTCAAGGAATCACATAAGTAGGTCAATTTAAAAGATCATTTTATGATAGAGTACCTCATTTTTAAGCAGACAGAGATAAGGTCCACTTGTTATGAGTCACATGAGATAAACATACACAGACATACTTCACCGGTGTGATACAAGTAACAAACATAGTTTGCTTCCTTAAGATAGAACATTTATCCCAAGTTAAATATGAGTCCATTAAAAAAACACTTATTTTTCTATTATGTCACAAAAAGACTTTAGAATGGTGTTTCTACCATAACTGTTAGACAAGACTCCGACAGCATGGCTGTTTACTCTGTTAAATTGTCTCTCCCTCCCTCCGTCCTGCTGGGATTCATTGTATGACTCCATTGTAACAATGAGTTGGCTGACACCCAACCAGATGTATGAGAGAGAGCAAGAGAGAGAGATTTCCAACACTGTGTTTACATTGTTTTACTTTCTCTATTGCAGTGTTTATCTTCCTTAAGCACTATTAATCAGGGTTTGAGGCATATTAACTCTGGGGCAACACATGTGAATGTTTTTATGATATGGGAATATTTCAGTGTCATGTAAACCTATTTAGTAACTTTTCTGCCCTCAGCTATGCACATAAACTCACAATGGCTTAGGTTTTTATTACCAATTGGGCTTCAGAATGTGTCCAAGATTGTGTCGATACTGGCCAGTACTTCATCAGTTATCTCCACACAAGCTGTGAGTCACTGCACGAGCAACTTTATCAACGACACCTCGACAAAAAGACATGACAAACTAACATGTTTTACATTCTTAATTCTTAAGGGAAACATTTTCATTGTCTGCTTAGGGTCAAATGTTACTTCCCAGCTCACATTCTATTAAGTGAACTTGTAAGCAGGAAAAAAAAAATGTTTTTATGTCAACAAAGCCGGCTCTAGTCATCACACCCCCATGAAAAGCCTAAGGTGCCCTGTGGGCCCCTGCTGACCCACAGTACCATTCACACAGCAGGCTATACATTGCGCTTTTCATTTCAGTTTCAGTTAATATGGTGCCATAGAGGCCCTTGGTCCCAAAATAATTAGCAATTCATCAAATTACAACAAACCAGTTGACACACCATAAACATGGAGCTTTTGTGGACCTTGGGGATCCAAGGCTACAGGGCAGTTTGCCTGCTTCGAATGGTAAGTAATCTGGTAAAAACACTAGTGCTTTTTTTATTCATTTAAAATTGCAATGCTACTGCATTTGTCAATAGACAGAAATCTACTGATTATAATCAATAACTATATTAGTCATTTATCAAGCAAAAACTCATCATAAAAGCAATGGTGCTTGTATTTCATGTCATTCCAGACTAGAAATACTTAACATTGGTAAGTACATTCATCTGTCATTTTGGTCTTAGTCGACTGAGAATTCTTCATGTCATTTGTTATATGTAGAATGAGTATTTGTGGGATTAATGGTACTTTTACTTAAGTTAACAATCTGATTAGGCTACTTCTTCCCCCAGCAATCTGTTCTAGTAAAAACTACAAATCCACACCTACAAATCATTGTAAATAAGACAACATATGCATTTCAGGACCGATCAGGGGTTGCTGACATTGCTGCAGACTCCTCGCATTGAGGACCAGCCTTCCAGCTGACAGGCATGCTGGGAGCCCTGACCTTTCCTGCAAGGGAGCACTTAAGCCTGGTTTATGCTTCTGCACCACGTCGATGGCGTAACTACATGTAGCCCTCTGCGTTGATGCGGACCCCTGAACCGTAGCCTGACGTGCACCGCCAGAAAATCCTAACTACGTGTCATGGCGATGCAGACCGCAAGGGCTGTGATTGGTCCGCTGGAAAAGATGCGTGCAGCCCTGTACTTTTCACCAAGTTAGCTGCAGCTTCGAGGACATCTTTTATATAATATGTATAAAAGGAAATATAGTGGACCGACTGAATGCGAAGGCTAAAAATCTACATTTACTAATCACTGATCTTACCTTTACCCGCCATTATTGTACCATTCAAGCTTACTTGTTATTTGGGTGTTAGTGTGTGTAACCTATTTTATTGAGCAGCTTGTACCATGGCCTGGGTGAATGAGAGTTCTTGTGTGCTTTAGTGCATTTTATACTGGAATATCCGGGACTTTTATTTTGAAATGTTATGAACAGGAAGTGTCCTGTCTGTAATGTGCTGGTAATAACTATGTGAGCGCAGTAAAATAGTGGTCACACTACATATATATGACTTTATATATTGCCCTTATGACTGACTTCATTGAAAACACATTTGAAAATAATAACGTTCACATCATTGTAAAAAACACATCGGTTTTCCGATTGGAGTGACTGCTGACTGAACAGATAAACCCCAGGATTAATCAAGCCTGGCTGTTAGCCTGGTCTGGAGCAGGCTAACTGCACAGAATAAATCTCCATGGTAACTTATATGCCACTGCTTTCATGAAACCGAGTCAAGGCTAAATGTAGCCAGTATAACTGGAAAATCCCAGCTAAATCCCCTATCTAGGTTTTGTGAAATATCCCTCTGCTGTTGTTTTCAGGTCAACATGTTAGTAGGCAAGCCATACAGCCAAGACAACAAGAGATGGAGAGTTAGCGAGATAAGCGCTGTGAGCCAATTAATCTAATCTGATATTCAGGAGGAGTGCATCGATAATGTGTTACATATTTATTGTGAACTGCAGAAACCCTTTGCCTCCAAATCTGATGGTTTAAAACCTACAGGGACATTCAGATATTGTAGGACTCAAGATAAGCGCAATGAACATGCTGATCTAATCTGAAAAATCATGGGGATTAGCTCTTAATACAGTGTTATGCATGATACTATTACAGATCATGTTGGGCAATTTGAGGTATTTAACTCTGAGGACAGGATCTGGAAATTATTAGGTTGCATAGTAGAATCCCACCAGAGATAAAACACTATGGATGCCCCCCCGTTCTATCCCTCTGAACAGTAAGTCTTTCTAGTCTGACTTTAGTAAGCATATCAGTCAAAACTGCAGGCGGTGTACTGAAGTGGGCATCGCTCCAAACACTTGCCGATGAATACTTCAATAGGTTGAGTCTGTGGCAATTCATGTAAATTCCAGAAGAGAAGTTTCAAATTTCAAGCTTGTATAGGGCGAAACTATGAGGTCTGTTATTATCAAAATTTGATCAAGCAGGTCAGTTATACCAATAGTATTATTGTTACGAAGAATTATTTAGCAAAGTAGTGATGGAACACATAGTAAGGTTGGGTGACACATTTTTGTCGGCCGGAGGTTAGCATCCCACTGGTTCTTTCAACAGAAAGCCGATGGCATTTCTCCATTGGCTTAAGGTGGCAAACAAAGCTTTATGATACATTGAATTGTGTTCAGCAAAACAAACTTCACAAATGAGTAGCACTTTTGAAGCATAAATACCAGAAGTATTAAAAGCTAATGTTAGGCTATAAACGAATAACACCGCTTTGGCATGACTTCATGCCACCAAGCGAAAGGAAGACTTGTGTTAGGCATGATGTTTGGTAGCCCCATTTAGTCGATTGTTGGGATATTTACTGATACATTTTATCTCAGAACACATGTGTACACAATGTTAAGAGCTTGTGTTAACCACAGACATTATTTCAGGCATTTACCCCAAAACAACCCATTTAAAAAACCCATTGAATACAAGACGAGGAAACGGTAAGTGGAGAAAAACCCATTCCCAGGTTTTAGGGCTCAATTCCTGCAGCACTCTATTATGTGGAAAAATAACTAAATCCGAGTTAAGTTGTCCCTTGACTCATCTTGTGACCCTGCAGTAACAAAGGTTGCCCTCTGTGAAAAGCAAAGCAAGACAATTGCTGGGGGAAATGCAATGGTAACCATTACTCACAGATTAACATTCCACATTTATGCACAAGGTGATTCTTCACTCACCTAATTAGGCAAAGCCAGGTTTATCTTGATGCTTCAAAATAAGTATTAATTAGCTTCTTAACAACTTAACTTAACACAGTCCGGTGAGCAACCTCCCTTTAATAATAAATATGGTATGTTAAAAAAGCACAATTTAACAAAACAGATGATCTGTACATGGTCATTTATTTGGATAAATGAATGATCTATCTATGGCAAGCTTGTCAGGCTAATTTGGAAAGCATGTGTGCCATTATCCAATATATATTGTAGAATAGAATAGAATAGAATAGAATAATAGATTAGGTTTCAGGCTGGATCAACACATTCCTGTGTTTTTTTCTGCAGAGAAAGCGGCACGCGTCTCCTCCCTGCCCTGCCCTCCCTCTCAGAAATAATTGCCTGTGCTCTGGCATGGGTCCATGATGTTTGATGATTGTATCAGCGTGTTTCGGCCACGCCTCATCAGCACTCCTGCCCTGGCAAATGAAACAACAGCACACACACACAGGAACCCTTTCAAATGCACGATCTATCTTATACGTGCAAGTGTAAGCATACACCTGGTCACACACACACACCACAATCAGCCCACAAAAGGTTTCACTTTGTTTATATACTTTGGGCCATATCAACCACGCACACACACACACACACACACACACACACACACACACCAACACACAGTCAGCAACAACTTTGTGTCAAATGTCGATAAAATCTAATAAACATGTATAAAGATATATATATTTTAGAGATCCAAATCAAATCACGATTCACTTGATTATATTAAAATGTTAATGAGATCTAGTTTGATATTTAGCAGAATACAGTCGATTCAACCTGAAACCACATAAACAGGCATCCATAAACAACAGCATCACAACTGGGTACTTGTCTGTTTGGCCAAAGGTAATTAAGAAGTCTGTCAACAAGCTGATAACTTCCTGACAACTCCCCTTGAAAAACAACCCCAGCTCTCCCTCCCTCTCTCCCTCCTCATTCTCTGGCCACACATCCTCTTCGCCCTGCTGTCCCAGCTATCTCCCTTTTAGCATTAATCATCTTTGTTCTGATTCCTTCAAAAGGTGTATTAATTTCCTCTCTGCTGCCTCTCTACAAGAGCCTTGTGTATTATTGTTTCATTTTTACTTTAATACAACCATAATTTCTGCTTTGCCTCAATGTACATCCATCAAGGGTGTTAGCTCCACATTACAGCTGTCAGCTAGCTGATTTCGCTTCTTGGTTATAATTACAGATCATGTTGGACTTAGTTCCCTGATGTGTTGGCTGAGGTGAATGACAATTAAAAAAAGAGTTTAGCCAAACTCAAGGTTGTATACAGTATTTCATTTCACTAAAAAGAGATTTACATGAGCTGGGAGTCTACAGAAAACTTCCAAGTGGCCTTTTCAATGCAGTAGTATGGAAAAAGTCTGGTATACAATACATAAAAAACAGCACATCTTTTATTTTCTTTTACTTTCTAATCTCGTATGTCTCCTTTAACTCCTTTTGGTTCCACACAGGGTAAAACAAGGGGCATACAAATTTGATAATTAACCTGCGATCAATGTGAATTCAGAAGAAAAGAAAAAAATCAATGCAACTTAAACACAAAATAAATCCTCTCTGAAACGTAACATAAGACTAAACCTCAAGAATCCCCTCACTCAAATGCAGCTTTAATGCCTTTTCTAAGTGTGCGCTCCTCTTAAGCACCGCTGTTGGAACTCCTAACAAAGCAGCTGATAACCGCCAGCATCGGTTAGCTACAGAATTTGCCGCAGGAACATACGAGATTAAAAAAAATGTTTTTAATACAAGAAGCCTACTTTCTGAGAAGGATGAAGCAGATAGGGAGGAGGGGGGGGGGGGGGGAGAGAGAGAGTCAGACAGTGACAGTTTAAAAACATGATTTGCCTAGCATTGGGAGGATTAGGGACCGGACTACTCTACAACATACACATATCCTGGCTTTCTAATCCTGGAACACATTAACAGCCATAATTACACAGCTAAAACAGATTAGTGTTGCTGGGAAATGACTGAGGGATAGGAAGGGAGCAAGACATACACAGAGAAACAAATACAAAGTAATAAGTGGGGATAGGGTGAAGCAGTGAAGGAGAATAGGTATTGGCTATCCCAGAGAGAAGAAATGAGGGAGCGGAGAAAGAAGTTGAGGAGGAGGCAGTCAAAGGAGGTGAAAGGGGAATCACGTAAAACGTGAACACTGCCAAAGGAGAATATTTAAAATGTCAAACATGAAACAAGGAGAAGGCCAAAACTATCAAAAACTGTAAGGAGAGGTAAGACCAGATTACAAAGGAGAATGTTGACATAGTAAGAGGAGGAGAGACTCTGAAAGTGCTGAGAAAGGTGTGGGAGAGAGTAGAAGGAGAGAAAGAAAACAGAGGAAGAAGAGAAGAAAAAGAAGAAGATCAGTGGGAGGGCAGGCCAAACCACACAGTGTGCATGTGCTTAACAAGGCACGCATACAGGAAAAAAAGTATTTAAACACTCCAAGACCTGATCGATAGAGCAGCGAGGTGCATCATTACACACATCACAGCTGCAGGAAAACGCACCTGGGGCACTCACTCTGCCTCTTAGTGAACATTAATAACCTCTTAAACATTGCTAGACCTGAGATAAACTGCACTGCAAAATGGCGTGTGTGTTAACCTTTCGATTGGACCACTAGAAAGTGGGCGAGATTAGAATTTGTTGCGATACGGAGCTACATACACGCCTTCCTCGCGCCAGAGCCAGTTGAAAATCAGCAAAGTTACCCTTGAACGAATGAGAACTCAGCCACACTGTCCAAACAGATCTCTCTCCGTATTGCAATGTTCGCTACTATAATCCACAATCGGTGAAGTGCAGTTTTATATTACTGGTGTGGCTAGCTAGTTCCCCAATGTTGATTGGATGATTTCCTGTAAACGCCCGAGCGCAGGACACGTCATTGAACATTTGAAACCATTATACAGAAAGAGAAACGACAGGGACTCGATAGAGATTCTGATTTAAAAATACTCCAATTCTAATTTTGATTTTATACTGTATTATAAGAAGAGATGTATGAACCATTTTAACTGGGACACAGGATTAAAACCTTACACTTATTTTTTGGTTCACTTTATTTTTGTTTTTGCTTAGTCCCAACTGTTATTTGAGCTCCCCCCACATAATTCTTCATCTCTGTCCTATGTGTTGTGACTCATAAGGAAAAATACATAGTAATGACGTAAACTCTCTGATCATTTGCATCACACAACACCACAAATGGACACTCATTTTATAGATAATATATATTATTGAAATAAAGCGAACAATGAAATAACGTCTAGTGGTTTCCAAGTGGTGGCTTGTTGGCCTCACTAACGAGCTTCCAGGTTCCGATTGGATTACAAACTACAGCGCAGCATGGCATTGGCTCCTCACAAATTAACAGTTGTTAAGGGACAGGCATTCTTAGTCAACGCAGTGTGATATAACCCAGTCGCTAGAGCACCATGGGAAGTGAACAGCTTTTCTCCTACCGATAGAGCTGACATTTTGGCATGTCATAGCATGATGATAATTAATGATGGCTCAGTTCCATCAAATCTCTTACTAGGTCATGCCACTGTGCCAGTAAGCACAATACCAGGACCCTGAAACATGCAATGCAGTCATTTTTTTTATTGTTATCAATTAAACCTGCGCTTTTCCTGCTACGACATAAACTGTCTGCTGTGAATAAGCAGGCCTCGGAGGTCAGTCAAATCCTGCTGCAATAACATTCATTTCCTGATACAAAAAGTGGAAATAAATCAAATGTATTATGATTATAGACTTAAAATAACACTACCTGGACCTAAAGTATACACGGCTCCGGCCTACCGAGTTGCCCCCTTTTGTTAGATTATAACAAGCACATTTAAAATGTAGGCGATTCATCTCTACTTCTATGCGGAACAGAATTAGGAGAACAAGAGGTGAAGGAGGAAGTGTTCAAAGAGGAAACTCCAATGAAAGGGAAGCGAAGTTCTGGCTATGTGGAAGGTAAAGAGGCGAGGATGACAAATAAGATGAAGGGGGAAAACACAAGGAGCGCCGAGTGGGGAGGACTGATATACGGGTAGATGAAAGCAGATTAGAAGGCAATAAAGTAGAGAGAGGGTGGAAAAAATAAGTCCATCTTCAAGTGCTGTCTCTGTCTGTCTGTCGCTCCCTCACACACACACACACACAAACACACACACACACACACACACAGCTGTGACATCTCCCCCTCAATCACAAGCGAGGCCATCTGTCTATATGACTGGTGTGCTCTTTGAATAAAGGAACCAATATGAAGCGAGTCACTGAGAAGATTTGGTTGTTTGATGGGGGTCACAAGCTTCCTGCCCTGAGAGCAGCGCAGGGAATCAAAAGCAGTGATAAAGGAATCACAAGAGGGAGTCATTTGCATTTTACACTCACAAGTTAAGTGGAAAAGACTCATGCCTGATCCTGTCTCGGCCATCACAATTCATCAGATATGCTTTTAATTTTTTATACAGCAATTATTGAGAACTGGACCTCCACGGCTTTGTCTAATTTCCCAAGACTTTGGGATGTGAAAATCATATGGCCCTTTCATGATATAAAAATGACAGAGCATTCAATTATTATTTTATGACTTCGGGGAAAACGTGTTCATGTTATGAAAGTGCTGTTTCATAAAAAGTGGTCTTACCTATTTTTTTAAGTATTTTCAGGAGTTCATAAAAATCTTAACACTTTATTACAAAACTATTTCTCACAATGAATTGTGGGGCTGACAACCGATGTCACACTTCTGTTAATGTTCTTGGACCATTTGATATCTGTGAAAGTGAAACGTATTCTACAAATACAACGATTATCACTCAGACATATGAGCCACGTGAAAGAAACACCATAACTAACTTATAAGGTGATGTACAAGGTGAGTAAATAATAGACTGAGATTGATAAATCAACATGTACCTGTAGGACTGGGCAATATATTGATATTGTGATATCCTAATATGGCAAGAGTGTTGTCTTTTCCTGGTTTAAAGGCAGCATTCCAGTAAAGTGATGTAATTTTCTGAAATTAACAAACTGTTCAAGCTGTTCTATTAATTTTCGCGTGGCACATATCCCCCGAATAACTTCTCTCTTTTTTTTGCATTGAGTGAATAATTGTTTGGTTAAAAAAAATAATGATAAACACCTTTTGTGTTGATTTGGAGCAGCTTCACCAAATCACACAGCTCTGTCACAGCATTGTCTTTTATAAGATTATAAGACTAGGGGGCTAATTGTCAGTGTTAATGGGTGCGTTTCAAACTCATGACTGCTACCTGTTCCAGGAGCTTTCTGTATCTCTGCGTGGCTTGCTGGATGAGGTCCCTCACAGTCCAGCCCTCCTTGCAGGGCACCACCACACCTGTGTTGCCAAAAGTCACCGTCACCTTCATGATCGCACTCTCCACTTAAAATCCAAGAAGCTGCTGGCCCTCTGGATGAGGGGGGTCAACACTGGCCGATAATAATTAAGGTCTCCAAAAAGTCTTGATAGAGAAGCAGGGATGTGACAAAACTGGAAAAAAAAAATGTCTGTCACATCACTCACACTAACTTCTTAAAGAGTCACATAGTCCAGAGGCAAATAACGGCCATTCCTTCCGACTTTTACCGTAAGAACTCAAGGTGATAAAGATGACATGCGTCTCCGTTATTACCTTTTCATGCTACGGTTATGAGGATTATTATCGCTGCCTTTCTCATCTCAAGGGTCGATACTATTCAGAAGGTCCATTTAAAACGTGATCAGTTTCCACACAAGTTTAAAAAAAAAAACACTGCACGTCTTTTCATGATGGAGAGGCAAACGGAAGTGCGACTTTCTCACGGAGTACTAACCGACGCTAACTCCAGATGAACTTCATTTGAAACTTTGGCTAGTTGTCTTTCAGCTAGCTCCACTTGCTAAAATTGATTAGCTCGATACAGTAACCTGGTCCGGCTAATGTAACAAGCCAGAGATGAAAGCGTCCATTACGCCACACGCATTAGAAATCCTCACGCCCTTCTCCACTACATCCCACAATGCGTTGGCACATTTCTTGTTTTGGCAGACGAACCAACGTGTATCCAAACTTTCACACCGGAGTTAGCAGGCTGAGTCCTTCGCTAGCTAACGTTAGCCACCTTAGCTGAACTTTGGAGGGAGGGATGCAGTCGCTCGGGCATCATTCCATACGTTTTTTCCTTTCGCAACTTTACTTCTTCCAAGCGGTCAGTGACATCCACTTCATCACCGACACACACAACTTAGCAACGTAACCGTTATTTTCACTTTCGGGCGGGGGGAAACGAAGTTGAGTAGTACGCAGGCCACGGGGCTGTGTATTGGGAAAGTTTTGAGATTCCTTCAACGCCGTCTGCTTCTGGCCAGTTCCTGACCAGCTCCTCCACCGCTTGTTGCTGTCACTTTCTTAAAGGGAAAGTGCTCCGGTTATTGTTAGAATGGACGCGTAGGCCGATGCACGCAGTTCATGTCCCTACATCTCAGCTATGGTTCAAACAGCAAGATATGATGTGCAGGACATCCAGTAAACGCAATAGACAAAGAGAAGTGATTTCAATGCATTAACCCACTCGCCTTCTATCTCTGTTTAGGTCTCCAATAGACTAAATGCTTAAAGGTTGAGTAGATGATTCGATTCAGAAACACTTTGTGTTATATTAGGCTACTTAAAATCTTCATAACATACCGATAGCAATGAATAAATTAAATGCCCTGGCATAAAAACAATTTAAAAATGTAATCTGTGGCCTTGGCAGGACTGTACAAACCCTGTCCAATCAAAATAGTCAGTCTGGAGAAAATAGTAGAGAAGGAAATATAGACAGGATAAATATCTGTGGAAATCAGAATCATTTAGTCATCCCTCTGGAAGTTATACAGCTGCAGTTGCTTCATAAGAGAAAGAGAAGAAAGAAAGAGTCAAATAAGTCTAAAAATATGAAGTGTTAAATAATGACATTAATTATAATTAATGTATGAACATAATGTATAGGCCTATATAAAAAAACATACTGTACAGTAGTGTAGCTGCTGTTGAGGTAGCAGTATCGTATAATCTAGTGCATAAGTAAAGTTTGACAGTTAAACGTGTGTGTGTGTGTGTTTCTTGCGGGGGATTCTATCTATGTCTGCCTCTTAAAGCACACTGTGGGCTAATTTCCGTTTTAATAAGGTCATATACATAAACTATTTTATTGTCTTTATTATTATTATTATTATTATTATTATTATTATTAATATTATCAACCACATCAGATGTTTGTTAACAGACTGAACTTTTTGTTAACAGACTGAACTTTTATCGCACAACATGAGCCCATGATCTAGCGTTAAATATTAGACACCCACAGGAAATTAGCATTTTCTACTAAACCTGCGTTTTGTCAAAACTAAAGCCCTGATTATGCTTCCGCGTAGTGATCACGCAACAGCCACGCAGTTGCTTGGAGACCGTGATGGTTCTGCGTTGGGTTTATGTGTCGAAATGCAATTCAATGCCACACCGGTAAAGGGCGCTATGTTTTTTCTAAAGACTGACCGACCGACCGAGACTCTTGACGTATATCGTCGTTAGCCTCGTTATAGCGTATTTGTTTACTTTCCGGCTTTAAACATCCACAATTTTTCAGAACTTGGTGTTTTATTTCTTTGTGCAAAAGCGACAAGGTGCAAACAATAAAATGAGGTGCAAACAATAAAAGTAGCCTTTTAAATGTTTAAATGGCGGTGTTTATGAGTGGAAACCGGATAGCGGTCTCCAGCGGTATGTAGTTAGCGGACCAATCACAGCCGATGCCACTGCATTGGCGTTGCGTTGCCTCGACGCGCGTCTAGGATTTTTGGGAGGTGCACGTCAGGCCCTTGCGTTGGACGTAAGGGGGGTCCGCAAGGACGTAAGGGGTCCGCAAGCCCCCTTGCGTTGTGTCGACGCGGAAGCATAACTTGGGCTTAAGAGCCAATCAGCTCTTAAATGAGGCAGGGCCAGTCCTTTCCCATCAGGCCCCGGGTCTTGCAGTCGGTTGAGAGCAACTGCAGCCCCTGGCTCCAAAAACTGCATCTGCCTTGATCTCGTGAGATTATCTTGTTAATGTGCCTAGGTGTTCATGCTTCGACAGAGCAAGTCGGGATCAAGTTGGACACAAAACTAACCAGCATGCATGTGTGGCGATCGCCGGCAATCGATTCTGCACAGGCCTGGCTCATCTTGGACGAGCCTAATAATTGGATGGCCTGCCTGTCTGTCAATTCTTAAAGGCATACTTCACCGGTGGAAACATGAATCTGTATTAAAAGTGGGTCATATATGTAGTCGAAATGTTAAAATACATTTTTAATTTGGTGCCTTCTTGACTGAGAAAGAGCAGACAGTGACTGGCGCACATGAATCCGGTGCAACCCGAGGACCGACCGGCTGCGGTTCGGACAGAGATTATAAGGTCCAGTTCAGTTCCGCTCATTCCCCAAGTCTGAAGTGAGGCCCCACCATTGATCTGTATTAGGTCTGTAGCCTCAGTGGGTCCCGCCCCCTATAGGGAGGTTGAAAACATGAGGAACTAGTGTTGTAGTCCCCTCTAACAAAAGCAGCCTTCGATGATGCAAAATAACGATATTTGCACCTTTGGAGGCTCTTTTTGAGAATAGAAATACAGAGATCTCCCGTCTCTGAGGAAATGAGGGAATGATGCACGACCATTCAAATATACTACCAAGTTTCTAACGATACAAAGCTGAATGCAAATGGGTGAAGTATTCCTTTAATTCCTGATCACGCACACTCTGCCAATCTCAAGCGCTCGTTTGCCGTTCTGGCAGAGCGGCTTTGAACAGAGGTCTGAACGAAGGGGGCGGGACTTTTTCAGTTCAGCGATGCAATCAAGTCAAAGTCTGTGGTTTTTCCAAATGACCTACTCTGCCTTGAATAAATGCTGAAATGTGTTGTGAAGCTGAGGAGGACTGATAAGTGATGATTCTCTGTTGGTTTGTTACTAATGGACCCCTCTAAATTGACATCATATTTGATCCATTTATAAGTATAGCCATGTTTCCTCGGCTATCAATTTAAGCCTTCTCAAATGTCAAACTTTTTCCACAGAAGACATTCTGTCTCATCTGAGTTGATAAAGCAACTTTTACTCCTCTGTTGTTTTGTCTACTTTTGTTTCTTTGAATGTTTCCCCCCTATTGTGTGCACCTTATAAAAGGCAAAAATCAATAAAATATTCACATAACATAATAGATGATGTTTAATCTTTTTAAACCCTAGAACTGGCAGCCATTCCGTGACAGCTCTAACGATTTTTTAGGGCATAATTAGATGTCACAACTATCATTTTAGAGGAATCCACCTTAATACAGCAGTGAGTCAACCTTGAAACCTAATCAAACCACTCGAAAATCTTCTGGCTGACACCAGCCCAGCATTATAATGTTGAAGCCAACAAAAATACTGAATTTACAAAACATTTTGGCTTTTCACAGTTTGATTCATCTTCAAAGAGGAAACCCCTCCCTGTGAGGAGGAGTTTGGCTTTGTAATTAGCAGCTCAAATCTATGCATGTGTATGTCTACTAATTGATTTGGGATAGGTTTAGTTTCTGGGTCACTGAATTTCATTCCTGCTAATAAACCCCAGGGGAGGAGGAACATTGTGCATGCGTGTGTTTTTTCCCCTCCTTCTTTCTTTGGTGAAAAGTTTGAAAGTATACGGAAGTACACTTGATCATGCAGGATGTGAATTTTGAAATGTTTATGTTGAAGACTAAAAGGCAAGCCACTTTTTCTCCTTTGATATTTGATATTAATTCATATTTTCATTTAACCTATTCTATAAATAACATAAGCATCGACAACAATAACAAGTCGTGCACAATAAAAATACAACACAAATGTAATAATTTACAATTAAAAGGCTGAAATTCGGTTTAATATCACTATTTCTCCTGGAAAGAAAATATGTGACATGAGATTTGTCATCATGAATTGAATCTGCATTAGGATATTTTTACTACACTGCACATTTTTTTGGATGACATTTGAATAATGTCTTCCATTAAGTTACTTCAGTTGTTCAACAGTTAACTGACACTTGAATAGATCATAGCCACTGTTAATGTTACCAGTAATACCTGTGCTTTTCCTACGATGAGTCATTCAAAATGTCTGCTGTAAAAGAGGCCATATATAGAAAATGTCCAAAAGTTGAGGCCAAAGCACAGCATGAAAGATCCATTATTCCTTAGACCCAAGCAACACAACAAATATTTCTGGGTGAGGCAATTGTAACATGAAATATATCTCCGTATTAAAATATGATTAAAGCTGCAGCATCTTAAGCTCGAGAAAACAGTTTTTACAAATGATCCAATCAAAAAACCCAAGCCATTTACAGCAAACTATTTCCCAATGAAAATTGCTGCACTAGCTCCAAAAGAGACAGTTCCTCCAGGCCTCCCTCCGAAGCCGATGCACCAAAATGATCATTATTATAATAAACATAACATAATTAATGGAAACAACGAACATGACTATTGTTAATACTCACAGCTGTCAAGCTAGCAGCGTTTGGAAGACTCGGGCGATGCATGATGAGCATATGGGCAGGAAGGCAGTAGACAGGTGGGTCGGACGTCCAATCATTTCACTTGGGCCAAAAGAAATGGACCAGATGTTGTTCTCTTTTGTTTTGTCAGAGCATTCATTGATTGCTGTCGGATGTAATGAGAATTTGAAAAAAACACAGTAAAAATATTTTTGAAGATTACCAGCTTTCATCAAATTTAATCACAACAAATTAATTTGTCCACGGGCTTTGAGAAGGTCTCATAGAGGCGTTTTTTGCTATGATGTCCCAATGGGTAGGATAATGTCTTTTTTTATACAACTCAAATCCATTGTATAATGTGAGAACACAGGTAAAGTTAACGTTTAGTGAGGTTAGGTCACTGACTTGGTGAGGTTTAAAAAATATTATTGTGACCAAATATTGTGGTTTAGGTCAAAGTTGGGTTCACAGATGTTGTCATCCTGGTTACAATAAGGAACTCCTTTGTTAAAGTCCGATGTTTTGTTGACCCATATATGCATCCTGAACCCTGAACGGTTTTAGGGCACTGCTGCTTCTTGGGAGGATAGTATCTAAGGACTATATATATATATATATATATATATATATATATATATTATACTATTTTGTACAGTATTGGGGACAATCAAACAGTTTCAAACACTTATATTCAAACCTTGGTGTGTGCATTCCCTCTCCTCGCCCCCATATGGTAAAATCCTAGCCTCAGCAGTGTTCTGTGTAATGCCTCCTCCATTATGAACTCTTATGAACCACAGTGAACATGCTAGGGTGTGAATGCTCCCCTGCTGTTGGGCCAGATGCATCCAGACCCTGGCAAACAAATCAATATGTGCGGTAGAACATGTTCATCTTTTTAAAAAAAGAACAGAAAATGAAAGGGCTCAGTGGGACAGAGATGAACATTACAAGATACTTGTGTCACACAGGCAGGATGGATAGACACAAACACAGGGTGCACATTCAGTTCATACTGTACACAAAAGCACTTAATTACATACACACTCCTTTGTCCCTCATACATGTCTCTCCATCACCCATTAATACTGAAATAACACTCACTAATAATGTTATCCACATGCATCATCCATCATGCTTTTAACTCACCCCAAGCCGCCTCAGGACACATTCAGGAGTGAGAGGGAGAGAGAGAGCCACATCTGGTATAAGACGACGGGGCGCCACATACACAATAGTACACACAAATACTAATTCCCCCACTTTAATTCCAGGGCACCTGTTTGGCTTAATGTGGATGTAACACACACTCTTCTTTGGGGTTTGTATTGGACGGCAGCTTATATCACAAAGTGTGAGAGTCGCTGCAACGCATATCTCATGTAAATCCATCTGGTCGGACTTCAATGCATTTGTGCCCGGACCAGCTACGGGTGTGACGCAAAGACAAGGCATGGCGACTGTTCAAAACAACAGTGGCTTAAGACAACAAGAGGTTAGCATAGATGCTGCAATAGCATCCACTATTTTATTACTGGAAAGTATTTCTTTAATAAAAGAAGAAAAAAAAGTTTTCCATTTGATTTCAGTGATAATGGATATCCCTCTTTCTCCAGTTGTTTGCATGGTGGGCTGCAAAGCTACGGTCGAGAACAGACGGTAAATTAGGCCGAGCTCTTTTGGCTGCTGAAAGAATGAATTTGTTAAATCGGAAGGTCCTTAAATAAGTGTTTCTCAATATAAACATGGTTATTTTTTAAAATCTCATTGGCATAGAATGAATTGCTGATACATTCAACAATATGCAATACAGTTCTGCAATGAATTGGGAGTGCAATTACTATGTCTACTGAGCAGCTAGTTGAGGGTATTTTTGTAGCATTGGCTCCCCCTATGAAGGTCAAACAGACAATATGATAATGAAATGAAAGAATCAATGTAATGTATGCACCCCATGTGCTGTCAGTGTGTTATTTGTCATATTTTTCTGTACTTACTTTTGTAGTTTGATGGATTGATTGTTTTCCTTCCGGTATGTCTAATTTGTAGAAATGTGGTAAAAAGAAGAAAAAAACAACAACTGCCAAGTAGTGCCTGCCCTTTTCCAAACGGTTTCCACTGATCCACATATCAGATGGTTCTGTGTAATAAAACCATCCGGGGTCCGTTTCACAAAGCAGGTTTAGTGAAAACCTTGAGTTAGTTAACCCTGAGATGAGGGAAACTCTGGTTTTTCGGTTTCACAAAGCCAGTTCAGCATAAATCTGAGTCAGTTACCCGGGTAACATACTCCGTGAACCTAACCTGCTCGCTAGCAGGTTTGCTTCAACAAACCCTGAGTTTCTCCCTACATGTCTCCGCCTTTTTCAGGAATCTGAACCAACTCTGAAAAATTGTGCCGTCCTTTCATCGTCAACCTAATCGATATGGAAATAAAAGTGATTCTAGCAGCTTTGCGTCGGGAGAGGATTTTGATTACCTTTCCTTTCAATCACATTAGATATTATCTAAACAATATTCTCCGACATTTTCAACATTTCATATCGGGGACATAATCCGCAACCAGATTCTTTGCGGAGGTAGTGTTTTTGCGAACGGGAGATTTATGAAATGTTTAAGTACATTCCTGTGTTGAAATACCTGCTTATATTTACTGTTTAATATGTGAAATTTGATTAAAATCATATCCCTTTGTCAACGTATTTGCGCAATATTCTTATGCTTAATTTTCAACTGACGCCACTTTCTTTCTGTGCCTGGGGGGGATTACACCCAATAAAAATAATAGATTATTCATTGTGCTACTTTTGAACTAGGGGAATCGAACAGCCGCTGCCTGCACCATAGGCAGCGTTGTTGACCATTACACCACAGTGTCGCTCTCCAAACATGAAAATAAAGACTTATTACCTTTAGATCAATTGACTGTTTCATTCAGTTATACACATTAGATTGGGCAGTAAATGTCTGCCACGCCAACTATCGCTACTTTGCTGCAGTTACGTTGCTCCGCTTTCTCAGGATGAGCTTGTTTTCTACATAAACACTCGGTAATATCTAATGACGCTCTCCCGGTTGCCATGGTGAATTGTACTATCGGAGATCCATTGATGATGGCTTTGTAGAGTCGGCAGGCATGCGCGTAACTCAGAGTTTACATACTCAGAGTTGAGTGAACTAATTCAAAACCGCTGTTCTGAAACCGAAAACTCAGAGTTTCCCATCTCAGAGTTGTTCAACTCAGAGTTCAGGGTTAGGTTCAGAGTTTGTTGAACCTGCTTTGTGAAACGGGCCCCTGGTGTGTCAGGTTAGCACCAAACACACTGGTTACAGCCAGCTTTCACTTGAGAACAAGGGCAAAAGAGACAATGAGAAACATGGTGACACATTTGGTTGGAGAAATGGTAAGATACCATATCTACATAATACAAAGATAGATATTTAAAAGACACAATATTGACTATGCTGTTGACACCCTAAATGCATGTTAAATAGGCTGCTTCTGCTACTCTGCACAACTCCAAGGAGTATATATATATATATATATATATATATATATGGATAAATAACATAATTATAATTAATTCAGATTTGAATCCGCATCCATTATGTAAATAAGATGCATTGAAAAATTGTTTACAAAAGAATAAACTTCCATTGTAAATGACTTTTTGTACTATAAAGAATGCATGTCAAATGGTCCTATATCAGTGTCAGTGTTTGTGTTTGTGCACTACTTATTTATTGTCTTCATCTCACTTTTGTCTGCTCACATTACTCAGCGTGGTCTGGGTTGCATTCTAAATCTCCAAATCTCATCAATAAATTCTACTCGCAAAATAAATCCAGCCCAGGCAGATTGCCATGCCCTGGTGCTCAACGTGGTGTACGTTACTGAGGGATTTTTCCTCCACTCTGCGGACTGGTGTATGTGGGGAGGTGGGCTGGGGGCATGTGTCAGCCACAGATACAGACGGGTCGATACTAGGACTTGTCAGCAGGGAGATTTCGATCAGCCCACACCCCTAAATCCTCAGCTCCCCCGCACACACAAACTGTCACACCCTGTATCCCACTGCACGGTGAAAAGAATAGCAGGCTGTCAATAGACCAATCCACTACACACACACACACACACACACACTCTCACTAGTCCATGCAGAGATCTTCAATGTGTCACACGTGTCTTGCCTCTATCCGGGGCAGACTAAAAAACATTTATAGCCCTGCTGGGAATCTTGGGCTTATTATGGATGGATGGATTCATGAATGGAAACCATAGAACTCCACAGCAAAGTAAATATTTTTGCCTCATGTGGTTATTTTCAAAAGAAGAGTTCCTATCTTTTTGATTCATTCTATAGAGATCTCATTTCAATTTGCCTTCCTTTATGATGTGTAGGCTATGACTGTTACCGTGTTGAACAATATCATAACCCAGGAGAGTGATGTGATTAGAAATCAAGTGATTAAGAGGTGATTGTCAGGCCAGGCTAGTTAATCTGGAATTTTAAAAGCTTTGTCAAAAGCAACTCACGCTCATGAAAATGACAAATATATGTATATGTTAAGGCGAGTCCACACCGGACCGAAAATCGGCGTCTTTGACAGAGTCGGCATCCGTGACATGAGTCTGCTTGGTGTGGTCACTCGAATCGGCCCACGTCGGCGTTCATTTCAGCCGATTCAAATGTGTAATCCGCCGTTCAAGTCGGTGACTCTTTTACCATTCTGATTGGTGGAGGCTAGCAGCTTGACTAGCGAATCAGTGAAGCCCGGAAGTGACGATGGTAAACATACCAGATAACCAGTAGAATCGAAGAAGGTGGTCTAGAGAAGACCGCCTACTTCCGGTTTTCATGTTTTTTGGCCCACAATACAGATTAGCGCCGCCTGTTGTTTTGGAGACACTACATCTCGCGCAAGCGTGGAACGTATGGCGTCGGCTGTAGTTCCGTAGGTGTGAACCGCCCATGTCGTTGTTCGAGTCTGCCATGTTAAGTAGCCCGACTTCATTTATCCGACGCGAATCGGGCAGTCGGTCCGGTGTGGACCCGCCTTTAGTTTCAGTGTTGTGCATCTGGAACAGCAATTTCAGAAAGTATTCTACACTTTAATATCACATTTTAACTTGCGGCATCCGATTTCACGGCAATCAGTTTGTTAGCAGGTGTTGATTGGAGAAGAAAGACAGAAAATATGACGAGACACCTGCGCAGATGCACTCACACTTACAACAGGGAAACTGAACAGGAATACACCTTGATGTAGCATCTCCACTTTCTCTCTTGCACATGCACACACACACCTCTGGCTAATAGCTCAATTAACACACTGTCACGTCAGAAAAAGTGAGCCCACAGAATCCACCTGTCTCCGAGGAGGAAAGCAAAGAGAGAGGAAGTAATTGATACTACATTCCCGGAAAGCTACTGTGAAAACTAATTATGTGTGTATAACAAGCAGAGAATTATTCTGACCACTCCTGCAACCTATTAGTTTTGGGGAGCTGTGTGTGTGTGTGTGTGATGTGATCTCTGATATCACAGATAAGGTTACAATACATCAAGGCAGTCTGTGACTATAGAGGGAGCATACAACTTGGACACTGTCATTTACTCCAATAAATATACATTTAACTCAACGATGAGGTAGGAAAGTGCTTCAGGATTTAATTAAAGTGCCTTTTACGAGTTGAGCTGAATTGAATGTCTGCGTGATCATGCGTATCAAAACGAACAGGAAAGAGAAAGCACTAAGCAAGAAAACGGAGTCTCCCTTTGTGATTGCAAGCTGATCGATTACATTACATGACAGACTATTTACATGCAAAGAAATGATATATGCTGTATTTTCTTCTACTTTATTCCTTAATTTTTATTTATTTATTATAATTTTACCTCGAATGCTTTTTTCTTATATTTGTCTTGCTGTTCAGCACTTTGATGAAAAGCACATTATAAATACTTGTATTATTATTATTATTATTACTAATAACTAAATATCAGCAAATCATGTGAAGCTTCACCTGTGACATTGTGCCTTCAAAGATAAAGCTGGCATTTTTACAATTTTTAAAAGTTCGTAGTGTCATCAGATCCCAAATACCTGAACCAACAATGTGTTTGTCTCTCAGTGCGTCCTGAGCTTCCCTACATGTCTGAGGAGGGTGCTGTGGCTTTTAGAAAACGTCCCTTAAACAAGTAAATAGTGCATGTGATGTGACAGTTTTCACCCATAGAATAACACACATTTTGTGGATTGGCGACAATTTATGACACGGATGTCACTACATGGGGTTGAATGAAATAAACGGGTCCATATCCACATTAATGAAGGAACATGTCACCGAGTGCAATGCAGCGGCTCATTGGCTTGAATTAGACAACAGATGTGCTCTATGGCAAAGAAAAGCCTACAAAGGCAATACTTTTCAGGAGATTCAATTCATTGTTGGTTTTCTTCCTTGTTGTATTTGATGATGAAAAAAGAATCGCACCAGCCTGGTCCTTCAATCAATACAGTTGGCCATATTTGCCTTTTCAGTGCAATAAGAATGCAATGATGAATAGGCCAATGGAATAGGAAGCAGTCTCTGAATTGAATTCAGAGGAATTGCTGACCAAAAGACCAACGGGTTCGCGCCCTCCATCTCCTCCCTCTCTCTTTTACAAAAAATATGACATTTTCAATGCATGAAGCAATTTAATCTCCCTCTCTTCTATGAAAACGCCTGTAAATGAGCTTCTGTGAAATTAAGGAGATCGCCCCAAAGATTGGTCTGCCTGTCGATCTCTCTCCCTCTCTCTTTCTTTGGCTCCGTCCCGTCTCCCTCTAATACAAAAAATAAGATATTATCAATGCATGAAGCAATTTAATCTCTTTCCCTTCGCTCTCTCTCTCTCTCTCTCTCTTATGAAAACGCCTGTAAATGAGTGTCTGCGAAATTAAGTGGGAGATCGTTCTGTTTTCTCTAAGGTCAGGCTCTCTCTCTCTCTCTCTCTCTCTCTCTCTCTCTCTCTCTCTCTTTCTCTCTCTCTCTCTCTGCTTCTGTGATCAGTCCATTTGTCAGAGGTCAGACTTGTTCCCATCTGGGAGCAACATCCTGTCTGCCAAACATTCCCCATTACTGTATGTAAATTCATTAATTGCAAACCCATAACTACATCATCCTCATACTTTGACCTCACTTTTCCAGTCCCCCCCCACCTCCACACAAACTATGACACCCTCTGCCCTCATGCAAATAAGAAACATATAAATAAATAAGTGAATATATAAGCATTTTATGTCTGGTGCAAATCCTCAGAGAGGAATGAGACACGGGGAGATGAGAAAACAGAAAATGACGAGTAAATGGAATGAAAAAAAGACGGAGAGAAAAATAGAAAGAAAGACAGAAGGAAAGAAATGTTGTGAAGGGACGGGGGCTTACGGGGGCTTACACAACAAGGCAATGAAAAGAAGAGATGATAGCAGACTGACTGACTGCCTGAATGAAATCAAGGTTTTTCAGAAAACAGAATAAGATGCAGGGGAAAAACATCCTTTTGTTATGTTAAACACACCATCTCATTGGAAATGTCTTGGCCTGCTTTATTCATCCTAACATTGTCATCATGAATAATAGTGGAGATTGACACAGACTCTTGCTTTGGATTAATCCCCAAGCAGTTCAAAGAATTTAACACAGAATGCAATGTGTTGATGCCCCTGAGCTGGAGAATAATATCCGTTCACCTACTGTAAGTGTGCAAACTCTTAAGCTGCCTTAGTAACGGCAACAGTTGCTTAGAATCATTCATTGTGTGCTAGCGCTATGCAAATGCTACGCTCCCTTTCATGTAGATGTGCATTGTATTGCACATGTGCAAAGACCAGTAAATAAAAAGAGCAAGTCATGCATCCTTGACAAGAAAGTGTTTAAGTAAACCCTAAAAAGCACAAGTTTAAGCTACAAGTAACTTTGTCTCGTCTCGACTCACTGTAAACACTGTCCTGGTTGTTTTGGTAGCTTTATATTAAAAAATTGTTTCATGCACCGTTTAGTTTTATTTTCAAAATATGACAAATTATTATTAACAATTATTATTGTTGTTATTGTTGTTGTTGTGCAGGATAATGCAGGATAATATCTATATATGATTCTGGAAAAAAAAAACTCCTCTTACTTTATTACTAAGGAGACATTTGTATTGATATTACAAAACTTTTCTCAATTAAGTTATTAATAAATCTAGACCAGGATACAATGGAAGGGGTACTAGCAAAAACCTTTTGAAAAAATGAGCGCATGTGATATTTCTTCAAGTAGAAGTCCGGCAGACCTTAACTTATCTGCACATATGAGTCTTGTCACAAACAAATGTGTGTTTTGCTGTTTACAATCTGTGACTACAGTTTAGGGTTCAAATTACTGATTCCATGGGTTCTTTGTTGTTATAATGACATCTGATGTAAACAGGGAAAGAGGGCTCAGTGTCTACTGTGTCGCATGGTTCAGAGTTCAGATGAGTACGGCATGCTCCAACGGGGTCCAATCATACAGAAAACAATTTCCTGCACATATGCTCTTCACATCAAGAGCAGTTCACAAAAGGAAGTAACACAATGTTTCAAATACATCCTGTGTGTATTTGTGAGACTTGAAAAGCATGTCATTGCCACGATTTAATCATGCCATTGTACAGATTATATAGCTCAACCCCAATCAAACAAAAATGTAAAACACACACCTGTAACTGACTTCTGAGAAAGTGTGTGTGTGTGTGTGTGTGTGTGTGTGTGTGTGTGTGTGTGTGTGTCGTGTGTGTGTGTGTGTGTGTGTGCGCGCGCCAGTGGACCATTCATTTTCCATCAACAGACACTCAAATCAAATTTTAGGAATGTAAAATGTAAATACTTACAACCAATGAGTGGGATTGTGTGCTTTGTGGTAAGTGCTCCCCCTAGAGTTCCCTTTAACAAGTTTCAGTCACTCCCGCTTTAGTCTCTGTCACAGGTTTCAAACACGATTTATTCCTTATAGAGCAGTATTTCTGTGTAATGTCAGATGTTTGTAGTTTTTAGATGCTGTTAGGCTTTAAGGTCAGTCTGTCTTTTTCTATGACACCTCCTCTTACAGACTGTTCTCATTGCTTCTCCCTCCTTTCCTCCACCTCAAAAAAACCCTTTCAAGAAAAAGCAGCCACAGCTCAAGATACACGGTCTTGTGTGTGTGTGTGTGTGTGTGTGTGTGTGTGTGTGTGTATGCCAACCAGTATATGCCATCATTAAATGTGTAAACCAATCCCAAGTGTGCTGTTGCAGAGTTGAGATTGTTAGTTATTTTTCCATTCCCTGCTGCGAGAGAAAGTCTGACCTACACAGACTGAGAACAGAAGGAAACCAGGAATAAATGAAAAAAAAGTGACAAAATGAGTGAAAAATAATCAGTACCCAAAATGGAGGGAAAGGGACTGCAAAGAGATGATGAGAAGGTGAAAATATTCAGTTTTGACTGTGAAGAAGAAGTGAATCTATTTCGCAGGGTGGTGGTTGGGGAAAAACTTCATACACTGTTCTACAAAGCACTGCAAGCTTAGAAAACACCAACAGATCTATTTATTAGGAACAATATTGTCATAGGCCCCTCATATGAAATTCCATTCCTCTGTTCACTTTGCCGAAGTAGAAGCCACACACCCGCAGTGTGTGAGATATTACTGTGTGGAGAAAATGAATTACAGATGATTGTCTGTGGGCACTCCTGAAACCTCAGGAAATCATATCCTTCTTCACACTCTCTTTCTGCAGTTTCTTTTTTGTTTGTGTGCGTGTGTGTGTGTGTGTGTGTGTGTGTGTGGAGAGAGAGAGAGAGAGAGAGAGAGAGAGAGAGAGAGAGAGGTGTGTGTGAGGAATGGGGGCTGGTCAGCGAACCTTCTAACCCGTAATAGTGGGTGCAAGGGACGGAGGGAGACATCACAGCACTCTTAAATTGAATTTTCAACAGGCCATGGTTTGAACAGGTCACGGGGCTGAAAGAGGGAGAGGGAAAGAGAAAATAGTGAGAGAGAAGGAGAGAAAAAGGTGTGTAAAAGAGGGATTGTAGTGTATTGTATACAGAATGAAATTCTATTCTATTTTATTTGGCATTCAAGTGTGATCGCTCAAGCATCACACACAGACACACACACACACACACACACACACACACACACACACACACACACTGACCTTTCAAAGCTTTTCACATTTTTGATAACCTATTCTTTCCCCTCCTTTCCTTTCATTAGGCTCAGGGACATTTTTCTAAAATCACACCCAAAAGTACAGTAATACAAAAAACAGGTAAGCAGAGAAAGAACAAAAGAAAGAACAAAAGAAAGAAAGAAAGAAAGAACATTTGTCATAAATGGTTTACAGAAGATGATGATCATCACAGCAGAAAATGCTATTCGTCTATTGTAATTCCATACCCATAGGCCTGTTCAGCCTTCAGTCTTGTGGCGTATACTTCCCTGACAGGCACTGCATTTTAAAGATGTCAGCATGAATGTTAATGCTGTATTGGATCAATAGTGTTTCTGAGAGTTTGACCCCTTAACCTTCTAGAAGAAATAGAGGCACTTTGTTTTCTGTGAGGCAAATCGAATTGACATTTTCCCTCCAACTTTTACTGGATGGTGGTGCACAATTCTTTAAACATCCATTTGAATTATTGGTATCCTGCAGGAAATCTGTATTGCTACACATTTCCCCCCATTTTCCCTCAGTTTGATCTTCAATGAGTATAATGGGCTGACCGGCCTCAGCATCTCTTATATGTCAGGGTGGTAAAGGGGTTATACATGGGTACCATACATTCCAGGGGGGCCACGTAACTCATGTAACTCATGTAACTTGTGCATGATTGCCAAGAGAAAAAAGGAGTTTTGTAGATACAAACTGGTGATTCATTTATTCCCTCATCTCCTGTCGAACAGAAACCTAATTTCAATGTTTTCTCCCGCTCCCTCTTTCTCTGCCCTCATGTCTTCATGCTAAACTCTTTCTGCCCAGTTAATCTGAGTTTATAACTTTTTAAATATTATTCTTTCAGCTGTCCCCTCTCTGAGGTGAGTTTCCTTTTGATGTGGTGTGCTTATATAACAATCTGTTCATCCCTGGTAAAATAAATCCTCAGACAGAAGAAAGGAATCAAATGTGGAGAAAGAGAAGTGGGGTATTAAGGAGCCGATGAATAAAAGACAACTGAAAAGATATAGAGATAAACACGATGTTCTTCAGTTTCCTTGAAGGGAGGTATGATAACACACTCAAAGCCTGATGGAAACCTAAGCTTTAGCAAAGAAGAAGAAAATGTGCTTGCGTGTGTTATTTTAGTATCTGATGTTTTCCTTTGAAGATGGTTTGTTCCCATTTGTCTGAGGAAAGAATGGTCACTAGCCTCACTATGACCTCGCAATATGTTTTCATCTTCTTTCAAACTCCACCTCCTCCTCTTCTTATCTCTCAACAATGATCTTTTTCCCTCTTCACCCATCGCTTCACTTCTTCCTCTTCTCTCCATCACTGTGGGCTTGTTACAATCATGGAATCTCGTCACCCTCCTTAAAAATGTCCAACTCTATTCTTTTGTTCCTTTTTATCCTCCACTACTCGAACAAACTCCCTTAAATCCCAGCTTGTATTGCTGCACCTTCGTCGACCTTTTCTATCATCTGCCATTCTCTGTGCCTTAGGGCTACTTAGAGGAAAGGACGGAAGGTGCATCGGAGGGAGGAGTGCTGAGTTGGGTGTGAAATGAGCTGAGGCGCTAAGCTGGTAAGCCATAGTGAGGAGAGGGGCGGACACCTGGGATGATAAACTACAGTTATACCACATAAGTGTATACCACATATGCTGTATAGAATGCCAGAGTGCCATCTATATTTAATTAGGAGAGTGTCATTGTGATTCTCCAATGTTTGCAACAATGCAGCAGTAGTATGACCGCTTCCACCATTTGAGGTCAACTTTACAGCTAACAAATTTGCACCAGAAGCCAGCTTCAGTCAGGTTGCAGCTCTGCTGCTTGTATTCATCAGATCCACCTGTCGCTCAAATATGGTCACTTAAAACTATCTTCTTCAGCGTTTAGTTGTACTACCGGTAAGCTCCACTCTTGTGTCACTTTTGGGTGTCAATATCCAAGATTGCCAAAACTCAAGCTTTCAACACCATAGCCCACACAAAGATCTTAGGTGATCAGATAGTGGACAGTCACCACAGATCTCATGCCTCTATGCAAATAAACACTTCCTTTGCCTGGTCTGCCAGAAATTAAGAAATCCAAATCACTCAAGATATTTGATATACTTTGTATATGTCTATGGACTTTTTGAAGCTTTCAGATATCATATTGTTTTCATTGTATATATATTTTTTATTATCTCGACAAAATGCTCTGAGTGAGTTCCCCCTGGTAAGCAGTCAGGCAGTATACATCTAGGGCTTTTATTGTGAAAGGTAAGAATGGAAAAAGTGATGTAATGCACCCCAACCTTTTCTGCCGTTGATAATGTGGGAGCAATAAAGAGTTTGCCATCTTGGTTCAGACTACGCGCGTTTACGTTTCATTATAGTATCGGCAACTCATAACCATCAACTACAACAACTTATGTGATTTCAGAAGCAACTGGACATGAGGAGGAATGGAGAGTCGCAGCTTTGATGCCTGTTTCTTTTACCTCTTTGTGTGGGATGCATCAAGACATAATCATTTTGAAAATATATCTCCCAGACCACCTCGTTAAGGTGTTCGAGTGAACAGATCACAATACATCTAGGAGGTTGTTTACACTTGAATATAGCTGTGGTCACGTGATTGGATCACCCAAGATGCATGTTATTGGCATTTGTAAACAGGGTTAGTGTCTACATTCTTATGGTGAATTATTGCAAGACTTCTTCTACGATTCATGTTTAAAAAATAAGCTTCAACTGCTGCTGTGTGACCAACAAAGAACAGACAGACTCTGTGCTGTACCATGTCACTAGCTCAGGCAAGACATGAGTCTCGGTTTATGGCTTGTTACCATGGCACCGCAATGACACCCACATTACATCTGGCTAGGGTGCTAACAGGGAACAGGCTGATACAAGCTCAGTGTCTGAATGTGCTTGAGAGTGTTATGAGGGCATAAAGGAGGAAAGGGACCTACTATGCCACATGGGAAATTGCATCCTATGAAATACTAATATAGTCGTGTTGCATTATATAAGTGCTAATTATTTGGAAAATTGATGGTAAAGCACACAGGATTGTTACTGAGGATAGACGGACATATTCATAAACCAAGTATTTATCAATCAAAAAATAAGCAAGATGGTCAGGGACTGCAGCTGTTGGTGAGGGAAGAATAAACATAAATTAAAAATAGCATTTTATTTAAATGTACACTAAAAAAAGGCCTTAACACATATAAATAGGTATATGACATAGGTATATGACACACATATATATATATATGTTGGGGTTGTAGCAGGAGCAGATTTGGTTATCAACAGTTAATTATTAATGTCGATATGATTATCGATATTAATAATTATATTTAATATACTATCATGATATAATCATGAATAAACGGGGCACCACCCTGGGATCAGGGAAAAGATAACCTAAAACTGTATTCAGTCTCAATATAAAGGTTTTATACTCAAATGCCAAGGATCGTGATCATTGGCACAGAAGCATAAAAACAATCTAACAATTAAAAAGGCGTGAAATTCAAGCACTAGCCTTCACAACCTGCTGTTATCCAGTGACATATACACAACAAGCACAAGAGACCGCTAGTTATAATATAATAAGTTTTATTAAAATCAGTAATAATGATCACAATCAATAACACTGCAATTAACAAAGCCTTATTACCTAACTACCTAACACACAAAACTAAGCTACAGAAGACACACGTGGAGTGTGTGTGTGTGTGTGTGTGTGTGTGTGGGAGAGAAAGATATGGTCGGGCGCGACCACCAGATGGAGCTATTCCTCACGGCGTTCAGGGGCGGAGCCACTGTCGTTAGATGGAGTAGCGAGAGAGAGAGAGAGGTGGAGCTATGTCCTTAATGTCCGCAGCTGGAAACAGCTGGCGGAGGGTGTGTGTGGGTTAGCGGGACACAAACAAAGAGAGAGGGAAGAATGCACGCGCGATATTTCTGAGGGACAGAAAGCGTGCCGCTACCACACGGGCTCGCGTGAATGAACTGGCGTTTATTCCGCGAGACCGGTCTTTTAACTGATAGTAGAGGCTTTCTGAGCTCGCGAATATGGCGGAGGTTAGTCGAAAACACTGTTACAGAAACCAACCCAGCTGCGTGGGTCCACGATCAGTATTCAAATACAGCAGCACATGAACAAACGGACTCGGCGGTCCGCGATCAGAACGTAAAACACATTAACAAGAATTACAAGCATGTCCTACACTATCACTTATGTCTCTGCCCAGACTGATAGCCTCTTACTGGTGTCGTTGCGTAGGTTGCGAATCCGTCCTGGCGTTCGCGACGGTAATTCGTGTCCCGGCGTCAGCGGGAGACGCGATGAGTCGGCTTAGTCCAGGCGAGAGCGGAGCGGGTTTCCTCTCGTTGGTCAAACTCGAATAAAGAAAACAGTCCGTGTTTCTTTCTTCCACGGACGGCGATATAATCGCGGCTTGGCGATTTAGTCAGCTTACTTCAGACAGCGTCTGGTAGCTGGACGGCAGGAACCGGTTTGGTTCCTCTTGTTGCAGGGGTGCGCTGCGGGGCCGTGTCCACCTCCTGTTGGTGGAGGGGTCGCCTCCCGTGGCAACGTGGTGTTGCGATGGAAGCGCTGGAACCAGCACCCGGGTAGGAGTGGGAGCTGGTGTAAGAGAGTAAGCACGAGCTCTCCAGGCGGCTTCGGTTTATAAAGCTCCCCAGGGACCCCCTGGGGTACCTGTTGTGACGTCACATTTCTCACCTGGGTGAGAAGTGAAACTAAAATGGCGGTGTAGTTTTTAATCTCCTTTGTTCCTTTGTCCTGGCCGCATGTGTAGGCTTTTGTAGGCCGCATTGTGTAGTCCTAATGGTTAGGTCCCCTACATATATATATATATATATATATATATATATATATATATATATATATATATATATAAAGCCTCCCAAGGATATGGAACTCTGCTTCACTGAAAGGATCTACAAGTAATAAACAGATACCCCAGTTGGGATCATTTAAAAATTCAAAAATAAGGGCAAAACAGTAGAATGGCAGCAGGTTAATCTATGAAGCAAAACAAATGGTTCGCCATACTGCCTACTAAAACCATGGCTCTGTATTAAGCTCATATGGGGCATTCCCAAAGTAACGACAGGGGGGCAGGACAACACTGGGTTCCAAACAACAGCGCAAGGAGCACTAAACCAGGATGCAGCGTAACAGGGCAAGATCTCTCCATAACTTGTAACACCAATATCAACAGAACAAGACGGGTGCCTTGTATATTCTGGCCCCTTCTTTGGGGCGGAGTCAGGCCTGGGGCTGCTCACCAGGACTACTCATCAAAAAAAGGCAGCATTCTGCAGGAAGCATTCTCCACCACATGTCTGTGTGAGTTAGAGCAGGGTAAGGAGAAAAGGCAATGTTGGCATAATGGAAAGGATGACATTTATCCCACAAATTGCCTTGAAGTCAGCGAAATAAAATCCGGTCCTGGCAAAAAGACTGGTGAATGGTGAAGGAGAAAGGATTCTGGGAGAGGAAAGGGGAGAAGAGGAAGCATATTCTGCAAAAATAAAGAATCACTTTGTCATGGTTTAATGACTAAGAGAACAAACTATTTTCTCTTTATGGCAAGGATGCATAGTGGTTAGAGAAAGGAACTGTAACTGAAAGGTTAAGGGTTGTTGGGTCCTGGCAAGTTAGGTGCAATCAATTGCTATGTGTTCTTATGAAACATTCTTACACAAGGTTGGTCGATCTTACATCACAATATGAATCTGTATTGGAGAGAGCATTCATTTAATTTAAACATGTATTCACACACTCCTGTAAACACCCTCCTCTGTAGGAATCTGGAAATGAAATGGAATCTGAAATGATTGCCGTCTTAGTTTAACATGTAAGCTTGTTAACATTTGCTGATTAGCACTAATCCAAAAGTACTGCTGAGGCTGAAGGGAAAGTTCTTAGTTCTGCAGTTATTTCAAGCAGGTCTTTCTGCGGCTGCTAAGTACAGAAAAAACCTACTGTGTGATGCACCCTTGAAAGAATCAGTTTGGTTAGACGTAATCACACTAGGGCCGGTTGATCCGTTCCACGCCATAGCATGATTGCCCACCTTCCCCAGTCCTTTGCTGGCCTGCGCTCACATTGCTCCAGGCCCAACCATGCCGAAGCACAGTTACCTGTTGTACATACGTCATGATGTGGTAATACGGCACAGGCATGGCTTTACATAGTTACTAAGAAGCAACTCAGAGTCATCACAATGGAGAACAACACAGATAACATGACTGAATACCGCCAGATCAGAGCATGTGAGTGGAGCGGAGTTTGGACAGAGCGAAGAGCGGCATTTTTGCAAGTACAGAGCATTGAGTGTCTTTCTCCAGTTCCACTTTGGTACCTCTCACACAATAAGTCTGAAGCATGCCCAAGCCTGATCCAGAATCAACAGTATTTTCAGTCAAAAATCGTCTCGATAGCAGCGGGCAATATGAGTTGAACACTGAGCGATAATATGGACTTTCGATTATACGTCACGTCCACTTTGCATACCCCTGCTTTTGCTCGTGCATGAGCAACTACAGTATATTGTGCCAAAGCACACCTCTTCCAACCATGCTGGGGGCAAGGAAGTATACCCTGCTCGGAGTACTCACTACTAAAAAAAAAAACAGATTTTGGGAATCAAATGAACTTGGGCACGGTACAGATTATCTAGTGTGAGTATGCCTTAAAGCACCAAAACTACCTGGTTAGGATAAGGCACCAAAATTACTTGATTAGTTTTATGAACAAAAACTACAGTATCTTCTAAGTGCAAAAGTTCATGGTTTGGGTTAAACTCAGTATGTTAATCCTGGAAGTTCAGGGGGTATATGTAGTGTGTCATGTAGACTGCAGATAGACCCTTCTCAGTTTTTTGGTCACAACCTAAGTACAGTACAAAGTACTGATAACAAAAAGTCAGACTCTTCTCTTCTCTTCAAATTCCATGGGAATCTATCTAGTAGTTGCTCAGACAATTCACTAAAACCCACAAAAATCAATATCATGATGGTGCCAGAGCCAAAAGTCAATCCACTCAAATTCAACTGATATGATCACGGTGACCATCATGTTGTGGAAGAAGAGTAGTAACTGTCCGTAAGGCACCTGAACCGATGCAGTGTCTTGGACATGCAGCAGGAGGAGCTATGGATCAGATGTGATTAAAGGTAAACCTGCTCTACTCCCTAAGCCACTGTCACACCAAACCAAATTCAAAACTACCAATACCCATATGAAAAGTAGTACCAGTAGTACCAGTTCAGTTCTACCTACCATTTCTTTGTAGAATTTGAACCAAATCTGAGACAGTAACAGGTGCAATGAGCTGCATTATGCAGGAGTTGGATGACTGTTGCAAAGGATCTGATTTGCCATCAAGCCCCTAATTGGAGCAAAGACACAACTAATGATCGTTAAGTGGGGAATGATAGCCCCAAGCTAACTTTTCTCACTCCATAAGGATATAATACATAATTCATAGTTAACAGCTGAGCAAGGAGGACAGAGACAGAAAGAACATGGGAAGAGACGAAAAGGACAAAAAAGTAAGAGGGCCAAGGAGCAGAAAAATATACATTGATAGTATTTTGTGTGAATGTCTGTTGTGAATGATATGCAAGTATCATGTAGGTGTGCATGTGAATTTGGATGCTAATACTTGCATGTGCACACACGTATGCTCTGTGTGTGCCTGTGTGGTGTGTGTGTGTGTGTGTGTGTGTGTGTGTGTGCGTGTGTGTGTGTGTGCATTTTGGCAGGCTGCTTAGTGTGTGAAACTGTGATTGAGGTGACAGTGAGCCCGTGAGAATAGTTAGCATCCACCAGACACACACACAAACACGCGTGAACGCATACACACAAGAACAGCAGCTGTTGCTAATTATTAATTCATGCTCAAATTCCTGTGAAAACTCGGTGTGGCAATGGACACGGGGGACACCAAGAGAGGGAGGCGATGGAGAGTGGGACCGGGAGACAAAGAGGAAGAATGAGATGGAGAGCAGGAGACAGGCTTGCGTTTGTGTGAAGGATCCTCGGATGGTACATCCTTCTGGGATCGTGATAGCACTGCAGAAGTGCAACAAGCATGCAAAACTGTCTCATAAAAGAGCTACAACCGTCTGTGATCGCTACGACTATGTATGATCAAACACGTTGATGTCAACTCTCAAAGACTGTATGTTACGTCAGTGTAATACAGTGGTGCTTAAATACTATACATTATGGCATTTTAGTCATAAACCGGTTGCCTCAAAGGACAATGATTTATGATTTATTGCATACAATATTCTGATACAGGCTGTCATGTTATGTTTGTGGCACAATTAATTTAAATGGGATTGCTGTGATGGGATGTTTAGAGTCCAATATGAAGGAAGCTATTGTAGCCTATTAGCTTTGCACCATCCATGTTTTTTTTAACTGCTCTCTGTCAGAATGTCAACTGTTCCACAAAAAAGGAGCGCACTTTGTTTTTAAGTTATGAAATAAGAGTGAATGGCAGAAATATGTTTGTTTATTAAACTGTACTAAATTCATTGTCCAGTTACTGACAACTAATAAGCGTGTTAACTGGTAACAAGCTAGCTAGCGTAATGAGTTACAGTTCTGGTTAAGGGGTACTCACAGTGTACAATAGAACAACAGGTGTCCTGAGAGGAGCTTCAAGGGTCACCAACAACAAATATGTCCATAATTTCTATGCTTAGTCTGGAATCTCATATAGAAACAAGGACACATTCCCATCAACGCAAAGTTAGGATGTGTTATCAAAGGCCCTTGTAGAGATTAATTTATGTTCCACACTGAAAGTGTTGGAGTTACAAGTTTTCATTCAGCAGTTATACAATGGTATGGACCACTGCAACCAACAGTTATGAACATTGGAGATACACACGTCTAGAAAATATAACTAAAAACAAGCAAATCAGCCATTATTTTGAAATTTAAGGGCTGTTTGTGTTTTCCTGAAGCACCAAATGGAATCATAATAGCCGTTTCTTGACATTTCCAAGCAATCAATAACAACATGTGCCTGGAATTTTTTGAATTGCCTAAAGTGCAATACTTTTTCACAAAGGCAGGGAACCAATGCTGATTAGCGACATAAAGCATTGAGGCTGTTTTGGCTGGTTCGAAAATAGAACTTATACTAATACCAGTATATGATGACATTTGAAAATGCAGCAGAGGTATTTTTCTCCAATAACATTTCATTGTTACATCTACGCAGAGACTTTGTTAATTTTTTACTACATTACTTCGGGACAAGAACATATTGATTGTTATTTGGAAAAATGAAATGGGGACATTTGCACACACACATACAAACAAACACACACACACACACACACACACACACAATAAGAAAGCTGAGGTATTCACACAAACTGCAATCAGAGCAGGCGGGCTAGTAGACTCTGTAGGAGTGAAACAAACCTCGAAATCATAGTGACAGCTACAGTGTTTGTCAGGAGCTATACAACCACTGAAAACTGAGGGTCTTTAACAAAGTGGAGCCTTGGCTTTGTCACCTGCATGATGACAAGTGGTCAGCTCACCACAATGTCAAGCCAGCTTTGTTGAGAGCAAATTGGCTTAAGCGTGCCGTAGCTGCCAATAGTAAAAAGTAAAACTACTAATTTCCCTCTGAATATGTATCTGTATTAAAGATTCAACAGACGGGGACTCTTGTGATGAAGCCAATTTATGCAATTCCACAATTAATTTATTAGGCATGGTTTCCATAGAAGGCAAAATTTACAATGAATAGTTCTGTAATTGTTAATTAAGCAGTCACTCATCTCCAACTTAATCTTGAGAACCTTAGCATCAAAACTAATTGCTAAATTATTTTAAGTGGACAGCTCCCATATTTTTTCGTGCATGTATCACCAGAGCACCTTAAGAGTCTAAACAACCATATGCCAAGAAGAGTTCATGGTCTGCAGGTTTTGGGTTAGTGATAGGTCTGGATGAGAAAAATCATGTTGTTTTGTGGGATGTTGATAGAGAAAGATTGAATAAAATTACAGGAAAGAAAGAAGGTCAAAATTAAGAAATGATGGGAGTAGGGTTGTCACGATACCAGAATTTTAGTAGTCGATACCAATACCTGTGAATTTCCACGATTCTCGATACTAATTCGATACCACAATTTAAAAAAACAAACAACAGGACCCATGTACTTTTAAATTCACTAATTTATTGAAAACTGCTTCAAACTGTCAAGTATTTAACACCACTGCGCTTTAAGATCTTTTTGCACAGAATTTAAATTGCAGTACCAGCTGCCAACAGACCTATAGCCATCCAGTAAAAACAAACAATACTGTGCTTATAAGGCACTTTTTGCATGTCGGCTTGTGTGAATCAAGAATCGCTCCAGATTCATCCGCCTCGAATGCAAAATATTTCCACACGCGACACTTCGCACCTGTCTTGTCGACGAGCCGACGTGTTGTGCTTTCGCTCCCACCCGCTGAGCCCATTTTTTTCGAAGATGGCAAGTTTTCTTCTTCAGCGCCGCTTACTGCTCTGTGCTGCTCACACGCGTATACTGCCCCCGTCAGTTCCCCATCAGAATCGACACGGCTCGCCGAGTGAAAAGTTGTATATTCGGTTCTGAAGTTACCAGAAAAAAGCAAGTATCGAATTATTTTTTTCGTGTCGGCATCGAATTGGTACCGAAGTATCGGTTCTTGTGACAACCCTAGATGGGAGATAGGTGAGGTTGTTTGTTACTGATGACAGAAAAGACTGTGGTAAAATCGCTGTGAATTAATCCAGAAAAGAAGGGTCTGATGATTCTAACAACGGTGTCACAGTAATACAAAAAGGCTTTGTGTCTTTTGTTTGCTGACTTTTGCTGCTTGGTTATAAGATCTGCAAATGTGCGACCCGTACTGATGGGAACTGCACATTAAAGTCATTTGCAAGACTCTTATAGTAATTTTTACAATGCCATTTTGATGGCTCCCCCGCTAATTTCATCGATACATTACTAAACCTTGTTTGGAGACTTGGCTGCCATAATCTGGAGTCCTTTCTGCTCCGGCTCTGCACTTTTGTTTGATTTGCGATTTGGTTTATGAACGTGCAGAGGCTTTAATGGAAGACACACACACACTCTCTGATCCCCATTATCCACCTTCAGCTGCACAGAGAGGCAGATAAGAAGAGGAAGAAGGGAGGAAAAAGAGACTAGAAATAAGGACCAAATCATGGCCCTCATTATCAGCTCACATCAATGGGGGGAGAAACAGAATCAGGGGAAGGCAGACATGGGAGAGGGGTGTATTTAAGAATCGAACAAGAGAACAAATAGTGGGATGTTATGATAAACTGGGGTAGGGAGAGAGCAGAGAAGTGGTGAGCTACCAAGGAAAAGAAAGTGAGGGACACCTATGGAGCGAGAAATAATAGGAAGAAGGGGCCAAGCCTCAGATGTGCATGTGCAAGGGGGATGAAGGAGCCCAGTCAGCCTTCATAAGCCATTGATTTACACAATCGAAGTCACCACCTAATATTTCATCTGTGCTACATTTGCAACCTCCCATCCGCTGAGGCCATGAGCCATTACCGATGGCCAAGATCACAGCATGGTGGCCCCGTCGGAGTAATGAGATAGAGAGAGGTGGAAAGTGAGAGCTGGGGTGGGCAGGCAGGCAGACTGGGAGGAGGTGGAGGAGGAGGAGGAAAGAGTAGAGGACAAAAAGGGAGATAATGGAATAGAAGAGGAGGATGAGGATGAGGGTGGATGGAGGTTTCTCAATGTGCCATTATGGAGCATGAAAATCAGAGATGTAAAGAGGGAAAGAGAGATTGAGATGGGGGTTGAGTGAGAGTCCAGATAGAGAGAGCTATGGAGGGGAGATTGCTTTCCTCTAATTATGTCCCTTTTCACTGTCAGAGAGACGGATAAAACGCTAATTCCACCTGACCTCCTTCTGTCTCCCCCATTTTTCTCTAAAAGCCTGCACTCGTTTTCTTTCTACCCCCTTTCATATGGAGCATGTTCATTTCATGACTCTGAAATGAACAGATGGCAAAATATCAGCCTGTACAAAAGAGGCATTTTGTGGTCGCCATCACCTTGACAACAACCCTCGACCACCCGCACGATGTACTTTGCTTCTGTTTTATCGAATGCGAAGCTTCATCTCCCTCTGTCTGTCTTGGTCTACATCTGTCCATTCATCTGACTCGCCTCACCAGCAGTCTCTCTCTGATATCTATGTTTCTCACAGAGGCATAATCAGTGGGAGCCATTGAAGCCCATCATATTGCATCTATGCAGTCACTCAAATTGAACTTAAGATTGAATTGGCTGCACAATACTGCTCTTGTAAGAGGGTGACTCTCTCTTTAATGGATAGCACAGAGGCAAACAGAAACAAAAAGGTACAGATGTTAGATATCACAAATGCAAACAGCCCTTCATTTTGGCTTTTCTTATTAAAAATCATATAATATTGTAGTTTTATGTTAAGGATAAAAGTCTTAATTATTCAATTCTAATTATATTTGATTAAGTCTTTCTCCCCACACTCCACACTCAGAAATCACAGAATCTTACTAAAGTGGTAATTTCCTACTTCAAAAGCTAATTAATCCAATCAGAGCACAAAGGATTAACTTTAGCAATGATCCAGCATGTATCACATTTAACAATTCCAAATTGTTGAAATGTTAAATTGTTTTTTTCTCTCAAGGATTATAATGCTTACTTGCTGTGAATAAGTACACATTATATATACAGTATATATATATATATATATATATATATATATATACAGTGTGTGTGTGTGTGTGTGTATATATATATATATACACACACACACACACACTAGTTAGTTTATTTTCCCATTACTGTACCGTATACTGAGTAAACGCGAGGTTGATGCCCAATAAAAAACACGAAAACAAATATATTTAACAATATTTCTGTGCGTAATGGCAATGCGCTCTGGCGCGGCACTTCTCCGGGACTGCAGATTAATCAAATGCTGTGGCTGCAGGGATTTCGTGAACTGAAAGAGAAGCTCTTCATATATTGTTTAGATACAATAAGAACCATCCATTATGGAACCGTGTTTGTCAACGTTTGTTTCTCCCTTTTTATACCGTAATTTATTCAAAGCTTCAACAAGTTGCTTTTTGAGTGCGTGACAAGTGCGTTTTGAAAACGATCGCAGACTGTCACCTGTTCGACGCATCACTACTGATTGGGCTATGTGGAATCTAAATTAGGGGGAGTAATGAGTCAGCAGTCAATGGTGACATACGGTAAAATAGAAGAAGAGTCAATAACATTTCTTTTTGGATGGATGCAGCATGTGACGACATCACAGCAGAGTCATGCAGAGGGTGGATTCGCCACTCCAGGAGATACTTTCCTCGCTGCATTGCAAGGGATGTTATCCGTTGTGATGTAGATGAAAATATGTGGCCAGACTGACAGGAACGTCTGGATGTGCAGGAATGATTTACCTGTGTTCAGTTACAATATGTACTGTTATATTGTTCACATTTGTGCACAGCTCTACCACGGTTTCTTATGCTTGTTCTAAATAAGTTACTTGTGTATTTTTCTTTTGCACAATGCTGTAGAATTACAAAGAGCATATACAATAAAAATGTGAAACGTACGTATTCAGTGTCTTGTACTCACTTACTCCCCTAACTACAGCAGTGTGTAACTTTACTGTAGTTTTCAAATGGCTGTACCAGTAGTGTATACTGCTGTCTTGAGAATTTTCAGGTCATGTCACAGAGTTCTGACCTTTTTTTCGTATTGGAAAACACTGAGAGAATAACCTATCATAATGAAAACATGACAAATTACGTAGGTGTGAACCGCCCATGTCGTTGTTCGAGTCGGCCATATTAAGTAGCCCGACTTCATTTACCGACGCGAGTTGGGCAGTTTTTCTGGTGTGGACTCGCCTTTTAGTTAAAATAGACCTAACATGCCTGGGTCAGAAGAATATTGCAGGGGATTTTGGCACATTTTTGTTGGTCCTCTGGGCTGGGGTCACTCCTCTTTTTCCTCGATTATTCATGGGGTCTTTTGAACCATTCTTAGTCTGGCCCCTCACCTGAGACCATTTGCTATGGGAAACCCTCCCAGGAGCACAAAGCTCCAGACAACACAGCTCTCAGGGTCATAGGGACACACAAACCTCTTCACCACGGTAAGGTGATGGTTCCCGGAGAGGAGAAAGCAGAGAAGCAGAGCAGCAGAGAAGCAGAGAACAGGAGCAGGTAAGCAGAGCAGAGGCACATATTAGCAGAGTGGCAGAGAAGCAGAGCAGCAGAGCAAGGCAAGGCAAGGCAAGGCAAAGCAAGGCAAGGCAAGGCAAATTTATTGATATAGCACCATTCGTACAAGCAGCAATTCACAAGGAAAGTATCTGTACTCTGCTGTGATGTCGTCACATGCTGCATCCACGGCTGCTAGCAGGGCCATTTGCACATGTGGATGCCGGTCCTAAACCTTCCACCTCCAGGCAGAAAAGAACTCCTCTATTGGATTAAGTAATGGGGAGTAGGCATGGAGATATTCGACCAGCATCCTGTCATGTGCTGCAAACCACTGTCTGAGATGGCTGCACACATTGTAACAGTCCCTCCGTGTTGGCCTGGGACATCAGTGTTTTCTCTCTGTCCAATGCGATTTCTTCCACGAGCAGGAGCAGGTTAGCAGAGCAGAGGCACATATTAGCAGAGTGGCAGAGAAGCAAGCAGAGCAGCAGAGCAAGGCAAGGCAAGGCAAGGCAAATTTATTTGTATAGCACCATTCGTACAAGCAGCAATTCATAGTGCTTTACAGAAAAAAGAAAAGAAAAGAAAAACATCATAAAAAAGACAACAGAATACTCATACAATACAGGAAAATGAAATAGCCAATAATTAAAAATGATAAAATAAGCAATAAGACAAATGCATGAATAGTAAAACAAAGTCATTAAAACAACAAGAAGATTTTTAAAAAAGCACATAAAGGTTTAAGATTAGGAAGTTAAGATCACCTGCATGTTGGGTTATGGGAAAGCTGCAGTAAACAAAAGTGTTTTTAGGCCTGATTTAAAAGAGCTGACAGTCTGTGCACACCTCAGGTGTTCAGGGAGCTGGATCCACAGGTGTGGAGCATAAAAACTGAACATTGCTTCAGCCTTTTTAGTTCTGACCCTGGGTATACAGAGTAAACCTAAGACCTGAAGAGTCTGGGTGCTTCAGAACGAACAAGTCAGCTCAGAAATGTATTTTTGACATGCAGCAGTGGAATAGAGGAGGAGAGCAGAGCAGAAGAGCAGGTGTTTTTTATACATTTTTGGATGTGTTTTTATATTTAGGTTTTTTATGTTTGAGGGACTGATTTTGTTGGAGCATCGAATCGTTTTCTTGCTTCATCACGTGATTGTTGTGTTCAGAGCCTTGGGGTTCTTGCTGAACATGTTGGAGGTCCTGGTGCTGTGTTTCAAGATCCTTCTGATTGTGTTTAATTGCCTCTTCTACATCACACGACAATTCCTTGACCTGAAGTTCTTGCTCCAGGTTCTGAGATGCTCTAAGTTCCTCCTGAACTTCATTGGCCTTCTGATTTTCGTGTTGCAAGTCATCACATTCTTGTCTCATGGCCTCTTTTCTATAACCCAACTGTCTGTTGGCCGCCTTAAGTTGTAAAGTCAGCTCCAGATTTTGTTTGAACAGCAAATCTTTTTCTTGCTTGGTCACGAGATTCTTGTGTTCGGAGACTTTTAGTTGTCGCTGAACATTTCGGACCTCCTGGGTTTGTTTTTTCAAATCCGTCAGAGTTTTTTCCATGTCCTTTGCTCCATTACGCAACTTTTCCTTTTCTTCCTCAAGTTCTTCTTCCAGGTCCTGAATATTTTTGCACATCAACTCACACTTTTGTTCCATCTTCAGATTTTTCTTTTCAGAGTCTTTGAGCTCTTGTTGAACATTTCTGTGATTTTGCTGTTCTGTTTTGAGATCCAGCTGACTTTGTTTCAAGGTATTTTCTCTTTCCCACAACCTTTTGTTGACCTTGTCAAGGCTTTTTTCCAGTGCCTGATATCTTTGGACCATCAAATCATTATTTTTCTCCCTCATGTCACAGTTGTTTTTGGATTCTTTGAGTTTTTGCTCAACATGTTCAGAGCTGCTCGTGTTGCTTTGTGAGATCCTTCTTATTTGTATAATTGTGTCTTTTGCTTCACACAACTTTGTGTTGGCCTCCTCAAGTTTTTCTTCAAGGGACAGATGTTTTATGAGCGTCGATTTGGTCTCTAGCTTCATCTTGTCGTTGTTGTCTTTGGAGACTTTTAGTTTTTCCTGAACATTTTTGAGCTCCTGATGTAGCTTTTTGAAATCCTTCTCATTTTGTATCACAGTGACTCCCGTGTCAAACAACTCTTTGTTGACGTTCTCATTTTCCTCTATCAGGGCCTGTTTTACTTTGAACATGGAGTCATTGTTTTGCTTCAGCTCTTGATTCTGGCGTTCAGCGACTTTGAGTTCTTGCTGAAGATTTTGCAAATCCTGGTCTTTATTTTTGAGAGCCTTACAAAATACTTTTGTTTAAATTAATACTGTTCATGTATTAATTCTGTAATTCATGTACTATATTGTTTAAAAATATTCTATGGCCTTTAAAACTGAATAGGGTTTTTTTAGTTCCTGTTTTAGGAAAAAATCAAGCGTAGCGTTAGTTCCGGCAGGCCATGCAAAATGAGTGTACGATATAATAACGATATTAACAGTAATAATGATCCTAAGGTTAGCTCTGTATTCAATCCAAACGTTTACAGTTTTACAGCCTAGAAATACTCACAACCCATCGTTAACGTTATATATTCAGCTGCGAGAGGAGCGAGCTGTAGCCTACACAACTTACAACAAGTACAAATTAACTTAACAGCTGCACGGTTACAATAAGATATAAGTTACCATCGGAGATTGTAACATTTAAAAGTGAAGGGTTTTAGGCTTACGTAACGTTTAAAGGCAAACGTTAACTGAGCTCCTCGTATCAACAGCCTTAAGCTACATCACGTAGCTGGCCCTACATTCCGGTGGCTACACGTATTAGCATTATTAACTTCACTTATTTTAACACTCAAATGTGATTTAAGGCCCCTTGATCGTCCGACGTTAAGCAAAAACACATTACTTACTTTGGAATGTGTATTCGGCACTGCTGCCGGTGCCGGAGCTGCTGCCGTCTTTCGCCGCCATTGTTGGTTGAACAGTGGCGCGCAAAGCATCTTGGGATAAGGGAGGCCGCGAAGGATAGTAGCGGTGCATCCTCCGAATACGGGGGAAAGGAGGACACATTTGTCGGCCGCATTTGGAGGAGCCATCGATATTTAGACGAATTGAGACAGCCTTCGCGCAGCTCTGTGACGTAAGCGGCCTTTGAATGCAGCCTCCGAAGGCTGCAGACCCTGAATTGGGACACAACTAATGTGTGGAGACTCAAACTTAATGTTGGCCCAGATATTACACTGCCTGGAGAGACTTTATCGGTCAGAGGACTCTTTTCACATATCTCCATCTATTGTGTTTTAGTTTACACGACGGTGACGGGTTTTTCTTTTCTCGAGCCCAATAGCGTGGTCTCCGTCACTAGCTCCGACATTAGCGCTGTGGTGAGTTAGCTCGGTGGTAGAGAGCTAGCCTGCTTCACAACAAGGACACGAAGAACCACGTTCGTGCGGGTCGTGAGGACGGAGCGGACGGCGGACGAGGTACAGCAGAGAACGAGGATGTGTTGCTGGTAGCCCGGGCTACGGGAGTCGTCGGGGAGCTGTCTGGACAGCGCTCTACGGTCTGGCTGGCTAACGCCATATTGTATGGCGTCATTTCAGTGCCAAAATCCGCGAGCATAAAAACCATATTCAGCGCGCATAAAGACCACTCTCTGCGCGCTCGCGGTCACTCTCTGCGCGCTCGCCGTCACTCTCTGCGCGCTCGCCGTCACTCTCTGCGCGCTCGCGGTCACTCTCTGTGCGCTCGCAGTCACTCTGCCTCACCCGAGGCAGAGTAGGGCGGGTCATCATTGCAATTGGCGGCAGCATTTGATGGCGGAATTGAGATGAGAGATTGCGGATCTCCATCACAATTACTCGCAAGCTGTTCAATAAATTCATAATTTAAATATCTGTTTGTTCCTCAACTTACCTCTTGTTTTTCTGACATCTCATCCGCAATCCCATCAAATGCTGCCGCCAACTGCAATCATGACCCGCCCTACTCTGCCTCGGATTGGCTCTGACCTGGAGACAGTAGTAGGCGTTTAAAGTGACCAATTAGAAATGAGGGGGGGGTTGCGGGGCCGTCTATTCAATGCCCGCCCCCAGAGTGCCAAAACTCAGCAAAGTCGAGCGCGTAGAAGGCACAGAGAGTGACAGCGAGCGTGTGCACAGAGACCGCGAGCGCGCAGAGAGTGATGCCGAGCGCGCAGAGAGTGATGCCGAGCGCGCAGAGAGTGACGGTGAGCGCGCAGAGAGTGGTCTTTATGCGCGCTGAATATGGTTTTTATGCTCGCGGATTTTGGCACTGAAATGACGCCATAATATTGCATCTGCGACTGGAGGTTGCGTGAGTACTTGACATTGGAAAGGAACCAAGAGACAGGACTGTTTTAAAGCAGACTGTGTGAACTGTTCTGGTTTCCAAGTTTAACGTCTTGTGACCGGATTAAACTTCATGTGCACCAACGCTACGAATGGGCCCCAACGGTTAGGGAAAAACCAAGCGCTTGGGTTACCTTTTTTGGGTGGTAGCATTATCATTTCTGTGTGAACTGTGAATACTGTGAGTATTTTTTTCATGTTCTTAATACTTTTAACAACATAAGGGCAAATATACTTGATTTATGAAAATGTTTATTTAAAACTTCAAATATCCCCTTACCAAAACATGGGATCAAAACAGGGTTATAAGAATATATCACAAACAATTAAAGTGAACATGTCACAGGAGATAGTGTAACAGGAGATAAGTACAGTTAGGATATAAGTGGCTTGCAAGTGATATCTCAGACTGGACGTACTTCTATGGTAGCTCATTTCATACCCACACTACGCGCAGATGACTTTGGTCTTATCGACTGAACCATCTGGCAGTCTTTTGAAGGTGAATTTGCCGTTCACAAATCGCACCTGTGGACACGCACCTTCAAGGTACGTGTCCACAGGGGCGATTTTATACGTGTGTGGACGCGCCGCTTCCCAGTATTATACGCTTGGTGGGCTACCACTAGAGGATGATTGACAGGCGCTCTCCTTCAAACAACACATTTTTGCGAGCGTTCCCGAGGCAGCGAGTCGAGCCCGGCACCTCTGATTAGCATAAAGTAGATTCGACTTCAACTTTAGGCAAATGAGGAGCGGCCAACTCGCGCGCCGTCTCTCGACATTCGCCGCGACGCTACCAGAATGCATTGCCAGGCTTTTCACATAGACAATGAATGGGACGCGGGGAAACACCGCTGCCTGTGGACACGCATCTTCCCTCTGGATCAAGACTACAGGTGCCACCGACGGCCACAAATCATACAATGCGCGTTTTTTTTTTTAATACCGAGCGTTAATCGCGCGTTAAAAAAATTAACGGCGTTAAGAGGATGTTGCGTTAACGCGTTGACAGCCCTAATATATATATAAACATATCCTCTTTGGTTTGCTGCTGTGTTCTATCGCTTGAGCACCATAGTCACGTTGACTTTGTTGTCCGACTTAACGGCGTGTGGCTGCCGTCTCTTTTAGAGCCCGCCCCCTCAGACACCTGCAGCTCTCGTCGGCGTGATAAGTCAAGTCAAGTCAAGCCAAGACCATCCCGAACAAGCCTAATGAATGGGACGCGGGGAAACACCGCTGCCTGTGGACACGCACCTTCCCTCTGGATCAAGACTACAGGTGCCACCGACGGCCATAAATCATACAATGCACGTTTTTTTTTTTTTTTAAATACCGAACGTTAATCGCGCATTAAAAAAATTAACGGCGTTAAGAGGATGTTGCGTTAACGCGTTAACTTTGACAGCCCTAATATATATATATATATATATGAATGTGACAGGATGGTCGGGTAGTTTCCACCGTTCCCCCTCCTTGCTTGATGCACACCAGGTGTGTGTCAGTGCGCTGCACTGATTGTAGGGCGGAGCCGCCAGCGCTCCTGGCGCAGGTGTCTATTTAATCCAGTCTGTCCTTCATCTCCCTCATGGCTGGTATCTTGGCGTGGCATGGCGCTGTGTGTGGTCTGAGCTGTGTGGCGGTTGGCGTCGCCGATTTTGCCGGACCCGCTCCACCTTGAAATTCGTGGCGGTCAGCTGGCTACTGCTGTGTGGGATTGGAATTGTCCGTGCTGCGGATTCACTCTCTCCAGGATTTACCTGTGGCTTGTCGCTCTCCCTCTCCTTTGTGTTAGCAGAGCCGCACCTGTGCTTCGGGGTACGCTCTCGGCCTGGCTGTGCGCTGCGGTGCTCCACTTACCGGCGTCTGACGCTTCGGTGCACCGGGACTCTACTGCTGTCTTGTAGTGTTTTAATGTGCAGTCTCACGATCACCGTTTACTTGCTCCCTTTCCCACTTACTATTGGTCCTATTGGACCTTAAGTGCTCCACCGTTGTGTAGCCAACCAGTGAGCTCTGATTTATTATCCTTAGTATGTTTATTGATTGTTTTGCATGAATATTGTTTCCTTTTTTAGTTTATTATGACTAATTGCTTTGCTTTTGTGTGCTATTAACTGTTTGCTTTTCTTTGTTTTTGTTTAATGGTTATGTTTGTTTTCTTTATTCCAAGGTTTATTTGTTGTATATAATTGATTGTGTCGTTGTTTTGTTTTTGAGCCACTGCTACCTGAGTGAAGAAAAGGTGGTTGAAATATTGCAGCATTTAAAAGAGTAGGATGTCACTGACTGAACTATTTAACTTGTATTTTTATATTGAGAATTAATAAAATTAATTATTTTCATAACTCACGTCTTGTCTGGGTGCATTCGGACTTGTGTCCTTTAAAACTAATTTCCTGGGGGCGAAATTCCCCCAGGTGGCGTTGTCGAGTAGCACTTTATCCGCAATTTAAATTGTTAATTTTGCACATACCACCCTCATGCCACACTTGGCGTTGTCGACAGGATCTGCACCCTTAGAGACAGACATGATTTATTTTTGGTAAAATAATATTTTTAATTGAAAAAAAAAAAAAAATTACTCAGTATTGTGTCAGTGGGAGACGTACATTACTGAACCTTGTTTTTTTGTGTATTTAGAGACAAGACAGCAGTAGTTGTCCAGATATTTAACCTGCCTGTTATTTCAGGACTCCATTTGGTGTGAAGCTTTGGTGCGGCTTGCCCCCTACAGTCATGGAGGAGGAGATGCAGCAGCTCAGAGATTTGGTCGCCCAGCTAAGGGCAGAAAATGAGCGCTTGCTCCTGGAGGGTGTGGCCCCCCAGGCGGGTCCCAGTGGGGCTGCCTCTGTCCCTCCTGCCGTGGCGAGTGGTGCCCCACCTGCTGGTCCAACGGTGGCTGAGCGGTTGGTGATCGTGCCCAGGGACCGCAGATGCCCCATGTTTAATGGTAAAACTGGCATTGGCATAACTGAGTGGGTGGAGGAGGTCCAGGCGTGTATGCGTGCACGCCATCTGTCCATGGTTGACCAGGCTTTCTTCATTTTTGACCATCTGGAGGGTGAGGCCAGGGAAGAAATAAAGTATCGCACCAGTGTCGAGAGGAGCGACCCAGCTAACGTACTAGCAATATTGAACGAGTTGTATGGTTGTGTTAAGTCATATATATCCTTGCAGGAGGCTTTCTTTTCCAGGAAGCAGCAGGAGGGAGAGACATTGTTGGAGTTCTCCTTGGCTTTGATGGCTCTTGTGGGGCAGGTGAAACAACGTGCACCTGATGGTTTGCTTAATGCAGAGGTCTTACTTCGGGATCAGTTTGTGGAACAAGTCTTGGACAGTGCTCTTCGCCGGGAGCTGAAACAGTTTGTTCGCCGCCAACCCACTGCTACCCTGTTGGAGGTGCAGGGGGAAGGTAGGCAGTGGGAGAGAGAGGGATTCCCTGGGGGTGCAAGGGAACGCAGCCACTCCCTTCCCTCCATGTACGGCCTGCAGTATGGTGTGCAGGGCAGTTCTCGGTCAGCTCCTCCTGTCTCTCCACATGGCTCTGAGCTGGGTGAATTAAAAGAACTGTTGAAACGCCAGCAGGAACAACTCTATCAACTCACCCGCACTGTTGCCTCCATGCAGCCTTCCTTTCCACCAGCTAGATCCTCACGTAGTGGTCCTGTGATCTGCCGGCGCTGCCGCCAACCTGGTCACTTTGCTAGGGACTGCGAAGGAGAATGGGTCCGTGCTGGCCCCTCTGCTGGTCTGTCTTCTACTGTGGCCAGGTCCTCCAACTCCTGTCGCCAGCCGGAAAACTAGAGCCCACTGAGCTGCCGAGCCACAGTTCAGATGGGGAGTTAGCAGGCTCACAGGTAGCAGCTGCGGCCGGGTTAATGGCATCCTGTCCAAATATTGATGTTGTCATGAGTGGGGTCACTGTTTCCTGCTTGGTGGACACCGGGTCAATGGTGTCTACAGTCACTGAGAGCTTCTTTCTTGAGCACTTTGCACTTTGGGGGAATGATCGACTCCAGTCATGTCATTGGTTGCAGCTTCGGGCTGATAATGGTCTCGCTATTCCTTACCTGGGTTACCTAGAACTGGATGTCATTCTTTGTGGGAAGACGATCCCTCGTTGTGGTATTCTGGTGGTGAAGGACCCTGTCAGCACTGGGTCTTCTGTCCCTGGGATTCTGGGGATGAATGTCATTCGTCGCTGCTACCGAGAGCTCTTTGGAGCCCATGGCCTTTCATTTTTTAACCTGCCTGCAGTCACACAGTCTCCTGATCCCGTTATTCAGGCCTTGCAGCAATGTCATCAGGTGGTTAATCAGCGCCATGCTCCATTCACTGGTGCTGCTAGAGTTCGAGGCTCCAGAGTGGTGCGTGTCCCTGGTGGGGTAATGCAGATGGTTGCTAGCACTTGCCCTGAACAGTTCTCTGGGCAGTCATTATTTTTCGAGCCCCCAGAGTCTGGTTTGCCTGCTGGGTTGCTGGCTTCCCCCTGTCTCGTTCAGATTGTGCGAGGTACAACTTACATCCCAGTGGTTAATGTTGGGACCACCGAAATTGTCCTCTACCCACGAACCTGTCTTGGCATCCTGAGTCCAGCTGAAGTGGTCAGTCTTCCCCCAGGTGTCACAGAGGTTAGACCCTCTGCCACTGTTTCTTCTCAGGTGGCAGCTGGTTCAGGACACAGTGACATTAAATGTGTTGATTTGTCTAGTTTGGCAGAATCAGAGCAGGTGCAGGTTCGGTCATTGTTGCAGAGGTTTAGTTCAGTCTTCTCTGCCCATGAGGGTGATCTTGGTTGTACCAATCTGGTGTCACATGACATCCACCTGCTGGATGACATCCCAGTTCGGCAGAGGTACAGACGTGTTCCACCTTCAGAGTATGAGGCAGTCAAGACTCATATAAATCAACTTCTTGAAGCCCAGGTGATAAGGGAAAGCAGCAGTCCTTATGCCTCTCCAATTGTCTTGGTGCGGAAGAAGGACGGCAGTCTACGCATGTGTGTCGACTACCGCCTGCTTAACGCAAAGACACGAAAGGATGCTTTTCCGTTACCTCGCATTGAGGAGAGTCTAGACGCGCTCTCTGGGGCCCAGTGGTTCTCCACTCTTGACCTAGCGAGCGGTTACCATCAGGTACCAGTCTCAGAGCAGGATAAGCAGAAAACCGCCTTTTGCACACCATTCGGCCTCTTTGAATGGAATCGTATGCCGTTCGGGCTGTGAAATGCACCAAGCACTTTTCAGCGTCTGATGCAGAGGATGTTTGGAGACCAGCAGTGTCAGTCTCTCCTTTTGTATCTGGATGACATCATTGTGTTCTCCTCTTCAGTCTCCCAGCATGTTCAACGGCTGGAGGTGGTTCTGGATCGTCTCCAGAGGGAAGGCCTAAAGGTCAAACTGGAAAAATGTTCATTCTTCCAGCGAGAGGTCAGCTACTTAGGTCACATCATCTCTGACCAGGGTGTTGCCACTGATCCTGCAAAGATTGCAGCCGTAGCCAAGTCAGGTGTCGGAGCTGCGCTCATTTTTGGGCTTTGCCAGTTATTACCGGTGTTTTGTTGAAAGCTTTGCTAAGCTAGCTGGCCCGTTGCACAAATTGGTGGCCAGGCTGACTGGTACAAAGTCCAAGAAGGGATCTGGACAAGTGTTCCAGATTGCGTGGACTCCAGAGTGTGAAGAGAGCTTTGAGGCTCTCAAGTTCAAATTGACCTCTGCACCTGTGCTTGCTTTTGCTGATTTTTCACACCCTTTTATTTTAGAGACGGATGCAAGCCACAGTGGACTTGGTGCTGTACTCTCACAGGAGACCGAAGGTGGTGTTAGGCCAATAGCATACGCAAGTCGGGGCCTTCGACCGAACGGAGCAGAACATGGTCAACTACAGCTCCATGAAGTTGGAGTTTCTCGCTTTAAAATGGGCTATGACAGAGAAGTTTCGTGAGTACCTGTTGGGGCACAAGTGCATGGTTTTTACTGATAACAATCCCTTGAGCTATCTGCAATCAGCCAAACTAGGGGCTGCTGAACATCGCTGGGCTGCACAACTTGCAGCATTCGATTTTGGGATCAAGTATCGATCTGGTCGCAGCAACAAAAATGCTGACGCACTCTCCCGGCTGCCCACATCTAGTGCTAACTTAGCAGAGCAGGTCTTGCCCAGCACCTCTGTCCCTGAAATCCTCCAGTTAGTGCCTCGTTCTGGCCAGGTTTCAGCAACCCAGGCTGTCGTGTCGGTCTTTCCCCTTCAGGCTTTCTCTGTGCTTTGCAGGAGGCTGATCCCCTCCTGAAGGACATCTTGCCGTTCTGGCGGAGGCAGATCCAGCCTACATCAGAGGAGAGAAGGCAGCTCCCCAAGCTGGCTCTGACTTTATTAAAACAATGGGCTCGTCTTGTGGAAGAGGAGGGCGTGTTGTACCGCCGGGTCCATCGTTCAGATGGGGGGGAAGAAATCCTTCAGATTGTCTTGCCAGCTGTCCTTCAACAAGACATATTGACACAGCTCCATCAAGAACATGGGCATCAGGGTGTGGAGCGCACCACAGAGCTTGTGCGCCAGCGCTGTTATTGGCCGGGGATGACCTCTGACATCAGGCAATGGGTCCAAGGTTGTGAGCGTTGCCAGGTTGCGAAAGACACCAGAGCAGTGTCTGGTCGCTTCATGGGGCACTTATTGGCATCACGGCCAAATGAGATTGTAGTCATAGATTTTACATTGTTGGAGCCCTCGCAGAGTGGTTTTGAAAATGTTCTGGTGATGACAGATGTGTTCAGTAAGTACACTGTGGCTGTCCCAACTCGGGATCAGAGGGCATCCACTGTTGCCCACGTTTTGCTAAATGTTTTTTTAGGTTTGGTGTCCCAGGTCGCATTCATTCTGATCAGGGCAGGAGTTTCGAGAGCTTGTTGATCCAGCAGTTGTGTCACCTGTATGGGGTCAGCAAGTCACGCACTACTCCGTATCACCCTGCTGGAAATGGGCAGTGTGAGCGGTTTAACAGGACACTCCACAATCTCTTGCGTACCTTGCCAGCCTCACGGAAATGTGACTGGGCCTCTTGTCTTCCCCATGTACTTTTTTGTTACAATACCACCCCTCATCAGGGTACTGACGAATCACCACATCTTTTAATGTTCGGTCGTGAACCCCAGCTCCCCATTGATTTCCTTCTGGGTCGTGTCCAGGACCCGGCACCAGGGAGAGTTGAAGACTGGCTGGTCGAGCACCAGGCCAGGCTTCAGGTGGCTTTTGGGAATGCTCGAGGGCGGTTGCTGGTGGCCGCTGAGCGTCGTAAAGAGCGCCATGATCAGGCGGTACGTGATGTTCCGCTTACAGTGGGCCAGTTGGTTTACCTTCGTGATCACAGTACCAGGGGTCGCCATAAGATCCAGGACATCTGGAGCTCAGTTGTTTATCAGGTCCTGAGAGCTCCTTCTGGTGGCGGACCTGTCTACACCATTGCAGCAGTGGATGATTTGCAGAAGACCCGGAACGTCCATCGTGACCTGCTTAAGGCCCAGATTGGTCCTGAACCGGTTCCTCTTCTCCTTCAGTCTCCCCCTCCAAGGACCTCAGAAACCTCTGATGATTCTCTTGGGGGTGATATATGGGTTCTGGTTCCCGACACTCCTGCACCACTTGTTTCTCGGGCCTCAAGGCTATCAGGGTCCACAAGGCCCCATCAGGAGGCTGTTCCTGCGACCCCTGCAGCAGTTCCTTCTGCTCAGAGGCATCTAGCACCTGCTGGTCAGCCAGTTCTGCGTCGCACTCCTCGGTCAACAGCTGGGCAACATTCAAACATGAATCATCTTACTCGGCCGGTGTCAAATGCACAGTCTGCGGTCTTTCGGCCTTGGTGCTAGTGTGTTTTGTGTTTTACCCATCCTCGGGGCGACGATGCAAAATTTGGGGGTAGAATGTGACAGGATGGTCGGGTAGTTTCCACCGTTCCCCCTCCTCCTTGCTTGATGCACACCAGGTGTGTGTCAGTGCGCTGCACTGATTGTAGGGCGGAGCCGCCAGCGCTCCTGGCGCAGGTGACTATTTAATCCAGTCTGTCCTTCATCTCCCTCATGGCTGGTATCTTGGCGTGGCATGGCGCTGTGTGTGGTCTGAGCTGTGTGGCGGTTGGCGTCGCTGATTTTGCCGGACCCTCTCCACCTTGAAATTTGTGGCGGTCAGCTGGCTACTGCTGTGTGGGATTGGAGTTGTCCGTGCTGCGGATTCACTCTCTCCAGGATTTACCTGTGGCTTGTCGCTCTCCCTCTCCTCTGTTTTAGCAGAGCCGCACCTGTGCTTCGGGATACGCTCTCGGCCTGGCTGTGCGCTGCGGTGCTCCACTTACCGGCATCTGACGCTTCGTTGCACCGGGACTCTACTGCTGTCTTGTAGTGTTTTAATGTGCAGTCTCACGATCACCGTTTACTTGCTCCCTTTCCCACTTACTATTGGTCCTATTGGACCTTAAGTGCTCCACCGTTGTGTAGCCAACCAGTGAGCTCTAATTTATTATCCTTAGTATGTTTATTGATTGTTTTGCATGAATATTGTTTCCTTTTTTAGTTTATTATGACTAATTGCTTTGCTTTTGTGTGCTATTAACTGTTTGCTTTTCTTTGTTTTTGTTTAATGGTTATGTTTGTTTTCTTTATTCCAAGGTTTATTTGTTGTATATAATTGATTGTGTCGTTGTTTTGTTTTTGAGCCACTGCTACCTGAGTGAAGAAAAGGTGGTTGAAATATTGCAGCATTTAAAAGAGTAGGATGTCACTGACTGAACTATTTAACTTGTATTTTTATATTGAGAATTAATAAAATTAATTATTTTCATAACTCACGTCTTGTCTGGGTGCATTCGGACTTGTGTCCTTTAAAACTAATTTCCTGGGGGCGAAATTCCCCCAGGTGGCGTTGTCGAGCAGCACTTTATCCGCAATTTAAATTGTTAATTTTGCACATACCACCCTCATGCCACATATATATATACATATGACTGACTGACAAACCTGATCTGTCATCCTGGCTCCCCCTTTCTCTGTTTGTGGCCATTGGAACACTGAGCTAGAAGTGGTTTTAATTAGCTTAGATGTTGGTTTGCGAAGCATCCATTTTTCCCGCATTGATCCCTCCCTCTACATGTATCCCCTTTCGGTGGGGTATATGCAGAGGGTGGGATGGAAAAACATTCCAACAGTTCCACGTTATCTTCCCCATGTATCTTCCAGTAGCCTGTTTCTCATCAGGTTGCCCTGGTCCCTCAACACCTGACAGGACCTTGGTGACCCGGGTGACATCTGAACCAGATAATAATATGCATAGTATTTATTTCACTCATGTCTGAGATAGGCACATATGTGGTCTTGCTAAAAGGCTCACACTGGTTTTTTTTTTACCACGCCCTTTCTGGGGTGATGGTGGCCATCACTTGCTGCAAAAAAATCTGAGCAAAAAATTATAGATGTGTGTGATTTTGCTTGGACACCAGCAATGTGACATTTTCACAGCAGTCTGATACACTGCAGAGAATATATAAATGAACTGCAAAGTCCTAGTGAGGGAAAGCCCCTCTCAACATGCCCAGAATGAGTGGCAGGACACTCTGAACACGACTTTGTCTTGCCATCACGGCAGGTAGAGTGGAACCCGAACGAAGGGCTCTGATAGGCCCAGTGGGGAGGAGATTGCTTTGTCCCTGATTGGATGATTAGGGGCTGCGGGGGCTCAAATCAGCCGTTTTCAGGAGGAGAGTGGTTTGGTTAAGTGGATTGGCACTGTGTGTGCTCTGTGTGTGCGCGTGTGCGTGTGTGTGTGTCTGTGTGTGTACTAATCCTTTGTCTTGTGTCTATTTATGTGTGTAATTGTGTGTATGTGCAAGCTTGTAGTCTGTCTGCATGTGTATGTGAGTGTGTGTGCGTTGTGTGTGTGTGTGTGTGTGTGTGTGTGTGTGTGTGTGTGTGTGTGGAAACAGGTGAGTTCAGTTCAAAAAGTGAGGTACATTAGCAAAGGAAAAGTGTTGTGATGGAGGGACTGAAAAACTTACAAAAGTGTGAGGACAAAAGCAGGGCCCTCGGGAGGATGAATGCATTTAGAAAGAAAAAGACAAAGGAGGAGAAAGGTGGGGACAATAGTTTTCTGTGTGTTTGTGTGTGGAAAGCTTAAGAAACATGTGAAAAGTAGTGGGAGAGGTTGAACAGATGTTTGAATGAAGAACAGTAGTTATTTTAGTCAGCTGGGTCCCTATGACAACTGAGGGACTGTGTGTGTGTGTGTGTGTGTGTGTGTATGTGTGTGTGTGTGTGTGTGTGTGTGTTTTCGGCCTGGCTAAATCAACAAAACACACATCCAACTTGCTTCTAGCTTCCACAGGCAGCATCTGTGAGGTTAGTTGTTTTACAAACATTTCCGAGTCGAGTTAAAATTTAAATTTTTATGAATCTGGGGAGACTCTTGCCGTATGCAATGATGTGTTCTTGTGAAAAATGCATGACACACATTTCTGTACATTAGAGGTTTCAATCAAGTACAAAGCCATATATTAAGCCTATAACTGCAGACCCATAAGCTCTCATTTCTCATTGTCAAGAATATTACAATGCATCGTTATAATGCAGATACTTCCTAATTATTCCTTCCTGATTATATCTGATTAAGTCATTCTCCTCACACTCTCAGAAATCACACAATCTCATTGAAGGAGTAATTTCCTACTTCATAAGCTAATTAAGCCAATCAGAGCACAAAGGACTGGCTCTTGCCATGACCTAGCATGCATGAATTATCTAAAATTGCTCACAAAGTTTTCATTTCCTTACTTCTCCTTTGTAATGTGCTTGTACCCTAATAATGTGTTTAATAAAGATCACCATGAGCCTTGAAGCTTTGATTATATGGCAGTGCGTTGGTAACATGGTAGCTTACAATAAAATACAAAATTGAACAACAAAGGCTACAAACAAACAAAACAAACCAAAATACAAGGGCAGAGTGGAATTTGTTCTCTTTATTTGTGAGTTGTTTTCTTTCTATCTTAAAAAGGCACTGTATTCCAAATTTTGATTATTTGCTTTGTAAAGATATAGTGGTGATGTAGCAGAGTGTAGGCTATTGGTATCTTTCACCAGGTGATGAAGTTTTCAAACTACATCTGATCACAAATATATGCCAGTAGTTACATGCTGTTTTGGCCATTCTGTCAATGGCACATGTGCTCACATAGTATCCTTCCATGCGTCCTTACTATTTCCCCTATGGAGAACTCGCACTGTTGTTAATTCAACATCCTACGTACAAAAGCAACAATTGCAAATCCAACGCATTGCTTGCACAGGTATGCTATATTGAGGCGGCCCCTCCGCCAAGTTTCCCTCAACCTGCTCTCATTGGCTGTAGCTCGGCAACAAACGCCCGGACATGTTCAGATATTTGGCATGCTAGATATCGGGAATTCACTTTCAGCTCGTGTTTTTGGACAGTTTATACATGGCTTTCAATGTTGGAACAATGAGCTGGAACATGGATTTGCCTCTAATCTGGGGATTTTGTTTCGGGAACTCCAAAAACTGTTTGGGAGTGGAGAACCAGGGCTAATGAGGTGCAGTACACTCTGCATTGCGCTCACATGGCAGTTATGATCATGCAGCCTCAACCAACAGCGTTGTCATGGAATGCCCCAGGTAAACACTGTCTGTCAGCACTCTTTCCGTTGTATGTACTGTTTGTGCTGTAAGTGTCAGTTTGCTTAATCCCTCCCCCAACATCAATTGTCCAATCATAGTTTAGCTTCAGTCTTCAATTCTATTCAATACAAGCAACTTTACTAATTCCATGAGGGGCAATTGATTTTGAGTAGCAGCAGGTTGTCTCATACATGCATACATCAAACAAAGAGATCGATGCACCAAGGAGCATTTAGTGGAATGAATGAGTAAAAGAAAGAAGCATCATAGAAGAACCTATAGAAAATGTGTAAATTTGTGTGCAGAAGGGATAAATGATTTCAAGAAGCGGTTTGTCTTACAGGCATGCCAAGCTTTTTATTTGTTTGCATGTTGAAACGGTGTTCAGGGAGCCCTAATGACAGAGAGCATTTAATGGTCATTATGTGAAGAGTTTGGAGGATCTCACGAAACCAAAAATACTTGAGCAAAAAAGTATCAGTGGGTTTATGTGGTCTAATGCAATCTGCAGACACTGGAATGTCTAATCGGTTACCAACTAACCTCCCATTACCTCTGAGACCAAGTTAGCATACCATTAGCTATAATGACTGTATTATTACTGTGTAGGGGATGGTTCTTAGGAAACACTCAGCTACTATAGAACTCTAATCTGACCCTCATTTACTGCAAAACCCTTCGTTTTGCCTGGTCTCTGCATTCAAATACACTTTTATTTAGCCTTTTCAAGTCTGGAGCATGTTTACAAAATGTTAGCTTTTAATAATATCTTGGAATCAAATTACATTATATTAAGCTGCTGTTTAAACTTGGTCCCTTGTGATCACCGCCTTTGCAAAAATAATAATAATAATAATTAAAACCTTTCAAAGACAAGCTGCCAACCATTTACAACATAAAGTATATCGTTCTGCAGTCTTCAATATGTGACGTGTTAAAATGTGCATGCTTTTTTATTTTATAAAGCTCTACCTGAATGTGTGTGGAATGCAGCCGTGTCCGGTCCTGTTCTGTCACAATTCAAACATCCTTCAGTCTCGCTCTTCAGAGGGATGCCGGACTCTCTCACTACCAACTGCTGCAAATCCACCAGCTAATGAGCACATGAGCGCGCGCACACACACACACACACACACACTACCACAGTGAGTCGAGAAAAGTCTCACACAACTGCACACACACATATGTATATATATATAGTCCTGTACACACATGAATGAGTTTGCACACACAAAAACATTTCAAAGTAATGGTATGCATATCCAATCCCCCAAAGGATTCAGAAAACGTTCTTTCTGGGAGTAAAAAACATCACATGTGTCAGTCAGTACAGGATGTGTTCTGCATCATCAACACCATCAAACTTAAACTCCTGTGCACATCGTGTCTAATTAATCACGCTCAACAAACCGGTCAACTCACCCGGGGGAAGAATGTGACATGTAATCTGTTCAGCTGTGACAAGCAAAGAGAGTGAAACTACTGCCCTGGTCATGGTTCTGTTCTTTCTTTTGTATGTGACCAGCAGAGTTTGGTGTCATTAGTAGACATGATTTTATCCTAGTGTTGTAGTTTGTGTCGCTCTACTGCGATAGTTTTGATGCATTTTAGTGCATGTGTATGCGTCCGTTCAACATTCAAATGAACACTCAGTTACAGTATCAACAGCAGTTGCAATGTGGTTTTGGAGACAGTGAACAGAAGCACCATGACGGCAGTAAAAGACATTTTTGAGTTTAAACGAGCCAGTCAAGGGTTGGACATCTGATTGTGATGCCTTCCACTCGCCTCCCTTTGGAGGTATCCGAGGCATGTCCAACTGGGAGGATTCCTGGGGCAGGCAAGGAGCACATTTGAGGGATTTCATGTCATGTTTAGGATGGAAATGCCTCAAGATGCTCCAAAATGAGCTGGAGGATTCGGTTGAAGAGATGGACGCCAAAGCTACTGTGTTGTGATGCAACTGAGACTCATGTCCTGAATCAGTGGCAGAAATGGATCCTTCTGGACAGAAAAGTTGAAAATTTAAATAAACAAAAGTTTGCAGTTGCACCTATAATATACAGTTTACCAGGACAGCTGTTCCTCAGGGGACCCAGCAGGTTGTCTTTAAATCCCAAGGTTAAATGGAGAGGTCAAATTTGATGATTTGTCTTTTAACAGGTAACTCAGGTATTCTCTGCAGACAAACAAAGTCCACAATCTAACTCAAAATATTCCAGAGTAGAATACAGTTCTTCAAAGACGTAATTAAGTTCCCAAAAAGTCTTAACATAAAACAAATAAAATGTTGCCTAAAAGTTCCCAGAAATCAAAAACCCCTCTTCTATATCAGCAGGTTGGTTTCTTCCAAGTCATTCTTTCCAGCTCCTTCCAGCCATGTCTTCTCTCTGCTCCCTTGGTCTCTTTCCTACTGGATTCAGAAGCTCTGATTCTACCCTCCACTGTCTGTGTGGGGAAGCCTTCTGAGGAATGTGAACGTTTAAGTGAAACACTTTGAACCCCCACAAGCCCCTAATGTCACATGGAACCACATTCTGTATGGAGACTATAACTCTGAAATCTTCATGTGGATTGAAAGACGGATAACAAGGAAGGTTGAACTGTTCTGGCTAGTTCAGAGAGAAACGTTCACACGTTGACACTTTGATGTTTTGTTCTACTGCTGTAATGTTAACTTTCTATTGTGTCTTTCTATAGAGGGGACAACATGTTTGTGAGTGCAACTGGCCACTCACCAACAAACATAATGACCGCACGAGTCACTCTTTTACTTATCTGACAGTCTTTTGATCTCTTCTGTTTTACACATCATTAACTATAGTCCCTGTTGTCGGGCTAACTGTGTTGCTAGGCAACAAGTAGTTAAACGCCAAACTTATGATGGCAGGAAATGTGTTTGTGTATGTTTCACAAGGCTGGGCATAGAGTATTACAATCCTGACCAATTTTATGAAGCTCGGTGTCATCTGACACGAAGAGCAATGTTACTGTCTGCTCTCAAATTGTCAAACTACAAACCCCAGCCTCTAAGGGGCCTCTAAGGGGCCCGGAGGTTTTTTGATTGGTCATATGCACCAGTGGAGCACACTATAAACTGAAAAGGTAAGGGCCCTGATCAACAGGGGCATTAGACACCATTATCTTAACTTTCACACTAATTTTCATGCTTATTTCCACGTGTCTGTCCCTGACTGTCGTCCTTTACACAGGCTACCAGATTAGATGTAAGTCATACTATTCCTCCTGTCTTGCTCTGTTTTCCTCTTCTCAACATTTGAACATCAAGCCTCTCACCAAAGCCAAACCTGTTTGAAATTCAATCTATTTGTTGATTGTTCTACAGTAACTTTGTATTAGTTGCACAAACTTAGCTGCATGCTCTTAAGCTAAACTGTTGAAGTGGACACTGCTGCTTTCATGACCTACACTTTAATGCTGCTGCATCCATAGAGAGCAGCGTTTCCCAATTTTTTTTAGGGGGTCCCAAATGACAAGCCAATTCCCAATAGACCTCCTTTATAAATTGTTAGAAGAGCAAATTTGTGCATAAATGAATGTCCCTGACCAATTTTTCTGACATTTGTGCATCACCTTATATCTTGAATAAGTAAACCAGCCATTTCAATGATATGCATGTGTTATTCTAAACATATACACATGTTAAATACACTAAATAGGCTACAAATATCACAACATTCAGGCAGATACTATTGTTAATCAAAAAATATGGATGAAATTCTGCACATTTATATGGTGACCCAAATGAAATCTCCTGTGACCCACTTGTGGGTCCCGACCCAGTCTTTGAGGAGCACTGAGCACCTGCATCAGTCGTTTGAGTTTGAACTGAGCCAGGACCTCAGACCCATCAAACATGAGATCAATCACCAAAAAATGCCAATGTAAATGTTGCCGTCCACATACTTTTGGCCACGGAGAGAACTTTTCTGGCTTCATCTTTGCATCATTGTTGCTTCTTCAAATCAGACAAATACCAACGTTTGCACACATATACATACACATAGACATTTCCTCAGCCTAATCTTTTCACCTGCAGGTTTCTTCATTATTATCTACTCCCACTCAGGCCTATAGGCT
>CM056830.1:11707088-11799588 GCA_029853015.1 Chelidonichthys spinosus | reverse complement strand
TGGAGATCCATCCGATAGTTTTAACAGTAATAATAATTTTATGCAATCTTTTCATTTTAACAATGTGTATTTGTGACACTTTCTTGTATTATTAATTCATTGGGAATCTTGTATGCTGTTACCAAGGTAACCATTTTCAAAAAAAGCATAGTTAATAAAAAAAGGGCAAACATACAAGTGAAGGTTGTGTTGCATGCATTGTATCTGATCAATACATTTCTGAAGGACTTCCCATTCCTCGCTCAGCTCAGACACGGATAGCTCGTCTGATACGGTTGGACTTTAGTCCCTTTCCTATTGTTGTCCCTGACTGAAGGGGCTGCAGTGGTGGCTGTTCATGGAGGATATCTGCAGAGGAGGTGCATAGTGGAGCATTTCCAGCATGGCTACCACAGCCTTTACACCACGCTCACTTTATGATGAGGGAGATCTACGGCTTGAGATTGGTCCCAGGGCAGCCCGGTAGACACTAGCCATAAAAAGTACACAAGGCTGTAAAAGAATGGTAATGTGCGGGCGTAAAAACAGGGAGAAGATAATTGTGTTGCGTGTGTGCCCGTGTGTGTGTATATATGTAGCCTCTGTCAAAAAACAAGCCAGAGGAGGCCAAAACAATCAACCAGTATCAGCACTTTATGGTGGAGAATACTATATCACCGTGACAACAAAGGCAGTAAAGTGCTCCACGCCGCTGTGAAACATTGCATGATTCTGCAGTGAGATGATTGTTAGCACAGCTGGTTAATTGCCGGACCACTCCTCTCCTGACACACACACACACACACACACAGCCAACACCCTATATGCATATAGCAATGTGTATAGCAAGGATACACTCTAACAAACACAAGCGCTGTACACGTCTACAAGTGATTCCCCAAAGAAACCATAAAGATGTATGATGGATGGAGGGGGAGGTGGTGCAGTATAATCAGTCAAGGAGACACAGCAGCATTCAGATGCTGCTTGTTGTTCCAAGACAAATTCATCACACCACAATTAGTTTGCAAGGCTTCAACCCCGCCGTCTCTTTACTACTTTACTCATGCAACCCTACATGCACTACACCTGTAGTGCTCGTCAGTGCAGCACGTGTCCCATTAAAGAGACATCAGGATGTCATGCAGTAGCGTTGCCACATGAAAGTGGAAACTATATGTGTAAATATGATTTATTTCATGCCCCCTATGAAAAGATTCACTTTGATGTTTTAAAGCCGCACTGATTGGTAAATGGTAAATGGACCTGCATTAATATAGCGCTTTTCTAGCTAACTAGCTACTTAAGGCACTTCACTCTAGATTCAGTCACTTTTACCCGTTCACACACATTCATACACTGATGGCTGAGGAGCAGCCTGCACATCAGGATCTAACTCACACACATTCACACGCCGATGGCGCAGCATCCGGGGCGATTGGGGGTTCAGTGTTGCCCAAGGACACATCAGCATGTAGACTGGAGGATCCAGGATTCCAACCGCCAATCTTCTGATTGGAGGACGACTCGCTATACCTCTGAGCCACAGCCGCCCCATCATACGCTTTAGTTATCAATATGAATTGATCTTGTTTACTTGGATGTGAAAGGTGTCTCAAAGACACAGAAAAGTATCACCCGACTCTGCAGCCAGTGCCGCTCCATGTCTGATGGACGTGGAAATTAGCATTATTTGCAAAAATGTCATCAACCTGAACACATCACCTTTATGTGACTCCCCCCAGTGGTTGAACTGCACATTTAGTTATAGATGCGTTCCATTTTGTCTCTTTGTGGTGAATTAACATTGGCTCAATTCATGAGATTCCACCAGACTCCATCTGTGAGAAATGTAATTTTATGTATAAAAATACTCATCCTGTAGCTCTGGTGTAATACTAACTAGATATTCTTAAGGTTGTGTTGTGATCTGTGGCTGTAAGTATGAGTCACTGTGACCTTTTCAACATCACCTCTCATTGGCCGGTGCACCCAACGATCCGTTCAGCCTCAAGTGCTGACAGAGAGTGTCCAACATGGCTTCCCGTGGCATGTGACCAAACCCTAAGACAACACAGACAAGCACATAGACAAACAAGGGAAAGTACTTCCATATGCCTCGACGTGTAGGCGTGTGTGAGGTCTGATAAAAATCTACGTATTCGCAAACAGGAGAGTGAGTGTCGGACTCATAAAAGGCATCTGTCCGATAACTTTCTACACCAGGCATGGTTTTCTCATATGAGACGCAGGGAGGTTTCTGCAGCATAAACAGTGCCAGTATCCTGTGACCTATAAATCAGACTCGGACTTGTGTTAACAGTAGCGGCTGAGTGAAGGGTGTGTGTGAAGGATCATTTAAATAACCCCTTGTGAAAAAAAAATAAAATCACACAACCACCCTGTCTTCCATCCGTGACATTCCTCTCATCATCCGAGAACATATGGCCAATGAAATCATCCATGTGTTGCCAGCACACTGTTTTTAACGCGTGGTGCTGAAACTCAGTGGAACAAACATGTTCAACAGCACGAGCAGCTCGAAGGTTAATGGTCATCTGTTTAAAGTCATTACGACATACGTTTAACTGCAAAACAGGTCACAGTCATTTCTTTGTAATACATTCCATTCATTTATTCATTTATCAAACGAAACCGCTATGAATGGAAAGAGATCACACATGGTCACAGATTCATAAAGCACCATATTATAATGTGCCATCTGCAAAGACTTCCCTCCTGTGTTTTCTTTTTAATACCAGTTTATGTTTGTTTGTCTGACATAATTGGACTAATGAGCCATGTTATCCTTCACACTTAACCATCTTAAGCAAAAATTACAAGTTCACAATGAGTGTATTTAACAATACACAATTTACATTGTCATATGGTTAATAGAAATATGGCACTGCGAATCCTTGCTTAAGACAATCTATGATCTCATATCGGGAAGGAAGGATTTCTACTTAGACAGATCGGGTTTAGAAGTTATGAATACCTCAGGTTAACTCCATTTTGAACTCACTCACAGCATCACAGTAAATATAGTCAATATTTTAGTCGGTAATTCGTATCTGATCATCCAGTTATTAAGCAACAGGCAGATCTCCCTCTGCTGGTTCACAGTCTATGCATTCTGCATGTCAGACTCAAACCATACGATCTCCCATCGACCTTTTGTCAGTCTCGCTGTAGACATTGTGTGTTTGTCCATGTGAAGTGTGTGTGTGTGTGTCGGACAGTTTATGGCCAGTCAGCACTAATACAGGCACTCAACCACAATGAGTAATGAAGGGGCATCAATAACAGCCATGAGCGACTTATCTGACAGGACAGCTTTTAATAATGGCCACCGTCAGCAGAGACAGACAGACAGACAGACAGACAGACAGACAGACAGACAGACAGACAGACAGAGAGTGGAGATGCAGAAAGAGATGAAGTGGTTTAGGAAGGGAGCAGGCGAGAGGGTAGGAGAGTGTTGCTGGAGATGGATGGATACAGATTAGTGAAGAGCAGAAGAGGGAGAGGTGGGTAACAAATAGAGACAGAGAGTGAGCTGGTGTGAACATGGGATGGAGGCATCAAGGGGTGAGCCATCCATCCATCTGTATCATACCCACTTATTCTGAGGTTGCCCCTCCCACTGTGGATTCAAACCCAGAACCATCTTACTTTGCAGCAACAGTGCTGCTGAGAACTTGCTCTTGTGAGTCTGGGAGCTGCAGAGCAACACTTTCTTCTTCTGCAAATTGTTCAAAATGTATAGCTTTGTGAAATAGTGCTAGGGCCTACCAGTAATGATTTGAAAATGTATACCATGTCTGTATGTCAGATATGCAGCTAGAGCCTGAAGACAATTAGCATAACACACGAGCATGACGAAGTGTGAAACAGCCAGCCTGCTGTCCACAGAGCTAGCCTGCCAGTACCTTTAAATAACTCAGCAAGAAAGTGATTCAAGTACCAAACTCTACTCATTGTCTTCTGTGTTCTTGTCTGTTGCCATGTCTCCTTTTTTATTTCCTTGGCTGACGACAGTTTCTGCATGTGCCTTGTCCACTCACTGGACATTTGATTGATTTCATATTCTATTTTGATGCACCTTCACTATTATAATGTCGATGGTTACCACAGTCATTACTGGCATTCACTCCGTCCTCTCTGTCCTGTCTTCAAACGCATCACGCCCATTCTCAGAGCATAACAAAACGTAAAATGACATGGAGAATCAGATTGGCTTTGATCAGGTGGAGACCCTGTGTCACGTCGATGATTATGTTGTAAATATGAAAGGTAGAGAAAATGTTCCAATTTCCTTCATGAACTGCAGCAAATTAATCTGCTTAGTGCAAAGCAAAACCAAAAGCAATTAAGACCTTTTGCAGTTCTTCACTGAAATTGAATTGTGTGAAATACGACCCCAGTCATTATTAGCTGGCTGCTGCGCCGTCGCCTGACACTGAGATATATGTTTTTTTTTTTACAAATAATTGCCAAAAGAAGAAGATAATGGATAGCACAATTTTAATTAGGCTAGAGCTGTGTTATGTTATGCGTAGAGTAATAATAATAAAGAATACCCATAGCAAAGCAGGGATAAAGTGTCTAATGAATGCTATGTCTAGTATTACCTTAATCAAACTGAGTCACACAATTCTGGTTGACAGAGAGATAATTCAATGGAAAAAATAATATCCACTTGTGGCGGGGTTGTATCTTTTTCAGTGTTTGGTTTAATGAAAGTGTCTCTGCAGCAATAGTCATGTCTTCGGCCATAAATATCTATTTGATGCATTCAGCGTTTGTGTGATTGTGCGAGGGTGATAGATCGACAGAGAGAGAGAGAAACAGATACAGACAGACGGACAGACGGACCGACAGGAACACAGACGGATAAAAGCTCCATCATCTGTCTTACTTAAAATGTAAATGGTTGTGTTGGGATTAGTTAGGGCTTCACTGCTAACGAGGCACATTGGGGTGATAGATGGAGCTTTAATTCTGAAAAGGAATTGAACTACAGGCCTGGGAAACATTAGTCAAGCAGCATGACACACTTGCCATCCATCTGTTCCTCGCCATCCTCCCTTTCAGCTCGTCTTTCCGTCCATCCCGCCACCTTGGTTTACCATCAGTCAGGCTCCACGTCCCGGTTCGGCCATCTATCAATCCATTGTTTCCTCCCTCTCCCCCTCCATCCACCACTTTCTCATTTTAAAACACCCTCATCTGACTATCATGCCTTCCTCGTCCTCTTCATCGTCTGTTCATTCCGCCAAGATTCTATCATAACTCATCTTCCATTTAGGATAAATACATTCAGTTTACTGAACTAAATACTGTACTTAAGTATTGTTAGATACTTATACTTTACGTTTTGCTATTTTATGCTAGGCTACTATAGGCTTCTCCACCACATCTCAGAGATAAAGATTATACTTTAACAATTAAGATTTTAGACACAAATCATATGATCTGTTTATAAAATACAACCCAGAACTACAGATTAAACCACCAAAAGAATAAACCAAAGTAACACCTACATGAATATATGATCCATACGATTAGCCGCTTTGCATCGTGAGTGTTTTTACTTACATTTTGTTGCTATGAAAGGAAGGAAGGAAAACGCTATGAGTATTTTTAGACTGTAGTCTGCGTGTACGTATGTAAATGATGTTTAATAATGATGTCATTTAAGTGTGAGGGTAAACCAGCGTCACTGTTCCTTTCACCTTTCCTTCCCCTCATCTAGCTTTCCTCGCCATCCTCCCGCCTACAGCGTTCACCATTCATCATGCAGCGTTGCATTCTTCCTGCGTGCTTACCATACGCCATCGTTCCCTGCAACATATTATTCCTCACAGCAGCCGTCCGTCCAGTCATTTTGATCCCTCCCACTCCTACACTTTTTCATCTCTCTCTCTCTCTCTCTCTCTCACCACACCCTGCCATCCCGGCCTGTTATTTTTTTCCATTCATCAATTAAAACACTTCTCTCCTCCTTCGCCCTCCTCCATCCTAATCTCACGTTGCATCTGTTTCTTCTTCTCTGCTTTGACACTAAGAAAGCTGTCGTCCTGTTAGCTTATTTAATTGTTCATGTTTTCTTTTTGGAATCACAAAGCACTCTAACAAATGTGTCTTTGCTGTCTAGTACTGCAGTATGTGCTGCCTAGTTTTTGATATCGCAGGTTTAAGCCAACAAATCTGTTTATAGTCAATCCATCTCCCCCTCTTTTCCTCCCTCGTCTGACCCCACCCTCTCTCGCTTGCTCCATCCATCCATCCATCCCTCTGCCACCCCTCCTCTCGTTGGTGTAACATATGAGCCGGCGGCGATATAATGATTGGTTTAAACAGGTAGTCTGTATGCATGGAGGCTGACTAAACTATACTAATGTGTGTTTGTGAGTAGCTATACTGCTGTCCTCTGTGTGTTTGTGTGTATGAGTCTCGATCACATTATCAACCACCAACATGATGAATGTAGTGTGTGTGTGTTTGGTCTTCACAGGTGCTTTATCAGAAGGTTAAATCAGAGTTTATGGCTGATGGGGAAATATGTATGCAGGTACATCAAGCAATTCTTTTATCCGACACATATCGCACTGGAATGTGAAATTAAAGGGGCACTGTTTTGCATCAACAACAGCAGCAACAGCACAGCAACAACAGCAACAAACAACAACGGCAAACAGCAGAAGCAGCAACAGCAATAACAGCAGCAGCAACATTAGCCGCAACAAAAGCAACAACAACAGCAGCAGCTACGAAACAACAACTACAACGACGACAACAATAACAGCTGCAGCAGCAACAACAGCAGCAGCAGATACAAAAGCAACAACAGCAGCAACAGATACAAAAGCAACAACATCAGCAGCAATAGCAGCAGCGACAGCAGCAGCAATAGCAACAGCAAACAGCAGCAACAGGAACAAAGGCAGCAACAGCAACATAAGCAGCAATAGTAGCAGCAACAGCAAACAGCAGCAACAGGAATAAAGGCAGCAACAGCAACAACAATATCAGCAGCAACAGCAAACAGCAGTAGCAGCAACAAAAGCAGCAACAGCAACAATACCAGGAGCAACAGCAACAGCAGTTTGTTCACAGAAGTTTCTCACAAAATGTTGATCTATTTTTACTGATTTGAATTTTCAACAAATATGCAACAAACTAATATTTAAATTTGAAGTATCTTTCAGCACATATTTTTTCTGTCATTCAGGATAACATTACACAACTAAAGGAATGTTGGGTTTAGGCAATAAAACTACCTCAGGGTGAAGGGGAAACCATCATGAACACACAACAGGGCTTTGGGACTCGCAGTTCTCTTTCAACAAGAGGTCAGAGGAAGAATCAGTGGAAAAACCCTAACAGGGGTACCTGCTCATCAAAACATTTTCCACCAGTGGTCAATAAACTCAACAGGCTCCCAGTGAGTGAGGAAAGACGATACAGCTGTGATTTTTAATGGGCTATTGCAGATGTTGTTTCCATCATGGTAGTTTAGTTAGCAGCATCTGTTCAGCTCAACCTGTTACCTCAGTCGTCTTCATCATACTGTCTCATTCTGCCTCAAAGCATTCTCTCTTCGTGTGTCACGACTGAACGAGGACGTGAACCCAAATGCACAAAATACAAATTCACAATATTTTAATAACAAGGTGGCAAAGGAAAATCCCTCACTGAGAGGAAAAACTGTAGAACAAAAAAATCATTCTTCTGAGGAAAACAACTAAAATTACAAGACAAAAGAAAAGACAAAGTATCAAAATAATGTTAAGCTAGACTATGGCAAAAAATTAACAGAATTCAAAACCTGACTCGGCTAACGTGGCTGCAGTGGTTTTCTGACATCGAGACAAGACGAACAGGCACAGGACAAAGAGAAACGCCGACTATATATATACACACACAAGGTCATGGGAAACAGGTGGAAACAATGAGGGCGGGGCCGACAATCAGACCAGTGGAAAACACACAGGGGGAGGTGGGAAGTTACCTGAAACGAGAGGAGAAAACTTTAAAACTAAACATAACTTAGTGTTTCTTCTTGGACATGACAGTGCGTTGCATTTCGCTGCTGTGTGATGACGAAAAAGATGTTTTCAGGTTGTTCTATTCTTTACAATTGTATATGCTGTTGGCAGCCACATAGCTTTGAGGGACAACCCACGTGTCACACAGATAGATAGACAGATAGATACTTTATTGATCCCGAAGGAAAATCAAGAAAGCATCACTCAGGCCCAGAACCAATACAAAGAATTATTGTTTCTTGATTGCCTGATCGGCACCTGTTATGTTCCTGGAGTGGATAACAACATAATACCTTCAATTCCAAGTCCCTCAAGTTTTATTTATTCATTTTTTTTTACCTCAGATGTAAATCCATGTATTGTTCACATCATCGGCAAGCTAGATTTCTTAGTCTGACCCTGATTTTCTGCCACCAACAGTCCAGCAGCTTCATGACTCTGACAGGGCAGCATGAGGTGTGATGACAGCCTTACACATGCAGCTATACTGTCTGTCTCGTGTAGGCTAAAGGGTACTCTCTCCTCAGAGGACCGTTGGGCTCGGGTCCAACACATGTCAGCTCCTGTGTGTGCACTTCCATGGCTGATTACTCCGGAGCTGCATCCATCTTCTATTGTGGGTGTGTGGTTGTGTCTATGTAAAGTGTGGGTTGACTAAGTTTACAATTTGGCATTACGGACCACTACCTACACTGACAGTGAGGGAGAGAGAGGGGAAAAAAGGCAGAAAAGGACATAGAGGAGAAAATAAAATAAAACAAATATAACCGAGTCTCAGCCCGCTTCTGTGTTAGAAATCCAAGAGGAAGCTGCCTTTTGTTGAACTCGCTGGTAAAATAAATCAAGCTTGAGTTCACAGTTATATGCTCATTTGTGTGAACCGCCGCCTACTCACGCCCACACACACACACACACACACACACACAACACAGTAACAAAGAAGGAGGGAGAAAGAGCAAACCAAAAATAGGATAAACAAAGTTTGTTTGTTTTTTTGCCTTAAACAATGCAATCTTCATAATTTGATACCACTCATGATGTGATATGAATGTTGGGATTCATATAAACCTAAAGTGGAAGACAAACAACTTGTAAGTCTCAAAATAATATTTGAAAAAGTGTCTCACTTGTCTCAGCTGGGACACGAGACATTCTCTTACAGCTTCATCACCAGTATGTGCAAAAAGTAAAGTCTGCACACTACGCAGCAAACGCATGCTGCTTCACTTTGTCTGTAGTTGCATCTGTTTGCTGTTTAACAGTGCCACCTAGAGGTACAGGAATATAAAACAACAGTGAAGCTCTGCTGGAAGAAGCTGTAAATCCCCCGTTTTCTGCTTACCCAATCAACATAGCGTAGCTGTTTTCTTGCTTCAAAAGAACATAAAGAGAAAGATTGGAATCTGTAATGTTGTTCCACTGCAAGTAATGAAGAGGATCATGATGTGTGTGTGTGTGTGTGTGTGTGTGTGTGTGTGTGTGTGTGTGTGTGTGTGTGTGTGTGTTTGTGTGTGTTGTCCATCACTTCCAGCCTTCCACTGTTGTCAAGGACCTGTGCAGCTATTGATTAGCAGCATAATTCATGATCAGCAGTCAGGTCAAGACACACAGACGCACAACAGACGGAAACACACCACGCACACACACGTGCAAACACACATGCACACACACATGCACACACACACACACACACACACACACACACACACACACACATACACACAAACACACACACATTCCTTATTCAACCCATCGTTACCATAAATCAACATGTAGACCCGTTCCTGAGAGCATGCCCACAAGTCCAAGTTTGTTCTTTTCCACATTATTAAAACTCTCCTTATTCAAAATCTGTCCACAAATTGAGCCACTATTTGCAATATTAAGTCACTCTTTTCATTTCATTAGTCTTGATCAAACCCTGTTTCTTTAATTATGCAGTCAGTGCCATAGTGACGTTAGAGCCCACATGAAAAACAACCATTTACGACGCAGCACTGACTCATGCACGTGCTGACACCGGCATAAAGTAGTGCAGATAGAGATGTCCGTCAGGGACTTCTGTGGGTTACCTCGGTGTATTAGTGTGATATTGGCTATTTCCTGTTGTGATGGCGACTCATTTTACAGGCGGACGGACACAGATGGCTTGGTCACCTCTCGGTGATGGTCTGTGACTGGCATGATTGCTGTGTGGTCTCTGTTTGTTTGTCTGCCTATTTTTATTCCACTGCAACGTCCCGCCATCGCTCTCCATCAGTCTCCTTCCTCTGCGTCTTGGTTTCTACTTGTATCTGTTGCTCTATCTCTTGGTGCGTGAACGGTGGGAGGGGAAAAAAAAAAGGGATGTGAAATATTTCCATAGTTATCTCATGTGGAGAACGGCGGGTCAACGGTTAGAGCGAGTGTGCCGGGCAGGAAGTCCAGAGAATAAGCCTTGCCTTGTTTTCAAGGTTCAACGAAATGCAATTGTTCATAGATGAGAACGAGCTGTCAGTCACAAAGGTTAAAACAACAACTTTAAAACGCTCGCTGGCTATCTGAGAAGGGGAAATGCTTCACATTCTATAATGAAACATATTTTAGACGGGATTTAGAGATAGACTTTTAATTCTAATGAGAAGAAGATGATGAAGTCCCCCGTCTAAGCACATTGTAGCTGTTGTAAAAATGTTGAGAGGAAGCTGGCCCGGGTTGGAAAGTTCATCCCGGTTAAATAAATAAAATAAATCACCCCTGTGTGGTCACTGCTGAGAACTGGGACAAGAGAAACTGTAAATTGTTCATGTTTTTACAGGCGCACCACACCTACATGTCTGCACATCGCCCTATCCTCTTCCGCTAAACAGACGGACTGATTCTTTCTGCTTCTAAAATAATATCAGCAGTCGCAAAGGAAACCTTGATTATGACATGATCCACCACTGATGAAAGTGCAGACTTTCCAAACACTCGGGGTCATGCTGGGCAGGAAACGTTGGCACAAATGCGTACTCATGCATGAATATGTGCACACACAAAAATACGGAGATACGGGAAAGTCTCAGGTGCCTGAAATCTTGGTTTCAGCTCTTTCTCAATAGCATTAAATATTATATTATAATTCATGAATAAGAAACCTACAACGAATACGAGTTTAACCCTCAGGTAATCTGCTTCAACTGGACTATGTATGTGGTCTGATGAACACTTTATAAAGCTACTAAGTAAGAATTTAGATTTTACTTTTTGTGTTGAAGCTCCTCTGATCAATATCTTTATATTAAACATGAATGCAATAATATATTTAATGTGAAAAGGGGTTGGGAATAATGACAAACCCACAGAAAATAAGCACGTATGGAGCATTTTCGCATCTTTCACTTCATTGTTTTGGTTTTACACCACAGAACTGTTTCAATACCTCAACAGTGTCATTTCCTGCAGAAAGAGAAACTTAGCAGCACATTGAAAGCTAAAGAGCCAGATATTTCTCTCAGGAGATGAAGACAATCCCAACAGAACGAAGCCAGAAACATGCCTCTGAATGAACATGAATGCTCCTCTGTGTCTGATGGATGTTTGAATAAGAAACTGCTTGCTGAGCATCCACCAGATCATCTATATACATGGTTACACCTTGTCGCACTGCCCCAAGTGGCCAAAAAAAAACTATTAATGCATCTTTAAATACAGTAACAAACCACACAACCGTCAATGCTAATGTCTGGAAGAGAAATAAACTGTATCGCCTCCAGATGTAGCCACTGCAGCACAGAATAAATCAAACAACAAGTTATTCAAGCTCTCATGCAAAATAACTAAAAGTGTTCTAACTTTTCCAGGAAATAGAAATAGAAAAATAGAAGAATCATGTAAGTTGATTGGGGGAAAGGGTTAACCCCACTATGAGCACCAGACAGTTGGTAGAAGGAAGGAAGGAAGGAAGCGAGGGAGGGAGGGTGTGTTGTCTAAGGTACCGTCTCTCTGTTGATAACCTTGACAGAATGATGGGTTGAAATATGAGCTCCACTTCCTGAGCTTTGTCTCTCTCTAGTGTCAAATTCTTTCCAGCCACCTTTGTCTGTGTTTTTCATTTTTTGATTTTTACGAGTTCCCTCCCCGCTGTCTGTCTGCCATTTGGCTTCACATGTTTCCATTCTCTCTCTCCCACACACACACACACACACACACACACACACCATCATCATGCACTGCCAGTATGATGACCATGTGTCATCTCGCAGCCAGCGTCTTTATCGATCACCAGATGTAATGATCAGGAGATGCAGATGATGGCGCCACCCTCATTGATTAGTGGTGACAGTTAAAAAGCATGGCATAATTCCCATCGATCGCCTGTGACAGTGTGTGAAAAAATGGTGTCATCTGCATTGATTAGCAATAAAAAATATGTGGCAAAGATGTGTCATGGGTTGGAGCTGGAGAGACCCACAAGTCTCATTTAAAAAAAAATGAAAATGATTTCACACGTGAAAATCAACGTCTAATCAGTCCGTGTGGAAAAGAGAGTGATGTAGGAGAGAGAGGAGCAGACAAATGTGAGGGTGAGTTCTCACAGTTTCAACACTTGAGGTTCAACAACCTCACACGTCTGGAAGGTGAAATCTGGCCGCCATCAGGGGGATTCATGGAGAGTTTAGACATATTGTCTCGCCCTAAAAATACATTGTTAAACCTGAATAAACGTATTACTATCATTTCCTTTTGGTTGGCTGTCATTAACATTTCAACAGGCTTTTCCATTGTTGCAACATTACAGGAAATGTCCGATCATCAACTTTTTTATTTCTTTTTTCGGTGAAGCACACTAGATTGTGTGACACTCCATTATTTTTGGACTTTTGAAATCCCAGACACAGAAGCAGAGCAGTCATGTGTCACATGCTTCCCCTGGCAACTGGCTCTGGAACTGTTGCTTGAGGGTCTCAACAATATCACTGCACCATTATGATTTAATGAGCTTCTGCTGGGGGAAAAGAGAAATAAAAAAAGGCTCTATTTAATCATCTTTTCAATAAAGGCTGGACTGAATTCTTCTTCCACTTAGCTTAGTAAACTGGAAGAGTGTTTATTCCTCTGAAGACACAGATCTACTGTTTATGTTACAGGTTTTTTTTTTTCAACAACACACTAAACTGACATGCATAGGACACATATTTAAACTGACACAGAGAGAGCAAAACCTCTTCTCAAGTCTCCAAAAACACATTTCATTCTGCTTTACACACATTTTGCGATTCAAAATGGCACTTTTTAAATACATGAACACGGTTCTGTGCACAAGACACAACAATCTGACATCAAGTCACATGTTTGCCATTCATAATGACACCACATGAGCTATCCGGCCACTATATGTGCCACCTGACCAATCAACTGTGTTACCACTTCAATCAGGAAGTAACCACTAAAAGACCACAGGTGAGGAAGAGGGAGGGGATGAGAATGGGAGGGGGAGAAAGAGTAGAGCTGGTAGAGGAGGTCAAGGCCAAAGAAGACGACAACTTTCAAATGAAATCAGAGCAACCTTATTGATCATCAACCGTGGGCTGACAATGTGAGAGGCTGGGCAGAGAGTGCAACCCAGTTTCAGCCGTTTTACTGTCGCCTCTGAAATGCGGACATTTAGATTGGAGTACAGAAATGTAACCAACATTTCTTTCACACTACATCCCATGTAATAGTGTATCAGTGTCTCATCACACCTGTTTACTTCATAAATGTTGATTGCACAGTGTAATATCTATAGACTAACAACACCATTAGTATTTAGATTGGTTCCCTACAAGCCTCACATTCAGCATGCAACACCGCCTGCCAACGGGTTCAATCTCCCGGGAAAATGAAGTCTCCATTTACAACACAAAGGAAGTGACTTATTCTCGCTTAAATTCACCTTGCAAAGTGATGGAAGCAGTTAATGGACATCTGCTGTCACTAAGAAATAAATACTTTCTGTGGCGTTGTATATATATAGTGATAAAATATTTCATTTACCAGAAATACACATTTGCAGAATGTCTGAAATGATAGAGATCTGGGCGATGCGGAGACAGTAATTTCCGTATCTGAGAAGCAAAATTAGGTGCATGCAGCTATGTTTTATTATGGACCCAGGCTTCTTTTTCCTCCTGTGGCAGACCCGAGTGCAAGTCATTATTGTTTATACTTTAACCGAATCCATTTGGTTTGGCGAATCACGTTACCCTGCACATTATTTTTCCCTCCTCTTTTTTTATTGCCCTCAAGCACCCCTCTCTTTGTTCCATCCATCCATTCTTCATTCACCTCTTCCTTGATGGGTAGGCTCGATTTCTTCCCTCCTCTCTTCCCCCGCTTCCCCTATCTTCGTGATTTATACGTCCACGGGGTGTTCTCCCTCTGCTACCCAGATGAGTGCTCAGCCACACATGCACACACACAAATAGATGGATGAGCTGGTGATAGTTAAACCCGCCAGACTTCACTGTGAATTATAATCACCTTCAATCTGGGTCTCTGAGTCCCTGCCCAGTTCTTATGTTCATGTGTGTGTGTCATGTGTGATTATCTTTCATGACTGTTAGTGATGGAGCAGTGTAGTTTGTACCTTGAAGGGCTGTGTATATTATGTGTGTGTGGGTGGGAGGGGGGGGGGTGCACTCTGGAAATAAATATAAATCTCAGAGAGAAAGAGAAGGTGAGAGAGGACGTCTGATGGAATATATCTTAAGTTCTCGACAGAAACTTACTCTTCGACACAAAAGAAAGATGTTTTCAAGCAAAATGAACTGCAAACAAAGGGCATTTTTTTTCTAAATAGACTGTAAAAATTAAAATCCAATGAGAAAATGTCTGAAGAAAAGCAAAGCCCTCTCTCTGTTGTGGAAAAGCATGAGTAATGTGAGGATTACAATAAGACTAAACAAAAAAATCAAAGACGCTCCGGCTCCAGGTAACAATGAGATGAATGACCACGACTGTCTGTGGTTTATTACCACTGGCTCTGCGGTGTAGGTTCTTCCTCCCAACACTAGAGGACGCTAAAAAATAAAAAATAAATTAAAAAAAAATCCTCATTAGATATGAATGGAAGAGCATTTGTGGGGAAAATGTTACACGTTTTACCTTCTAATTCCGTTGTGTCTGTGTGTAAATGGTAACAGTGATTGATCCTTGCTATACTCTTATTTGTCTGTTCATAACTGCATTAAACACTGATGGTGATTTCTTTAATGTTCAACATTTTATTTTAATGTGAAAGAAACAGACCTCAAAGCATCTCCAACTGATTATCCATATCCAGTATCCAATACTGTACACCGTGATTAAGGTACCATTGAGTCATCATGATATGTAATCGATGTGTTAACAAACAGAAATCTCATGTCTGATTTGATCATGTTGGTTATAAAGGCATGAATGAAGTATTTAAATAGAAGCAGTAGTTTTTCTTTGGATCTGTTACTGAACAGGAGCCGTGCAAAAAGGGAGTCAAAGAAAATGTGTGTTTTTCTGTCTTCATGACTGGAACACACCTGTGTGACAACTGAAGAGAATGCTGGATAAATTGTAAAATTTGTCTGGACTTGTAAAGATGAGAAAGAATGTGCTGTATAAAAATAGGGCGACACTGCCCCCTGTTGTGAAAAGCAAGAACAACAACATCATCATATCACTGAAAATAAGATTTTGTTTTCTATTCTATCCCCTCTACGATATGTGGAGGACCTCAGCCTTTAAGGGTATTAGCTTTATATGTCATTAATGAATAAGCATACATTTGGGTAAAACCCTCACTCAGACTATGCCTATTATAGACAGACCTGTCAGCGTATCCTCCTCTACAGCCTTGTGTGATTGATCTCGTCACTGGCTTACACCAAGACCCCTGTGGTGAGAAACACAGCCATGACAGTGCTCCAAATCATCATAGCGACCCCGGAGACAGCAGCGTTGGGGAGGGTCCCGCCGTTGAAGGCCTTGTCGTGAACATATCCGATGATGGAGAGAGCTCCTGCATAGGCCTCCTCACAGGCTGGCTGGATCTGCTCCTCTGGAAGCAAGTGGCCGAACTCACCTGAAGGGTCGACATAAACCAAAATCTTAGCACAGTAAAAGCCAGAGCATTATGTCTGGCTGGTGTGAAGCGTGCATTACTGAAGTCCAGCTCACCGGTGTCTCTCAGCTCAAAGGTAAAAGAGAACGGGATGCCAATGAGACGAGCCCAGTCGCGGCTTGAGCCTGAGTTTGGATCTGAAGGTCAAAGAGGATCTCGTTCAATCACACCAACACCAAAAGGGGATGTGAATTCCAACCTCTAGCCTAATTTGCTTCACTTTGTACTTAAGAGCATCACAGCGCTCAGATAAGGTCTTATCAACAAATATTATACGGCTCAGTTTGCACGTATGCGTCTTACAGAGGATTTGTGGAGATGTTCCTACAGTGTAGCCCATTCCATGTAGCTTCTTCATCTCTGCTGCCGCTGCCTCGCCCACTGAGACCTGCACAGTTCACAAAAACATCTATCAAAGACGATGCTGCCAGGTTATGGTAGGTTACAAAGTGGTAATACACACACACACACACACACACACACACACACACACACACACAGACTTGCCAGTTCATCGTAGTTGGGTGCAGAGATCTCAGGGTGGCCATACGGCAGGAGTATAAGTTGCCCAGAAGAGTGGATGGTGAGGAAACACAGAGTCTGGTTAGCCATCCTACCTGGACACAAACATTAGGATTAATATCTAACTTCTTAAAGGTACAGCCCCAAAGTGAATGTTAAGAAAAGTGCAGCAAAGCCTCAGTAGAATGATAGTAATGATGTCAGTTATACAAAATAAATGAAATAAAAGGATACATTCATATGAATAAACATACCTGTATGATACTATACCACTATATTATCTGTTAATGGCAGATTGGTAGTTACCAACAAAGTCCATCACAGCTTTGGCCTCTGGTTCGGACCCTGCTGATTTCCCACAGTAGATGTTTTCACAACTGTCAAATGACACTCCGACCGCTGAGGAGAGAAACAACACTGAGTACACTGACACAAAACCTGTGATTATATAAGGCTGCTTTCATAAGGCCATGTCAGGTTCATGTTAAAAAAAATGTTTTCTTATGTCAAAAATAGTAATAAAATGTGAATTAATAGAGAATGACTCGTGAAAACCAACACTTAGGTGTCAGAGGGCTTGAGCCGTGTCGTACTATAATATTTAGCTGTCCTCTGCCACAGAAAAGTGTAGATGTGTAACAGCAGTAATTGACTTGATTTGGGAATGTTCACTGGTTGACATGTTTTTGAAAATAGCAGCCTGACAAGACAAAATACAGCCCCTGGAATTAGGACATATCCTGCTGCAAGGGCTATTTGGGCTACGCTAACATTCCTGCAACTGTAAAATATTAAGGTGATTTTTCCGAAACATTCTGTCTGTTTGAGTTCATGACTCGTTTTATTGAAGTGGTGCAAGTCAGAAATGTTTGAATCCTACAAACAGAGCTTTGAGTACCGATTAGATTGAAGCAAATTAAGGCTTATTGGTCATGCTGTGATTCCCCGAAAGCATGCAACGTACTTCCCCAGTTGGCATTAAAATTTCTGTTGAGGTCGACGCCATAACAGCTGCTGCCTGGAGGAGGGGTTGAACGAGACTTTCTCCACAGACGGGTCTACACGGGAAACAACATGTAGACGCAGATAGGCCAGAGAGTGTAATGTGAGTTAGAGCATACTCTATAAGCAAAACAACCGAGTGAAATGTGATTAAGAATGATGAAAACCTGAGGAGCACTCACGCTGTCATTGGCCCAGCTGAACATGTATCCATCCACATTGATCACGGGAGTAACATAGACGTCAAGGTTCTGCAGCATCTGCTCCAGCTTCTTATCGCTTTTATATGAGTGCACTATCTAAACAAGCATATGTCAATGTTTATCTTGCCGGGGGGAATAAATCATTAAATTATGGCTCAGTGTGCGAACCTCTTTGACAAACCACTGGCAGAAGGCGGGAGCGATCCACTCCCGAGCATGGATACCACAATCCACCCATATAATCTTCTTCTCTCTGCCCTCTGGGTTTTGTAGTCCCAACTGGAGACGATTGGAGATGGAGATGATTTATACCACAAGTGTGTAGCATTGTGAGATATCTATTAGCAGATGGATGGGATGTCATATTCATTGCTATATTTTCATTAGTGTATAATCACCTGAAACAAAGTGTGTATTAGCTAGCTTTTAGCTAGCTTTAGTTAGCTTGGAAGCGTAGTCCACAGTCTTGCACCACCATGTTTCTACAGTAGCCCAGAATGGACGGACCAGCCTTTTTGCATCGTTACGGTGCCTGAAGGCCACCGTAGTTCTCCGAAACGCTTCTCAAACTGTGGTAAAAATGACCATTCTAGGGTTTTGTGCCTAAACTTAACATCCTGTGAAAATGGAAGTTTATTTTGAAAGGATAATATACATGTAAGAGCATAGCCATCCCAAAAGGTTGAAAACTAACACTAGAGGGAGCTGAGTGCACTAATTTCTCCATGTGTCCACTGCTGCTTGTTGGAGTGACTGTTGAATACCTTGAGCAGTGTAATATTTCTTCCTTCAAACGTGCGTCCGTAGACAGCGGAGGAGACCAGCTCTGGGTTCCCTCGCTCCACGTCCTCCATCCACTGGTATATCTGTATTGCAATTTAATCAGTGTTATAATTCTGTCTGATAATGGTATTTATAGTTTTATTTTTCCCATCTGTAATCTATGAAGAATAAAGTGAAAATCAAAAGTGAAGAAACTAAAACGTGATACAAAAAACAGGCGGATTTATTCAGAATCAAATATCCTGTGTGCTATCTCACCTGATCCATGGGGTGATATTTGGTGTAGTCATACATCCGTGTGGATTCCAAACCCTCCACTAAACTGTGAATTTAAAAAATTAACAGGATTATGAATACATTGTAAAAAAAAAAAGGAGATGGAAGTAAGTAGCTTGAGTTACACATAAGGGCATGAAAAGGACCAAGTCAGCTATAAAGCTATGAATACATACAGTGACTGCAGAATATATTTTTCTCTTTTATTTTTCCTTATAGTGTATAGAATTATCCTTATCATTTACCCTTTTGTGTATGATCGTTTGAAACTTCGTCACCACCTTTGTCATTTGTATTGATTTTCATCTTTACTTTATTCCCTGTCTTGGTTGTTTACATTGTATTAAATAAAGAAAACAGTTCAGAAGGTGGAAACATTTGCAAGAGAAGTTGATTTCATGAAGGTCTGAATGCATGCGATTCACAACAACACCAACACGACCAAACAAACACCACCACTCACCTGTCAGATGTCCCTAAAACGCTGCATGAAATCAGTAGGAACAAACAAATCTTTTTCTCCATTTGCTCGGTCCTCAATTCAACGTCACCTTCACTTATTGTCTCTGCTCCTGCAGCACCAACTTACACTGCTGTCGGTCACCTCCAGCAGCAGAGAGGTGACCTTTGATTTCAGCCATCACGTTGACAAAAACATTTCCATTTCTTCTCCAGGCTGACACAGAGGTATGTCAGCTATGAGGGATCATGCAAGAGAGAATTATAAATCAGTAATGTATTAACATTTATGAAGTGTCGTTAAAGTTATATAACTGCTGATATCACTATAGTAGACCTCATGCTCTCTGTGTTGTTATCTTATCCAACACTAACACCACATATGCTTCTGTGGACACATTTAACATGACCAGGTACAGAGCAGATGGTCCATGCGTTTACAACTCCAGATCTGAACTACAGGCTTTGCAGTGAGCCTGTGTTTGGCAGCGATAGAGCTAGAAAGCTATGGCTCACATGTTGCATTCTGCACCATCAGGAGTTACTGAATAAATGTGCCATTCATCCCTGAGCTGTCCTGTATGTGTGTGTGTGTGTGTGTGTGTGTGTGTGTGTGTTTTGTTTCCCCTGTTTGGACTCACGTGGATAATGTAATTGACAGACGACTCTCATTCAGGCCAGGCTAGGCTCAGGGAAAGGGGGACAGGCACAAGTTAAGATATTTCCAGGACTTTTAGTCTTCAACTCTGGATATTTCACGTCCGAAACATTTGGATTTTGTAAAGAAACCCGTCAAGGTGTGATTGTTTTGGGATTTTTTCCAATGGGTGCCAGGTTCACCATCTGCTGCTGTCAGTACTATCTGAAACACAACAGGGAAGAGAAGAATGCTATTATACGGTGAGATAAACACCTGACAGACACCATGAAACCCTAAAAGCTCTGCCTCTAATGTTCATGTATTTCAATGAACCAAATTCAATTCAGTGAGTTTTTTAACTGATAATATCCTGTTTCCTTCTTGCCAGTATGCGTGCCAAGTCAGCTTCCAGACAGCCAGTGACACCCAGTGAGTCCAGCGACAGTGACCCAGAAGAGGAGAGCCTTTTTGGGCAACGACCTTCGAGGAAGCACAGCGCGGATCTGTGGTCCAACACGGACAGACCCTGTGACTCCTCCATCAGCAGAGGATTGGACAGACAGTTACAGGCATTCCTCAGCATGAGAGACCAGGCTGACAAGGCGACAGAGGTGAGAGACAGGAGAGAGAATGTGAGAGGGAAATAAACACAGAGACAAAAGCAGCAGCATGTCTATTCATATCCTTCCTCTCTATACAAAAAAAAAAACAAAAACAAACATGGATTTGTTTAACAGTGACAAAACCGTGGAAATAAAAATTCTGCTAGGGCGCAGAATTAAATCCAAGCAGTATTTCATTATTTAGATTCGCCACATGTTTGGATGCTAAATGATGCTGAGAAGAAGAGTGACGTTGATTGTAAATTCTGAAATCAAACTGTGATTAAGATAAAGCTAAGACAATGGAAACACTGCGTACACTATCCACTGTTTAAATCTCATTCATCTGCTCCGTTTTCAAATGCATAAAAGCAGTGTGCACATGTGTACACATACTGTACACAACCATAAATGTACATCAATGTTTCCCATAATACAAAATTAGGATATCCTGAAAATGAAACAAACGTCACTTTTTTACACTTTAACAATACTTTTTTTTAATAATAGATTGATTTTGTGTAATTTGGGCCAATAAGATGTTGACGTGTCATGTCAACATTTTCATGGAAATTCATCTGTGAATTATTGTCTACATTGTCTGTTAATAGCTGTGATCCTTAACAAAAGAGTGTTGTGTTTCCTCAACTGCGATTCAACTACTAATTTCCTTATTTTTCCCGAAGGCTTTTAGAAATTCTGCAAATCTAGTTCCAGGAGTACCAGGAGGTATTACGGTAATTAAGTCTGTGCGTTCCCTTATCTGCTCCGCTGCAGCTCTCTGATCTAATTAGTCAATAACAGGAAAGAGCACAAACAGGTAGCTCTGAAAGAAGCCTTTGACTCACTTTAAGTAAATGAACAGTAATTAATTATGTTCAGTGCATGAGCTAGAATCCAAAATAACTTCATAGAAAGAAACACACACACGCACATGCACACACACACACACACACACACACACACACACACACACACACACTACAAAGAGTAGACAGAAAACGTGGTACTTTATCAACTTACTCAATCAGTGGTGACCCGATACTCTCACAGTCACTTACTGTTTGTTGTTTATTACGGGGTTAGAATTGGTTAGACATTAAGTTACTATCTTTGTATGTTTGTGTGTGTGTGTCTCACTTACGACTTTCTATGAAGTTATTTTGGATTTTAGCTCTGTCTGTGTGTGTGTGTGTGTGTGTGTGTGTGTGTGTGTGTGTGTGTGCAGGCTGGATAATGGTATCTCTGAAGGATCCCTGCAGTACTTAAAGTACCTCCATATCTCTGCAGAAGGAACACATTGGGACCATCACTCCAAATGTCAGGATATCAGTGATTGGCCAAGGCAGAGCTGAGTGGCTGCAACCTCTGAGCAGAGAGTTTGAGTTTGGTGACCATGTGACTGTCAGTCTTGGCGTTGAGAGTAACAGACTGCAGCACACAGTGGGCACATTGTGTTGATAAACCAGCTCCTTAATGGAGATGTAGGCCAACAGCCTGGCTGCCCATTCAAAGGGAATAGCCACTGAACCATCCCAGTCGTGTCGTGCGTTTTTAATTTGGTCTAATAAACTTAAAATGGGTCTGTTACATTAAACGTACCCCTCTTGTGAATATTTAAACTTTTACATGTATTTAAAAAAATGTTAAAGTGGCTAAACGAGACACATTCTTACACCTATTTTATATTATTCATTAATTTTGTGATTCAAATTTGGATTTTAACATTCACATTATATACAATAAATCCCAAAACAGGATTAGACGATAGGAGATAAGGAAATAAACACATTTAAATTCAATTAAGAAGAAAGAAAGAAGGAAAATGCAGCTTTATGGACCCACCCTACTCCTGGCACCTGATTCATTCTCCCTCAAAGTAATACCTAAATACATACAATACAGATACAGGCAAGTCCTGTCCACTAGTACTCCCCACCTCCTCAAAGAGTTTGACTAAATAATGCAGAAGAGTCTGATTGTCTGCCCAGTTTTGCTTGGAATATGTCCTACCCTGCCAATCATATTTTCAAAGGCAGCCGTCCCCGTCATGAGTTTGAGCCACTTTGTGAGCTCCGGCATGTGTGGGCTCTTCCAATTTCCCAGAATAAGCCCTGCTGCCATGATAAAAGCCTGTGAGTGTCAGCCTGATCCCTGCTTTGGTGAGGCCCGGTGGAATAAGTGCTTTTCCCCCCTAGTAGACATATTTGTAGGGATTCTGGTAAATGCTGTCTGAGCAATCCTTCTATCCGTGAGCATGGAGATGCGTGCCTTTGTTGCATACCAGCATTTACTCCCCCGCATTAAGCCCATTTAAAACAGTTTCAGGGGTGTAGAGTAATATCCTACAATTTAGTAGACAAACTTGCTTCTTGCATCCCTTGTTGGCCGGACTACCTTCATTATCTCCTACCATACATCTTTTCTAATCTCATTGCCAAGCTGCATTTTCCACATCATTCTCAAGCCTTCACAAATTCTTTTTGGTATATTTACCATTATTCTATAGATATATAGGTAGAATGTGAGGTATGAGAATCATAAAAACTCTTGAATCTTCTCTTCCTTCTCTCAGTCCGAAAACAGACCTGCTCCTCAGCTGTAAACATTTCCACAAATTACCCTTCTCGGTTCAATTAAATAATTCTTGGAGGACTTCAAATGATCTAAATGCATTACCTTTAGTCAGCGATGTTTTCCACAAAAAGACAGATGAGAGGGTTGTTCCAAGTAAAGGAGTAGCTTTGTTTGTGTTCAGATATGCGAGCCCCCATGCCCAGTGAGGGTGTTGTACAATAAGGTTTCTATTCTTCTGCCTGTTTTACTGTTTTTTATGTGATAACACATCCATTATAACAGATGGCGCTGCAAGAATCATCTCAATCTTTTCCCACCCAGGCTTAGATTCATAATTCGCCCGATGCCGTAGTTTATTCATTTCAAAAGCCGGGCCATCGTTATCGCTTCAGGCGATTGATTCAAAGTTTTCTGTCATTCCAGAAGAATTCCTTAAAGTTGTACTCAATAACATTTTCATCTATTTAATTGTCTTTTGAGTTACTATCGATCAAAGAGTGAGTTAAAACAATTGTGATTGATCATATGACCCACTAATGAAAGTGCTTTACTTGCTGCTCTGCCCAGAAATAGGATCTCCGTGTCTGTGGTGACATTCCCGCGCAAAATGCAATGGTTCCGCGCTATTATTATTATTATTATTATTATTATTATTATTATTATTATTATTAGTCAGTCAGCAGCGGTTGGTCTGCCCCGGTGGAGCTACTCACGAAATCAGGCACCCTCTATTCTAAAGTGTGACTGCCAACGAGGGAAAACGAGGATCACAATTGGTGAAGCCTTGACATGAACTGTCATACAGTCGACACTGTTCGGTTTCCAAAGGAACTCTGGGAATGAGGCCCCAGAGACTCTCTTGCAGTAACATCTACCTCCAAAGAGGCTGCTAGAAGTGTATCTCAAATCTTACGCAGTAGAACATTAATTAGGCGATTATATATTATATTATATATAAGATTCCCTCAGGGATGTTCACTGATATCATAGAAATGTCTTTGAATTAAACAATTTCAATCTATATATTTTGTGTTTGCTTATAGGAATGGGAGAAGCTGAATTACGACATATGCTCTTTACGCTACGCCAGACGAGAAGTCAGATCTCGATGGAAGAAAATCCTGCTGCAGCTAGGTCAGACTCCGACGTTGTTCTGTTCGGATAATATCTGCTACAGTCGACTCTTATCTGCCATGCTTTGTTGCGGGTACGTGATCTGCCCTTCATCTCTCTGAAGGTTATCAGTGCGAGGTGGATGCCTTGCTGTGTGAGAACAGACGGAGCCAGTTCAGTCGAGATCACGAGCATCTTAAGAAAGCAACGGAACTGTTGAAACAGCTGCTGGACCACACCTCTCTGTTTCCTCCAGAAACTCAATACCAGAACAGATACCTCTGTGTTATGGTACACACACACACACACACACACACACACACACACACACACACACACACCCTCCCTGTCTTCCTCTTTACCTTATCCCTGTCTTCTGTTGTTATATCTCTCTCCATCCATCGGCATCTGTCAAAGCTCCAATCTCACCTGATTCATTCCTATCACGCTCCTCATCTGCCTCCATCTTTTCCTCTCAGGACCGCCTGGTGTCACTGGACAGTGCTGAGGACTTTGTCAGACTGGCCAAAGTCAAATATCCCAAGAAAGTAGGATGAGGGACAGTGACAGGAAAAAAAGAGGACATAAAGCCTGGGAGAGGGGGTAAATAAATATGTTTAAAATACATATATAAAATATATCTCCTGATGATTGAATGTATTTTTATTCCACTGTGTATTGGTTGTTTAGATAATTGAATTTATAATGCTGTAGAACATAATATGTTTTAAATTGGTTTTCTTTTTGAAGGTAGATTTAAACTCTTCTAGCATTTCCGTTACACTGTTACACTGTTTTTTTCTGTTTGGTATTGTAGGTATGACAGCACATGCATTCCTCCACGGTGAACAAAGAACCAAAAAAAAAACTAAAGTCATGATGAATTGAAGTAAATGGGGGCCACAATTCACATCATCAAAACATCCGTGGTTCTTTGTATGTGTGGAGACATGCAAAATAAACAACGTTTTATTCAACAAAGGATGAGTTAATTGAGACAGTCCATTTCATGTCTTTATCTCACTATAAAATAATTTATAATGCATGATGACAAACTGTGTGTTTTTCTGTGATATTGGGTTGTTTCTTGCTCACCATGTCTCACATTAAGTATATATGCTCACAACTGGACCTGCTCAGTCAGTTTTTCTCAATCAAACTTGCTGAATTGGGCAGAATCTAACACTGCATTAGCTGCTTTATCCAAAAGGTGGCAGCATATACTGTAGCCATGGGAGGGAGATGGAGTAAAACTTTATCACATGACTTGTGCATGAAGTTGATTGTGTATTGCATTAATTGTTGAATGAATTATATGGGATAATGAGGAATATAGTTATCCAGTAACACCGAATAAGAAAGAAACAAGAATATGATGGTAATTAAGCAAATACATTGGACATAAATCTTCCCTTTCTTAATTCCCTTTCTTCAACATTCGTGCAGGGTGATAATGTCCCATCTTGACTTCTACTGAACATCTTTTTTGAATAACTACGCAGAGTTAAACCGTAGGGAAGCTCTCTCCGTGCTTCCAAGAGTGTGTGACAGTCTCTGTGCAGCTGATGACTGTGGTATGTCGTACACACATTCATGCCTGCATGCACACATGCACACAGAAAGAGAGTTTACTCTGACCCAGATATTGTTCTATCCAAGGCCATTCCCCAAGTTTGAGAAACAGATGTGGAAATAAAAAGGGGGGTTGGGGGAAGGGGAGCAGTACAGGAGGCAGACCGATGGTCTGGCAGCACTGAAAGGCATTGTGCTGCCTGCACCTTTTTCTCATTACACCACTGCGTGTGTGTGTGTGTGTGTGTGTGCATTTTAGATCGAGTAATGCTGACATCATTCTTCAGGCGTTCTAAACTTCAATTAAAGTCTAGGATTCTACAACGATGTTCTTGCCATATGAATGATTAAGAGGACGGTTGTACAATGTTGGAGAATGAAGGTTACGATATTGTCACCCTAGTTCTTTAAGCACGGGACCCCTATGGATAAATCCCTCCTATAATTCATTTGCTGTAATGTAGCCAGCCAATCAGAACGTGTTTACCTGAAAACGAGCGGTAGGGCCCCCCTGGTAGTGGGCTCCGCCTGTGCATAAAGAAGTAGGGTTACAATATTGAACCATCGTTCTAACCGAAAAAGCTCCGCCTTCTACTGGATCATATGGTCAGTGGACCAGGCCTGATGAATGCACACCCTACCACGACACAACACCGATCCAACCACACTGACCAACTAAAGGTTAGATGCTACAGCCCACCGACTCCTTTGTAACCTTGGTCGCCACAAGCGGCCCCGGTGGTCAGAAATTGCGTCAATGCGGAAGTGTCAAAAATTGCAGTTCCTCAAATGGATACTTCAGGCTGGCTCCAAAAGTGAGTCCAATCCAAGTTTGTTACACCCTGGTTTCTGTACATGTGTATCTGTATCTCACCATAGGAAACACTGTGTGTGAATGTGTGTGTCTGACATGCTGCCAAAGCCCAGTAAGTCATCAGGCTGTAGTGCATTCTGCTGACACACTCATGGAGATGATGGTCATTCAGGCTGTGGCTCCTGCTGATGGTCTTATATTTTATGAGTCTTTAGTGGGGCGTTGTCCAATCGCACACAAGCAGCAATGGCTCTCTCCTCAGAGTTTTGGGATATCATGGTGAAGTTATGTTGAATGAAAGGTCTGTCCATTTTGTCTCCTTCAGTTTTCCATAATGGTTTACTGAGTTAGATATCAAAGTATGTGATGACTATCGATGTGTCGATGTGTCGATGAATCAACCAACCAAAATAATTGAATCCAGTGACATATCCAATAAACATCATAACGTCATAAGTGACTGTATAATTATTTCCTACTTCACTCCAGGAGACTAAACATGTTTGATCAGTTACCTTCATCACTTCCATTAACACTTCTTAAGTCTGCACAAACAGGGACCTGTCATCATGAACTCACTGTGCACATATCCTGACAAATATTCTACTACTTTACTCAGATGAGGACCAACACTTGTTTTCTTCTCTTTTTTGCTCATTTTTTTATCGGCAATCATATGTTGTGGTTTCTTTCTTTCGACAAATGTACTTATTGTAAGTCGCTTTGGACAGAAGCGTCTGCTAAATGCCCTAAATGTAAATGTAAATATTTGGTCTACAATTTCCCAATCCAGACATGTGACACCAGATGTGTGCTTACACACTAAACTAAAAAGGTAACCCTTAAAACCTGCCTACATAAGCATTTACCACAAAGCGCTGCTATGACCGAGTACTGTACAACCTCATGCGGTTCATGCTATACTAGAAAAGATAGAGCATTATTAATGCCAAAGGAAATTCTTGTGCCAAAACATTACCAAAAACTAAAGGAATTAAAAAATAACTAAAATACAGCAATCAAAGGTAGATCATTCAAACGTTACTTACAAGTAGGTGCCTTTGCGGTGGACCTTCCTACTTTTTTTGTGTTGAAAGAACGGATGTGGAGCTAAGTTCCTCCTTGGCCCCCAAATTGCAAAATCCACCACTGTTCCCAAGTAAACACATACATCATTGGCAAGGTCAATCCCTGATAAACAGGCCACCTCTTCAAAGTCTGGGAGAGGTTTAAGATGGGTTCAAGCCCCTCCAGTAAGGGTCTGGGGGCGACCCAAAGCGGGACCGACATCAGTTGCAATAAATAATAATCTCCACAGACAAAACAACAACACTGGAAATGAGAGATAACGGCACTGAAATTATATGCATAATAATCTCTAATCTAATAAGGTAAGCATTGCTATTTGATGGATGTGAGAGGTAGAAGTGGTTCTGCACACACACACACACACACACGCACACACACGCAACATACTCCAGATCAACAATGCACATGACAAGTGTCTCTGTGTATTTTTTTTGTTTAATTAATTAATTAATGTCCTGAGATGAATGTTGTTGTCTATAAATAACATTTAATTGAAACAAAGTCATCACTGCAGCAGAGACACTGAACAGCCCATCTCCTTCACATGATCCAGGTCACGATGAAGCCGGTCTCCACACGGTTGGAAAAACCCAGGTTACTCATGGCAATATTAAAGATTATCCCGACAATGAAAATTTACCACAATCAACTTATTGTGCATTTCTTTAATCACGATTTGAAATCAAATAAATACGTTAAAGCCTTTTCCACAAATTCATGCAAAAGAAATAGTGTGAAGCTCAGCGTGAGTGTGAACTTTGGACTCACAGTCATCAGGTGGACAGAAATAAGACTCAAAATAAACGTTCATGTTGCTTCATGTCTGCTGAATGTAAGAAAAAATAATAATGCAACCGACTGTGTGATATGAAAATGTGTCTGTTAATTCAGCTTTAGAGTTTGAGTTATGAATCTTACCTTGCTTCAAAATATTGCTTATTTAAATTAAAGTCACACGTACAAAATAATTACAACATGGAAGCCAGTCCAAAACGACAGCAGTGTACCTGGAGAGTTGTTGCTCATTATGTTGCACCTGACTGCAATTAGACTGGATACATCCTACAGACCCACCACCTGAGGCTGACACACACACACACACACACTAATTTGTAACGGATGTTTAGAGAACAAGGTAAATAAACCAGGCAATGGAGTCTTTTTGACTCCTGACAAAAGGTCGGAGGTCAAGAGTCTGGTCAGGAAAGACAACATTATTAAGTCGCTTTCAAGTCTAACCCTCCCAACTGCAGTTTTAATATTGTCTGTCACAAGAAGCATATTTAGAGTCTGGAGTCTATAGCATTGCCAAATGCACCAATGTCTTTGCAATGACAGTTAATTCTCTTTCTGAGCTGCTTTTGGCTTTTATAGGTTTACAATTCTACATTGCTGTTTCACTGCGCCACATTTGTGTAGAGCATGTTGTTCTCAAAATCACATTGATTCTAAGCTTCAACACACACCACAGACGGTTGAGCAAGCCTTTGGGCTGGGCTGGGTGTGTTCTACAGCATGTCTGTGGTCATCAGTGGTGGATCAGTAATTACACAAGTCCACTGACGCTCTTGAAATAACCTGATTTAATTTCCCTCCAATCAAACATGATTAAAGGCGATAAACGGAAGTCTGCTGGATTTAACAATGCATGTACAGTTACTAATCTCTGGTGACTGCATTGGTCTTCTGGGTAAGTATCTGACAAAAGTACTTATATATATATACTATATATTTTGAGGCCTTGCATTCCTGGACAACTGATCAGTGATAACACCTGAATCTAAGAACACTCACGTCTAATTCCCAGGTCCCAGAACCTGGTTTGAACCGATCAGCATTTACACAGGAGTTAAGGATACATCCAATCTCAAATGTTTTCTCAACATATTTAAAAATACAGTCCAGATTTTTAGGCATTCTATATTGTTTTTAATATTTCATAAAGAAAAGCTCCTAACTTAAGCTCCTAAAAGTCAGTTGCTAAGGAGGCTAGGTTTTGGTTTGGTAACGTCTGGCCCCGCCCCTGTGCAGCAGTGTGTGTACGTAGTATAAATGTATATATGTGTTTTAACATTTACTGATGTGGTACCTGTGGAAGTTTGAGTTCACACAGATGTTGAGACCATGCCCTACCATAACATGCCGAAAACTCATATACATATATTTTCTTTTCTTACTGAATGATAACACCAAATGATCAGGTGGAACTGACCTTGTGTAGCAAGGAAACACAAAAAGAAGGAAGAAAGTGAAAGAAAGGGGCGTGATCCTTTGTATCCTTTGTAAGTGAAAAGAATAAAACGTGATAAAAGGGGAAAAGAAAGAGGCGGAAGCAAAAAAAAAACAACAACAAAAAACAAAAAAACATGACAATAAGTAAAGATTGTTTTTCTTATCTCCATCTCCCCCTGGGTCGTCTTTTCAGGGAAAAGTCAGACAGTGATTCATACACTCCCCCATATGATCACCTGGCTGGGTTTTTGATGAACACTCATCTGACTGTCACTCAAAATATACCTGACCTGCAGCCGTAACCACAAAGAAGCCCCACATTCAAACCCACTGGCGTACACCGTTCCTTTGATGTGAATCAGCGCCTCGTCCTGATGGCATATAGACTGCAGCCATACTGACAAAAGGAGAGAAGAGCCTTCTTTGTTGTAACAGACGGCCTGGATGATGTCATGTAATGACGGTGCTGGATGGTGATGGATGAGTGGCTCTGCTTTTAATATACAGAGACAAACAAACAGAAAGACACGCGAACACACGCACACACAGGTACAACATAAACACATGGTGTTCTTACCTTAAAATAGTCCAGTCCAGTGTTTAATACCACATAGGATTGGACGTCCCACAGTAAATTGTAGGAGGAAGCGTGTGTCCCGTTGAAATAGAAGCAGCTCTGGAATAATAATCTAATTGTGATTCCATGATTCTGTCTACCACAGCCCAGAACCGTGACTTCATATTCTATGTTTGTCTCTACAGCATGAGTTTCCATCAAGCATGTCTTTTCTCATTATGATGGAGTAAATTAGAAAAGATGAATGTCAAATAAGGGACAGTCCTGGGTTCAGATTGAGCTCAAATTTGAGATGAAGATGAAAGTGTTAACGAAATGTAATACTTTAATTTACGTAACGACTTCCTGTCAAGAAATAAGAAGATGCAATGGAATAGAATACTAATAGATATGTTTTCTTTAGTGCATTATCGGCTAAAAATAAGAATTGTTGTGTTTTTGTTGCCTTTGAATGTGCCGATTGTTTCAGCACAATGAGCAGGACGTCTTCGTGAAGCCGTCCGCCATCTTTCTACAGGAGCTCAGAATGGAAAAATTAAACGCTGACCCTAAATAGGAGCCATTCACACGGTCATTTCTGGCACACATGAGAAGTTTCAGTTGGTTGCAATCTGCACCCTCACCTCTAGATGGTGACAGATACTACACACTAGAGCTGTTAGTAATAAATGTCTGTATCTACTGTATTGCCTATGTATCCAGATCGAATTTATGGCCGATTGCTGAAAGCGCTTGCGAACAGCGCTCTCTGGCAAGTTCTAGAAAGATCCAAAAACACACCTGCAATTACCACTTATTACCATAGGTGACGCCAAAGACAACGAAACGGAGATCTTCAACATAGTAAGTTTAAAGACTGGTATTATCCCATATTTTTCTTGGGGCATTTTTACACCTAGTTTTTTCTGGTCCAAATCATTTGATACGTTTGTAAACTTTAAAGCAATTTCTATCCTTGGCTCAGATTCTTTTTGCACAGAGAAAAATCCTCACAAACAGAAATGCATCACTCCAAACCTGAGGATATTCATCTGATTATTGGTCAGGTGTGTCTGGGGCAGGAGGAGGAAAGTAAATACAGGAAGAAGGTCCTTTGTTGTAGACTAGTGCAGTGGCAGATGTGGTATTTCCTTAACCGTGATAATTATCTGGGCAATCAGGCAGCAACCCAAATGCATTCTGCTTGCTGCTATGACTACTATACAAGCTGCTACAGTTTGCCTGCTCAGCTGCATCCTAGAATGCAAAGCTCCAATGGCAGGAGCCGTTTAGCTTAAACGTATGTAGTACTCCCGGTACTTGAGTCAGATAGCGGTCGGATCACGTTCCCACCACAAATGTTTCCACCAACCACTCTAGTTTGTTTGGGACTGGACCGAGACCACCTCCTCTCAAGGGAGGACTAAAAAGCACAGGTGTGGAAATCCTATGAAAAGACCAAAACCAACAAATGGGTCAGTCCATCTATCAGTATTTTCTGACATCCTTTACGATTTAGGCCCAAGCCAAACCCAATTGTTCTTTCTAAAGTCACAACTCTCGAAAATAGGTCATAAGTGTTTTGTTTCATTTTGAAAGGCTGTAAAAATAGCTGTGCAGTGTAATTGTTGTCATATTTGGCGCCCTAGTGCAGTGTCTGCCAAACTCCTTGGCAAAAGAGGACCTGCTTTTTAACGCTGACAAACCGTGATGACCCAATTCACAAAAGGCCTAACTATAAATGAACATTCCTGACCATCACATTATATTATCTTGAACTGCTAAAGAAATGCGTACTGCGGATATAAATGTTAAATTCTATGGAGGATATGCTGCAAATAAAATCTCCTGTGACCCACTTGTTGTCCCGACTGAGTCTTTGGAAATGACTTCTCATAGTGAGTACTGCATCAAGAGTTGTCATTGGGCGATTATCTCAAAACAACCCATTGTTCATTGTAACAAAGGAACATGTCACAGAGTGCAAGGATGTGGCTCACTGATGTGTTTTCAATTAGTTTTTTGCCAACAATGAGTCTTCTTCTGGTGTTTTCCGATGGCTAAAAAAATCAATTAGTGGCTTGAAAACGACTTTATTTTTTAGTTTTAACAACAGCCAGGCAGGTTCCAGTGAACTACATAGACTTGCTATACTGCATCTGATTTTGCCACTTTTGATGTTTCATTTGAACATATCAATGCTTACACACACACACACACACACACATTTTGCCACAACAAGTTGTTTTGAATTATCTACAACTTGTTTGGGCCCTGCAACTATTCCGCTATCTGGCACCGGTGAAGACTTCGTCTCAACTTGATTTAGATGAATATATTTGGGGAACCTCGATGCTCATAATGTCTGCTCCAAGCTGCCAGACGTCAAGGATGATTAATCAATCGTGACGCCTGATCAAAGGTCCAATCATCTTTCCAACCATCCATCATTTCTCGAATGCCTTTCAGCGTGCCACAGCAGGAACATACCGTTGGATAGACAAAGAATCATCTTTTGTAATCTTTCTTCCATTTGCAGAGGCTTTCCATAGTCACTGTATGCACATAATTATATCATAATGTATTAAAAATTACATTGGAAAGTAAGTGCTAACAGGCAGTCATTTCAGTTGCACCATTGGCAGAATCAATCATTAAGTTTAGTTATTTCAAAAGTAAGAAATAAGTATGCTGCCTGCAGAATAAAATACGTATTTCCAGAGCCAAGTCTATACTATAATAGTATAGCCAGATCCTGCCTGAGGATATGAGTGTGACTCTGACTGCAGCTGAAAGTTGGCACGGACAGCGACACTACTATACACACACCTAATGTCGGGCATCTGCTCCTGAGGTGATTTCTAAATCTCTGGGTGTTTATAGTAGGGGGTGTATTTCTGCTCAGGGACACTGGGATATGTATCTGCCTGACTCTGCAATCCTCACTTTCTGTGACTCACCGTCCAGAAATCCACTCTGGTGGGTCTCCACACGCACCCACACACACCCACACACACACACACACACACACACACACACACACACAGACATGACAAATACTGGGCTTCCACCGATATGAGCTCATTGAAAAACAGCTGCCATTCGCTAACTAAGGTCAAATGAGGGGGAAAGCCTCTTAACTAGCTGCCTGTCTCTCTATCCAACTCTTCCTATATGTATGCGTATACATGTATCTCAGGCTCACACCCTATCTCTGTCTGTCTATCTGACTACAGTTAAAGAATAATTCAGGTTTAATGCAGATTTGATCCTATTTAGCTACCTAATACATTTGTCCAACCTGGGGGTTTGTTTAAAACCTGGGTGATCATGACTGATTGTGTTTTTTTTTTACCATCTTTTGACCAAGATTAATCTCTGCTATTAACTTGGCAAGTAAAGTGATATTAGACAAAATTATGGCCAAAACAGATAAGACATAAATAGTATCAAAGAAGCCGCCCTCATCAATCATGTCATGTAAATCACTAGTACAAGTAAAAAGGAGTTGCTCACGACAAAAACTTGTTGTGCAATGCTTTCAGCTCAGTGTTTTTGGTTTTCTTTGGTCCACTTTGGCTGCTTTCATGTAGTTTTGGGTCAGTTAGTTAGTGAACACAATAAAGCATGTTGTTGCAAATAAGCCAGATTTTTTCCCAGGAGTCAGTGTAGACCAAGAGATAAAAAGAGAGACTTATGTTCCTCAGCTCACATCAAACACACATTACTGCTAATGTTGCTCCCCATCTGCTGCACATTTAAATTAACATCTTGGGAAAGTGAGCTAAATACCAGATAGGAGCCAATGCTTAATATTTATTAAGAATCAAAATATGACCTCCTTTTTCTTTCTTTATACTATTAATACTATGCTACTTTGCCCTGTTCACACGTTGAAATAAAATCAAAGTAAGGTGGGAATGCCGTGTCCAGAAGTGAGTCCATATTAAACATTTTATTAATGATTATTGACAACTGCCTAAGGGTCCAATGAGGCATCCACTTTTCTGTGTTTTGTTTCTCATTTCTGTGTGTGTGTGTGTGTGTGTGTGTGTTCCTTTAGCATGCATTTAAGTTGGCTCAGCATCTTTGCTCCTCCCTTCCCTCTGCGAGGGACACACACACACACACACACACACACACACACACACCACACTCATGAACACACAGAGGTGGACCCATCCAAAAGGAGGCTTTCTTCAGTGTGGTATGGTTAAATGACAGAGCTGTACTGCAGCGGTGGTTTAGCAGAGGAGCGAAGGGCGAAGAGGAAAGTAGAGTCAGCTGCTTCGACATGAAGGCAGAGAGGGAGGCTTACTAAAACCACACCTAGGATCCCAGGAGGAGAACAAGTGATGAATAGAGCAGATGGAAAAGGGGCTCTTGTACACTTATCTAAAAACCCTGAAAGGCCATGCTGCTGTCATGTGAAAACCTCATGACTGCTAATTTGAGTGCTACAAATCCAATTTTTCCCTCCAGCTGAAAATTCACGCCATCCATGTTGTGCAGACTGACAATTTAGTGTTTTTAGTATTTCTTTTAAAGTCAGCTGCACAATTTCACAATGGTCCATTGAACTGATTTTTTTTAATTATTTTTTTTAATTTCTATTGTTGAAAATCGGAAATTTCATCCAGCAGGAGGTATCAAAGAGGATGGGCTTCATTTTAATAGCAATACTGGGAACTAGGATGTGTGTGTGAGTTTGTGTCTGTGTGTGTTTGTTTGAGAGGAGCAAATCATCCAAAATCCCCTTTTGCCTCTCAATTGTGGACAAACCATATTTTTCTTCTCTCCTTTTGATTCCATCGCTACATTTTGATACACACTCTCTCCTCTCTCTCTATACCCAACTCCTTTCTCTCGCCACTCTGTGTGAACTCAAAAGAGATCAGTGTTGATACAAGGCTTACGTATTTGAACGCCCCCCCATCACCCACAGCGGAGTCGCAGTGTTTAAGACAACAAGGCGAGGGAGTCTTCGGTTTGTTATTTCTGGCTATGATTCATGAAGCCTTTAGCATCATAAATGAACCTTGACTGGCTCCAGGTCTCTCACAAAGGCCCCCGCAATCTCACTGACATCATGTTGGACTGAAACTGGGGTTTGATTCACACATGTAACTTAAAGAAAGATTCAAACGGTGGATCAAATGTCCGATTTGGTGAATTCCAAGTCATTGGATTCAACGATTTACTGCAAGCTTGACAGTTGCTACAAATTGGTTCATTTATATCTCTTCATAGAATCTTTTACATGATGAACATTGTTTGACCTTCGCCGTGATTATCACTGTCAAGCCCAAGTTATGCTTCCGCGTTGACACAACGCAAGTGGGCTTGCGGACCCCCCTTACCTCCAACGCAAGGGCCTGACATGCACCTCCCAAAAATCCTAGACGCGCGTCGAGGCGATGCAACACCAACGCAGCGGCATTGGCTGTGATTGGTCCGCTAACTACATCTGCTGGAGACCGCTTTTCGCTTTCCACTCATAAACACCGCCATTTAAACTTTTAATAGTTTTATTGTTTGCACCTCGTTTTATTGTTTGCACCTTGTCGCTTTTGCACAAAGAATTAAAACACTGAAAAATAGTGGATGTTTAAAGCCAGAAGGTAAACAAATGGGCTATAACGAGGCTAACGACGATATACGTCAAGAGTCTCGGTCGGTCGGTCAGTCTTTACAAAAAACATAGCGCCCTCTACCGGTGTGGCATTGAATTGCATTTCGACAAGTAAACCCAACGCAGAACCATCACGGTCTCCAAGGCCATTGCGTGGTCACTAGGCGGAAGCATAACCAAGGCTTCAGCCTTGAGGCAGGTTTTTCTTGGTACTTCCAGACTGACGGAAATGTTTTATTATTTTGAATATGGAACACAGGGTGCTTTTATTTTGGCACTGGGAAAGGAAATAGGCAGTGATATAAAAATCTCAACATTACTGTCTTTCCTGGAAAACAGCACATTCCTGAACACAAGGAGAGCTGGCAGGCCTTACTTAACTCACTCCATATCTCTGTCTAAAAGAGTGATGTGGGGGGGGGGGGGGATGGGGGGCAAGCGGAAGATGAAATTAGAGGAGAGATGGAGGAGGTGGGGGAGGAGGTGAGAGCAGGGGGAGTGAATTAGGATGAGATAGATGTCTGTAAAAGAAAGACAGAGGAGGAGGAGTTGAGGGATGTGAACGAAGGGTAGAGGGGGAGAAGGTGTAGGAGGAGGGGGAGGAGGGGGACTCTGATATACAGATTGTGGATAGAGGGCTAGTCTGGCAAACTTCCTGCCCTGTCACAAGGGGAGAAAACCAAGCTTGGTATCATGCTCATGCTCGGAAAAAAGTTCAAATTTACGCCAACGTTTCTTTTGCTTGCTTGCCTGGTAATCAGCTCGTTTTTCTTTTGTATCTGCGTCATCTGAAAATGTAGTCTCGTGAGGGCTGCACGATGTTAGGTCAACGCAATTATGCTCTTTAGCGGCGGTTCCTGTGCATGAGCGCGCATATGTTTGCTGCTGTGTGAAAAACCTAGAAACTTAAATAGTAAAATGTTATAATAACATAACATGAAATGCAGCACTTAAGATTCCTTAAGCGCTGCAGTTGAATAATATGTAAGTTGACAAAATGTCAACGGGCTGGGTCTCAGGAGGATATGGTGGATCCCCACAAAATAGATTTAAAAAAAGAAAAGTGGACCCTGGTGCATCCTGTTGTCATATCCCATTCAGATGAGAACCCAGCAGCTCTCCTTAGATAAACACAAGGATAGACGTCCTATTTCCTTGAACTGAAGAATATGTTCAAATGAAAAAGTTTTTAAAAAAAGTAACGTATCCATTAACATTGGTGTGTTGACATGACTCGCTTGCGGAAACGGTTTGTCTTTGTTTGTTTACTGAGGAGAGGATGAAGTCACATCGAGAAACAGCAGAAAGGATGAGAGAGAGAAAGAAATGGAGAGTGAAAGGGAGCGAGTAGATTAAAAGGGGGAAAGAAGATAAAACGAGACAAATTAGGACAACATCTGTTTCTCTTTGATGTGAGGAAACTCTCAAATCCATCTTCTGCCTAGCAACCAGTAGAAGGCTAATTGAGTGTTTATCTCATGGGCTTATGGCCAACTAGTAACACACACACACACACACTAAAGACCCAGATGATCCTGCAGTTATCATATTAACTGGGTGTGACGCACACATCCAATCCATACACACATACATTTATTCCTAAATGACTGCAAGGCAAATGCGATGATGACTGATTCGAGGTTTCAACTGCAGGATGAATCCAGATCATCTGGGGTCATCCAGACACGAAGCAGGATGAAACGATGAAATGATTACAGACGAGAAGGGGAAGAGACAATGGATCCAAAATGGGCGTGGACAGCGAATGGAAGAAGCAGAAGGGAGAAAAATTAGAAGTGTGAAAGCAAGAACTTCACAAAAAGCAATAAACGAGCGAGAGAGAGAGAGAGAGAGAGAGAGAGAGAGAGAGAGAGAGAGAGAGAGAGAGAGAGAGAGAGGAAGGACATTTACAGTAGAGAGGAGAAAAGCAGATGCTTGAGAGGGTACAGAGAGAAAAAGTCTCTCTGCCAGACAACTTGCAGACGTTTCCAGTACCTCACTACCAAAGAGTCACTGCGATCATCCTGTGCGGCTGGTGCTCGGTTGTAAATGTGTGTAGTGTTGTGGATGGCGGTGCTGGCAGTTTCCATCAAATGTGAGCGGGGAAGCAATTGGACGTGTTGGAACACATATCAGATGCTTGAGATAACAGATGTGCATCTAAACCGGATCCAGACACGACCGCGATGGGTCTATGTATAAAAAAACACTTCAAGTACTTCAAAATAAGTCCTAGAACGGCTAAACAAGTTTTTAAGCACACAAATGCTCCATGTGAGCAGGCCCAGGAGTCTAGCCTGGAAAAGATAGAAGTCGGATGTATGAGAAAAAGAAAATTCTTTCCTGAAAACACCAGTCAGCATTATATTATTAAAAGCTGTTACAGCATGCGTGCTTCGTCTGGTGAGCGTGTCTCCTTCAGGCCTGTTTGCTTCCGTCCCCCCGTATTCAGCGTACTGCTCCCACATCCCTATGGAGTCCATATTTACTCACAGTCCACTATGCTGTAATGTTAGTGATTTACTATATTATTAATATATTAATATTGACAACGTGTGTGTGAATATAAGTTTAGGCAACAAAACAATTTGTTGGGTTTCCGGGAAAGAGCGAGGGTGATGTTAACTTGACTGACTCACGCCTCACTGGAAGTAAGGTTTAGGCAACAAAACCACTTAGGTTTGGAAAAAGAGCATGCTTGACGTCCTGTCTAATGACTCACATGACTAGCCAAACAAATGAGTGTCAGAGTGAGAGACCAAGGAGCACTGACCAATTGTTAGTAGATACTTCGGCAGTGAGAACGGGCTGCGTGAGGAGATGGGATGTCTGACAGGTTTGAGGTTGGGTTGGCGTGTCAGGACCTTGACAGAAGGGTCATTGGGCCAGTCTTTCATTCGGGTCTTGGAAACAGAACAGACAGCCTGCATGTAAATATTAATTGATAAGCTACTTTGATCATCAATTCATGTGTAGGATGTTCTACCAAGATGTTTAAATAAGTGCTAACAGCAGCTGAAGCCGATGTCAGAAACCTGGATAAACAGGAAGGCACTCCAGGCCATTTCACAAACAAATCGAGTGTGGCCACACATATATATACACAACCAATGGGAGGCAGTCACATGACTGGAACAATGACCAAATAATGAAAATACTAAATATCACGAGAACAGATAGCACAGAAAAACGGTTGTTTATATGGATGCATGGATTTTTTACAAAGCCTACACAATAAAACATTTTAGAGTTGCTTTCTAATGATAGATGTTGGTGTTTTTCATTTCTTTTTACGTTTTAGAAGTATTTTCCAGTATCTGTGATGGAAAAATAACCCTGGGGCAGGTCACATGGGACTGTTTGTACAGCCACTCTATTTTAAGCCCATACAATTACACATTGGATTCAATCCTGTTTTGATAATCCCCTAGTATTCAAGGGATACTTGTGAAATAAAAGATTTTGAAGAGAAGATTTTTGGACAACAGATGTGGAGGCTCACATTGTGTGTGTGCGGTTTTATGTTTTATTGGTGAAATGATTTAGATAAACCACAGTTGGTGGGCAAAGAGGGACGTTTGTTTTGAATGGGTGTCATTTTACAGTGGACATATGTTGTTTGAAAAAACAAAGCGATAATGTTGCAATGTCTGAGCGGTGCACACACACAGACACACACACACACACACACACACACACACACACACACAGAGCAGCAGACTATGTCCATCTATGGTGGGGAAAGAGTCTGGTGAATCATTGTAATTCCCCTCGACATAATTTAACAACTCAAGCCGTTAGACACTTTTTTGTGTCCAGTCTTGTGTTGGTTGTTTGAACTTTAAACACACGCAGATATACAGTACAAAGACGCCGTCCAGGTAGTAGTAGGTATTAGTTGGGGTTCATCCAATATAGTCTAGAAGCTGAACAAGTTATTAGTTCACTTTATTGACCTGCAGTCAGGAAACATGAATGACATCATAATATGCACACAAAATCCCCAATGCTTAAACAATTAAGTGGCTTTAATCGTAATCTGTGAGTGGGGTAGGAGTGTGAGCCTCCAGCTACTTCTTTTCTACATTCTCCTTCTTGATCTCATCTATCTGATGTGACACAGAAGGTACCAGTAGTTTGTTTTTCTCTGTATTGTATTGAATTGCATCCGTCAGGTCATGGGTCACATACAGTATGTAGGCCTTTGTAAAATGTGTAGGCTTTCAGCAGGACTAAAATCAGGTCAAAACCACCAAGAACGTAAGACAAAGTTGATGCAACAGGAAACTGAGTTGTTCAGAATTCATATTTTGTTGCTAAAGAGGGGACCTTGGGGAGTTCTACAAGACAATAAAACATATGGTTTCTAACTTTACATTGGAACTTACTTGACTGAATTGCATGAATACAAAAGAAAGTAGATGGAACTTTAAGGGTAAGCATCGGCATATATTTTAATTTACGCCGCAGTGATACCAGTAAGAACTAGCATAATTTAGCGGCGGTAAGACTGCAACATTTTGCAGTTAAATAATTCCATTACAATGGATCCGCCACAACCAGTGGATTCCCTCAAGGGCGAAAAGTAAATCCACACACATTTTTGAGTATAGAGTATAGAAGAGTGTAGAAGCAAGGACGAACCTCAGGTGCCTTTTAACAACTGCCCATAGACGGCGCTGCAGTAGCACTGCCGCCATTGCTTTGTCACAGTTTTGGACTGAAAACAGCAATTTGAGGCCATGAAGGGTAATAGGAGGATTTCTATAAAAAAATGTATTTAGGAAAGTCAACATCCAGTACAAACACTCTTGTACTGTACACTCTTTACTACTTGTAAAATTCACTAATGAATCTAATTGTGGATATTTCTACAGCTAATATTTGTCATATTTAGCATTAAAAAACTTTGTCAGCTGGGATGTTTGAGAATGTATTAGTGTTTCTGAGACAGAGAAAGTTTTCTCATACAGTTCCTCCTAATTTGTCTGCCCGAAAACTACAATTTTAGCGTCTGTGAATGTTCGGAAGATATGTGGATTGCTTAAAAAGCATAACAGCTTTCATTTGTTATGACAGGTCGATGATGCAACTACGTCTTTTGAACAAACTGTTTGAACTTAGCGACCAATTTAACAACTTTGTAAGCTAGCTTGCTCAGAGTCCGCTCCACCCCCCTTTCGGTGATTTTTTATTGGATAAAATGATAAAGGGAGCAAAAAGCAAAATACAGAGAACCCAGCAATTTTGTTGTGGTTTATTTGCGATAACAGAATATAAGTGGTTGCCTAAATAACTACATAATGATGAAAAATTGTGAAAAAAAGAAAGTCCAAGGTATTTTCACTGTTGTTTTAACCTATAAACCTGATTTTTTTGTCTTTGTTTTGTTCCATTTTGTTTTGTTTCATGTAGTTGCTATTGTGAAAGTGTCTTTGAGCATCTGAAAAAGTGCTATATAAACCCAATGTATTATTATTGTTATTATACATTTTTAAAATGCTCCTTTTCTACACAGAGCTCGATCAGAGCTAGGCTATGCTAACATGGTATCTGCAACAACACTTACAATAACGTCAGGCTTACATTTTTATACACAGTTTTGTTCGGCCTTTGTACAAATGTAAGGTACTAAGGACATTCAGGTCGTGTGCAAGCGAATGACCCAAATGTCATTGCTTTAAATTTCACTGCTACGTTTTGGTGTGACTCGGCCTTCACTGTGTTCAGGATCACAGTATGTTGGAGTTTGCGAGAGCATGCTAAACAGACACAATACAAGTAATGTATTAATATAAAATAAAAAGTTCAAAAGGAGTTAAAACCTATTTGAGTAATCGGGTTTGGAAGTAAAGAGTATCTCCCTATTCTAAATAGCTTTTACTTTCACTCTTACCATTTGTAGCATTCCTTTATCCCTTCTTCCTGTCGTCTGCACTGTGTATCATCAGAAGGATTAATAAGAGCTTTAGGAGAGTGGGCTGCCTGACCTACGAAAAACAGTCGCTCTTCTGTTCTGATAGCAGAGCAGCGATTTGGGCACAGGTCACTGGCCGACATCAAAAGAACTGACCTGATTTATCTGTCCTGGTTCAGAGGACAGGTGAGGAACTGAGGCTCTTCTGATAATGAAGCCTCTCTAAAGACATGAAAGGAACCGAAACCTTCTCTACTATTTACTGCACACATGCACACACACGGATACTTCTGTACTCTGTAGATATACAACCACCCTCAACATAAAACTAAGAAATCAGGAATTTAAAGAGTTAAATCCTGCTCAACCACAATGAGGACTGGAACTGGTTATCGTTGCAGACATTATTTCTTATCAGACATCTTTCCCACAAATTTCTCTCATTTTTCTTTCATAGCTAACAAAGATGTCATTACTGTTCATGCCATATCCAGGTGTCTAGTAAAGTCTTTCCAATGATACTGAAGTGTCTAGTGCAGTACAAAGCCATCTGGAAGTGTATGAATTTCCTAGTTTGTTTCTACTCACACCAAACTGGCTGATGCAGGTTATAGTTTAACACACAATTCATTTTATACTCCTTTCATACACAAACCACATGTATGACAAAGTATTTTCTGAAAGTGCCTGCCCTTTTCCAAACAGTGTCCAATGATGGCTTCTCATGGTTCTGCGTAAACAGGCCATCTGGCATATCAGGTTAGGATCAGAGAGACTCTGTCCGAATTCATGGTTGCAGCCAGTTTTCACTTGAGAAAAACAGCAAAGAGAAACACGCTGACATTTGGTTGGAGAGCTGCTGAGCCAGGTGGGATAACCTGCGATGATGCCATGTCTTGCGTAAAGCTCATCTCTCTCCAACTAATTTGATAATGCAACAAATTGTCAGTTATTGTAAACTGCGTTAGCTCTGTTTTCCCTTGTGGAGGAGGGATGGAAAAATACACATGATGTGAGACAGGAAGATATTCCTCAACCTCTGATCCCACATCGCAGAGCTTTGCACATAAGTAGTCATGATACTTAACTCTGCCCCAAGAGCACAAAAACACACGAGCAAATGGGTTCCCTCTCTACCCCAATTCAGGACACACACACACACACACACATACGCTCTCTCCCCAAACATCTCCATCTGTAGTTATATACCTCTAATTAGAACATGACTGTGTATGACTCAGACGTTTGAGGGAAGTCATCATTTCCCAGCTCTCCCAACTTTCCATGCCCTCTGTGCTCAGGTTTTTTTCTAGCTCATAATAATGACTCAAGCAAACACATGTATGCCTTTGGAGGTTGGTTCCTTTCTTTCTTTTTCTCTTTTACTCCGTCTCTTCCTCCTCGTTCGTTTCATTCATTTCATTTCACCCATCCCCGCCTCCCCTTTCCTCTTGGAGCTTTGGATTCAGCGATCAAGTTATGACTCTGGAATTCCTCGCCAGTGTTATGGGGTAACCATGGAAACCATAAACTGAATCTCCCTTGGTAACTAACACGACATTTATAGCTTTATAACGAGTTGAGAAAACAGTCAATATGGGCAAATTTGAAATCCACGTTATTCAAATTTTACTTGCATCTGAAATTATATATCAGATCTTCATCACCTGTAAACTAAAACATGAATAATAACTAACTTGACAAGAATGAAATGGCATTATTCTCTTGCTATTTTTTTTCGTATTGCATTATTTCTCGCAGAAATTGTGTTTAGAAACTTGCAGATATGCAAATGAGGATGTTATATATTTCCAGGTCAGACAGGGGACAGAAGGGTCATTGTCTGGGCTCACACGTCTTTGTTAAGTAGGTCAAAGAGCACTTTGTCCATTCAACCCCTAATACATTGTAACATTTTTCAATCTGCCAAGAAGTTTACAACCCAAACCCTTTCTTTCCTCAATAACCAAAGCCAACACTAAATAATAAACCAGAGGTTGATTTGTGGTCCCAGACCAGCACGCACATTTCAAATATGGGCCCAGACTTAAGAAAACAAGTTTTTCTCCCATAGTGATGATGCTTCAGAGAGGACATTTAACTAGTTTTCACCCTGCACACATAGGAAAGTGTTTCCAGAGTCTGGGTCCGAACTGAAAATGGGATATCTGATTAAAATTGGAGCCCAAGTTATTATTTTTATAAATGGTACGTATAATGTTCCATATCCTGTGATTTCTGCAAAAATATGATGATGTTCTAATGTCTACTCGCTTGGTCACCTTACATACACGATGCACTTTAATGATCAGTGTGGTTAATAATAACAATAATGAGTTATTGCTGACAGCAGATCACTCCATTTATGGCACCACGGAAATGCACTGGTCGACCACAGTAAAAACCACTGCTGCATTTCAATGTGATGTCACAAAACAAAGGCATTTGTTAATTTGTCTGCAAAGAAACTTGCCGACTGGTCATCATTTATCTCACTGACTTTGGACACCCAGGGATTGAAAGGATATGTTAACTTAAAGTTGTAGTCCATAAGATTTAAGATACGTTGCTTCTAGCGGCCCCTTTGGCGATAGATATAACTGCAGGCTCGTCTGGATATGATCATTGGACCATATGTTATGGACTACAACTTTAAAATAAAACTCCTTTGCTTGATACATTTGGCCACATGCAAGCCTTCTTAAAGCAATTTCAATGTAAGAGTGGCGAGACAATATCCACAGTTCTGTTTCTGAGTCCTAAGCTCAGCTTCAACAATCTGACTTAGTGAGCATTCAGACCAAAATCAGCCCCACATTAAAATAACAGTGGGCTGAAGGGTGTGTTGTAGATCAGATACTGGTGAGCCAGTCAAATACAAGCTCAGCTATAGTTACTCCTTGAGAATTTGAAGGCTTCTTAGATGCAAAATACAAAGCAGTTTATACGGGATATGTCAATTCTATCGTGTTGACATTACAAAAGTAATCCAATATGTATTAGACTATTTAGTATTTGAATACAGAAAGAAGTGTAATGCTGGATGATGTTGCGTGAAAGCAAATTGCATTGACAATAATACATCTTTGACATAAGGTCAACAATTCTGGCCAAATCTTACACATTGCACCTTCATATATAAAATGTTCATTGAATTACACTGTTTAACCCTACATTCTCACACAGGTTTGAAAACAGCTGCTCTATGAGGCTGTAAATCCATTTGATCATTATTAGATGCTATAGGTGTGTTCAACGGCCCTTACGGAGGGCTGTTGGGAAAAAGAGGTGGGGCTTATAATTTTATGGCGCCATTAGGTTTACTGCACAATTCACATCTGTCTGCGAGATCTGTTGGCTGCAACATGCACATACCGGCCACCACACCCCCCTTGTAACTCCTAACTTCCTCCCATCCAGATTGGGCTCCCTGCGGGGGTCGACAGCCCAGCGCATTATGGTCTGTCACCAGGAGATAAACCAAATGCTGCACTGATGACATCATCTGTCAGTTTGTTTACTGGGGGGCCGATAGGGGGGGAGATGGAGAGATGGGAATGAGGAAGAGGGAGGCATTGGGGACATTTGAGGAAAATAGGGTGTTGAGAAAGACAAGGAAAGAGAGAGAGAGAGCCTGAAGCTGAAGCAGAAAGATTCAAACAGGATGCGTTGATAAACCCTGAGTAAGCAAATGTAACCCACTTTTCCTCCCGTTTGTTTAGCCTGCAGTATATGTTCACTGAATAATCAAACACTCACCGTTTCTCACTTGCTGGCTGTTTGCTTTCAGAGCACAGCTGCTTAGTCTATGGATTTCAATTAAGTGCAGCTTCCATCTGTGTATTATTCTTTGAAGTTAACAGACAGTGATTGTAACATGTAAAAAAGCTTTGAGAGAAAGAACTGTTTATTGGATGTATGAGGTTCCTCCAGAATATGCATGTTTTGGTCAAGTGTTGTCTACAAAGCCCCACCCACCCGCAAAATAAAAAACTTACTGTAAATATCTTGAAAATTAGGCAGGTAAAACAATACACCAACTGTGCTATACATTCATGAATGGGAGGAACATTTTGGACTTTCCATCTAAAAATGTACATGTAGGTTTATTTGTAGCCTATAGAATGGATATGTATGAAGAAATGGATAGGAAAGGTAGGATACATTTTACATTTTAAATTTCAACAGTGCATGTTTCAATCACCAAATGTTTCCAAACAAACATTTTGGGATTTAATAATTGTCTATATATCCAGAACAGATGAGACTCAGACAGCTCTCATGTTACCTGAGTGTCACACTTTCCAGCAGGTCAAAACAAACAAAGACAATGACAGTGGGAGTGGTCCATGATTTGTACATGACAAACTTCTCTATCTGTAATAATTCTATGGTTAGAGACCTGAATCATAGCTGTGGTGTACTGTAGCTAGAGGAAGTGGTCAGGGGCCATGTTGCTCTCACGCCCCCATGGGCTCTCTGGTCATTTTTCCTGCACGTCTCCAAAGCAAATGGCCGTGAGTCAAGTCACACAGGGGGGGTAGATATCAAAACATCCACCCACTTAGAAACTTTGTTTTCATCAGCTTTTTCATAAAAGTATCGCAATATGCTACTAAAACTAATAATTTACACAGGATGTGACCTGAAGTAGATAATAATAATTAATTGTTAAAACACAGAAATCAATGCCTGCATGGCCTCCGTGCTGCAATAACGTGTTCATGACAATTAGCCCCCTCCTGAGCGACTTCATCTTTTAAAGGCCGCCTCCGTAAAACTAACATCTGTGATACTGAGAGACGAATGTAGGCAGTGGGTGTTCCTGTGGCTACTGAATGGATGAAGGATAACGGGTCAATAATGTAGCCGACTCAGTTCCACAATGATTCATGCCACATTTCAAACCTGGGCTGACCCCTTATGAATACTGAAGATAACCAGAACTTATCCAGCTGAACCTCTAATCACTCCATCTTTCCTCAGACTGTGACCTCATCTCCCCAGAGATGGGGGAGAAAGGGGGGAGGCTGGAGGAGAAAGAGAGGAAAGCAAAACATTTAATATGTTTCGGAGTTATATACAAATCCACTTCCTGTGCAGTTGTCAAATTTAAGCTAAAGAAACCGAAACCGATTTTGTACCAGGCGTAAAACTGCTGTAATGTGGACATTGTTTGGACTCTCTTGGAGCCAGCCCCAAGTGGTCATTTGAGTGAACTGCAGCATTTGGCACTTCATCGTTCAGCATCAGAGGTTGCCGCTTGGTTTTAACACCCGTTTGAGGCTACTTCAGACCTGTTTTAATTGGACATGATTAAAGAAGATGAGGACTCTTTGACAAAATCAGAAAGAATCGACTTCAAGCCACCACTGAAATGGGACACAGCTATAGATCAACTGTGGTAAAGTGCATGACACTGCATACTATGTAGGGAACTTTCTTTAAGAAACCAAATACTTTCCCTTTTCTCACAACAGCAAACAGCGTGAATATGCTTAAGGTGAGTGGAATGGACATGGTATAGGCCAAATTTCATTAACCACGGAGACCCATCAGAGCATTAACGATGCAGTGGGGAGCTCAGGAGGAGGAATGCAAGACATTTGAAAAATGGGATACACTGGATGAAAGGACTACTGGAAAATAATCGTGTAAGAAGAGAAGAGCAAGCCAGCGGACACTGCTCTGGGATGTTGCAGTAATATGTGAGGAATGACCAATTATCCGGTGCATGGACACGCCGTGATGCTAAACCTGAGCAACGGGGAGAGGAGACCGAAAGACAGAGGGTACAACTCGACGAACGGCTGGAGAAAAAGTTGGATGAAAACGCGTAGCAGCTGTACGGAGAATTCGCAGCTGTGACCTCAGTCCTCACCCTTGTCCTATTTCTCAGGATGACCATTGTGTGGTGTATTGCCTAATGCAATCTCAAAGTTACAGTTTGATTTCCACACACATCGGCATAAAACTTCACACATTTCTCAACTTTCCATTCACTCCCATCACGTTGCCCCAGTTACACACCACCCCCATCGTCTTCTATCAATATCGCCCTCTGCCAGACTGACACCTTCCCAAAAATGACTTGTTTTTTTTTACAACTTTTTTTTCCGACTTTCCTCTCACTTCCTCTTCTCCTCCCAGTTCAGGATATCGCCACACCTCCAAAACAAGAATGTATCTTGCCTAATCTGCTCCTGCGTCACCAAACCTTTTGCTAAACCCTTGTTGTGAAGTTTACTGGGGACAAAATGGATTTTTTTTAACCCTACAATATATATGCTGTACAACTCTGCATGAGGCCATTCGTACTGTAACATTCCATGCAGATGAGCTCAGGACAGTCATTTGGAAACAGAAAGTTTTGTTTTTGTTTTGTCAGAGACTTTCAACACAGTAACCAAGTTGCATTGCTGGAAATGGCTGTCGCACTTTTCATTGTGGCCGGGCAGCGTGATTCGCTTTTAAATGGCAAATTACCATTTAAAACCAATCTTTACAACCATAAGAATGCTTGTATATTTATAAGTGCAGCCACAGCGGGCAACAAGCTGGCACAAAAACCAGATAATGGCTTTAAACTGGGATTTCCGACTTCATCAACATTCATCCCGCCACCGCAGTAGCAGAAGTGTTTTAAAGATGGTAACCACGGGGAAATGATTTCACTTTGGGGTAGTCGCGTGATGGTTGGAAAAAAGACAAACAGCTGTTGCACATTAATGATGAGGAAAATGCTACTTTGTTATGTGATGTCAAAGTGTGAAATTCTTGTAGGAGAAGGAATCAAATGGCCTAAAAAGAAGAACCATTAAATCTAGCAGATGGTGCATTTTAATGTAACTATCTCACTACATAAGATTGATACCCCTCGGATTACGCTGTCATTATGGCATGATGTAATCCTCTCCTCTGCTTTGAGGTGGGCCTGAAGCCCCTCGGCGTTACAAATTTTGCAATTTCTTCAGCAAAGTTCAAGTTCAAAACAGAAACCTAACACTGTCTGTGCCTCCCTGGATATCGAGAAACGCCAGTAGTATATCAGATGACCTTCTCACCTCTTCACCTTTGCGTGACATCGCCTTCCAACAAACATGTCCATATATAGATGAGTGTATTCCGAGGGTTTAGGGGGGGTAGATGAATGGAGAGAAAAGGCCTTAAAGTGAGGATAACTATCACAGGAAGATTAGCTGTATATGCAGACAGATTGCATTTACACTGTTAAGTCTGTAACCCAAAACACATGTGGAGCTTCTCTGCTGAGAAGTGATGTTTTCTCACTTCTTGAGCTGAACACGTTGTAAAACATGTACCCTCGCAAAATGGGAATGCAACGCTTCAGTCAGAGTGACCCACATGTGTATCCTCTTAATGAAATGGAGTTGTTGAGTCTTTGAGTTATCGATGTTCTCGGTCTCTGATTTAAAAAGAAATAGTGCATGGGACAAAATGCATGACATTTTTTACACAAATGTCACAGCAGAGCCAAATGATGCCAACACATTCTCTCCAACGCCTCGACAATGTGTCGACACCCCATAGATTTGCTGACACACGTAAGATAACCCACATGGACTCCCTTTTCACCACAGCTTGATGGACTTGATTTGCCAGCTGACTGGTGATTAATCCCGTTTACTGCTCTAACAGTGACACCCAGCGAGCTGCGATCCAATTATTATCTGGGACGGAGGGCTCTGAAATCAAACCGCTTTAGAACGTGAACCTCAAATTATGTGTCACTGATCATCGTTGAAAGAGATTTGGGCTTGTTTGACTCTATCGTAGTGTCATCATCATTACGTGGGGGATTTATTTTCAAACTTTAAACGATAGACTCAAGGCAGTCCCCAGAACAACAAGCTCTGTTATTAAGGAGAAAGTCAGGGACTCACCACGCATGACTGTCTCAACCTCAGAATGGTCTGGAAGTGACTAAAGACATGGCAGGAAGCTTGCACTCATGGAGAGGGGAGACGAATGGGTGAGTCGGCAAAAAACAAGCATGACTGTAGGTTTCCACTTAAAAAGTGGTCACTGGTTGCAAAATTCACGTACAACAAACAATGCAACCAAAATGGAGGACAAAGGAAAAACACTGTTACATTTCCAATTGCATTAAGCAAAAATAAGCAAAGTAAGGCACAGATGAAGAGCGTTCCCTTTTGCTTTATATGGTGCTGAAGAATTCAACTGGAAAAACAGATTTAAAATGAGTCACTGACACTGAATGTAGCTCACACAGGAGAAAATCATCAACCGACTACAGCTGATAAGAAAGCACAGAGAGTGAGCCAGAGAGAGAAGAATGGTAGAAGTGAAAAAAGAAAATTGATCTCTTGACATGCACGTTACATAAGTTAGCTAGCATCACAGAGGACTCATTCCGACAAAACGCCTGGACGTATGAACAATACCCAGACGTTGGAACTTTAGGCTACTGGAGACTTTCCAGACGCTGACGCCATTGACCTAATTCCTGCAGATCACTACCAGGACTGTGTAAAACCTATAGGCCAATATACTGCTTAGCATCAACCTCCCGGAGGAAGGTTGTGCTACTTAAATAACACGAGCCAGTAATAAGGCAACAGTGGATGACAATATCACCACAAAGACACAGGCCACAGATGTTTATGGTAGGTATAAAAATGAAGTGGGGAAGGCTTCCCTTTGAGTGAATTTTCAGATGGGAAGGCAAGGTGGTGAAGGCTTGAAACACGAAGGACTTAAAAAGGGTTAAAACGAGAACCGCCTCTTCCGAATAGTTTCAAGCACAAAACAATCACAACATTTATTTTAATCAACTTTCAAACACTCACTGGACTCAGATCCAATTTGGGCAGATTGGTGACAGTACAGTTAGGCAGAAGTTAGAGAGAGAGAGAGAGAGAGAGGAAGGGCAGCAGCGATGGGGCCCTTTGGAAATAAAGGGTCCTACACCCCAAACTTTTATAGCAAGTGGATGGTTCTGGGGGCAAGGGCCCTACATACTTAATGAGGTAGGGTTATCAAAACGGGCTTTTCATCGTGATATAAGATACTTTAAGGTGTACCTCCATGTTGAAGGTTGCTCAGAAACTATTTGAACGTATCTTACCTCAAAATTTTGAACATATAGTAAGAGGAAGAGTTAATGACTTGATTTTGTAACCCTCTTTGCTTTGTAAAAGTTTGCCTGCCGTCTTCTTCTTCTTCTTCTTCTTCTTCTTTTCTTCTTCTTCTTCTTCTTCTTCTTCTTCTTCTTCTACGTGCTGCGTGGGTAGTCGGTCTCTTTGTTGGCCCTCCCTCCTCCCCCGGCTGAAACTAAGCCATGCCCAGATAAATCACTCCCACAGACGGGTAACCTGCACTCTGTGGCCGCAGACCGGAGAGGAGCGGACTGATCTGGGAGGAGGGTTTGGTGCGCGGCAGGGGAAAAAAAATCCAAATAATAAGAGCTGCACTGGAAGCGACTTCTCTCCGTCGCCGGTGAACTAAAAACCAAGGGAGCACCTGTGAACACGTCGTTTAAAAACCAGTATGTCCGGCGGCACCATAGCCAGGGTGCTGGTGGCGCTCTGCATCGGGAGCGCGGTGAACTGCATGCCCAAAGGGACGCTCAGGGGCCGGCGACAAGCGCAGCAGCAGCATCAAGTCCCCTCCGTCTCTCAGGGTAAGAGTTATGAAGTTATTAGTCACTGGAGGGATTTGGTGTTGCAGTAAAGTACTTCTTATCCCACCAGGGGTCACTTTAGGGATTTTGAGGGTAAATTGCGAAGTTACAGTTCATTTTGATCATGTGATTTGGATGTTCGTTGTTAAGGCAGAACGCTGTAAAGTCTATACGTGACGCATCTTTCCAGGTCCTGACTCCTGAAGAAGGATTTTTTTTTTTTTTTTTTTTTATGCAATTAAAACTACTGGGCAGCTCATAGATGAGGTGTTGTGGAAGGCTGATCAGTAGATGCTTCTGATCTTGGAGTCACTAGATCAACCTGAACTCCAACAGTGTGTGGAAGCTTCAAAGCTCCAGAGAGACAGGAAACAATAGGCCAGAGTAAACACTCTTGGCTTCAATTTTAAAGTTGAAACACTCAAAAAGAAAAAAGTTAAAAAAAGAAAAAGAGAGAGAGATGCTGTTGGCATGTGAAGTCATGAGATGTGAACAAAGAACATGCCTGGTGGGGGAGAGAGTGAGAGTAAAGGTGGATCTAATTCTCCACTCTGTGAAACTGATTTATTACCCGGCTCCCCCCGGGGGCCTTTGAAGTCAAGTTAACACATCCAGGGTCAATTTCACAGGCATGGGTGGACGTTTGTCCCACAATCAAATGTTTATTCCAGGCGTTGCTTATTTTGGTAGGCCCATACAAAAGAAAGTGTTTGTCTTTGAAGCATAAAACTGGTTTATGTGATTTGTAGTTGTGTCAGATAGTTTTCCAGTGGCTTCATTTCTCTTTCCACTCTGTGGGGAAAAAGACACAGTAAGCAGGTACAGTGTTTGTGGGTGTGTGAGGGTGGAGTGTGTTTTCTCTCTTCCTCACATTTTCCCTTTTACGCTGTGTGTGTTTGAGTGTCGGAGCAACGGGACGTGGTGCGTTTGATTTGACCTCCTGCTGCCTGTGTACCAAAATCTCATCAGTTGTATTCTCCCCCTCAGATGGCTGTTTAGAGGGCGGTCAGTTCTACAGTGTTAATGACCAGTGGGAACGGCCATATTTGGGCAGCACTCTGGTCTGTACCTGCCATGGAGTCGCTGGCATCAAGTGTAAAAGCAAACCTGAAGGTTAGTTTATGTGTATTGATCTACTTTTATTTTACATTTTTTAAAATATTTCATTCATCTTTTCATAAACCACACCCGTTTCCCGTTGTTTTCTTCCTGTAGCAGAAGAAAGGTGCCACGATAAGATCAACCAGCAGTACTACACTGTGGGAGAAACCTATGAGAGACCCAAGGACGGCATGATCTGGGACTGTACCTGTATCGGATCAGGGAGGGGCAAGATCAGCTGCACCATCGCCAGTAAGTGTGCGGTTTTGTGTGTGTTTTTCTATGAAATCCTGCCCCGCTGCCATCAAGCGTTCAAACCCCAGACCAAACACCCTTGCCCAAGTGTTTCTGTCTATATCCTGGTTGCCAGACTGACGTCAGTAAACTGGGTTGATCTCCGTATTCTCCACAGCTGATTAGCAACTGGTGCTGTGCAGCTGTTAACAGTTAACTGGGTGGTTGGATAATGGCAGAAATGTCTGAGTGTGTATTTCTCTCCCTTTGCTTTCTTTCTTTAACACACACATTGACCTCCTTTTCCTTCCGTCCACACAGACCGCTGTCATGAGGGTGGGGATTCATACAAGATCGGTGACACCTGGAGGAGACCCCATGAGACAGGAGGCTACATGTTGGAGTGTGTCTGTCTGGGTAACGGCAAAGGAGAGTGGACCTGCAAGCCTGTCGGTGAGTCATTCAGACAGCCGCTGACTAACGGATCACTGTACTTACCTGATGGGAAAACCGGCTGATTTCTTTTGCTGGAAAATTTGGGATGATTAACTCTATTATTATGCGTTATTATTCATTCTTATGGTTTACAGTCAGTTAACGAATCATTTCATTTTTAGGGTATTTTTGTATTGAGAGTTTAGGTTTGATTAGTGGAGGAAAAAAAAAAAGTTTTTAGTTGATTCAGCTCACGCATCTCCTGGTTTTCCTGCAGCTGAGCGTTGCTATGACAACTCGGCCGGAACATCTTATGTTGTTGGGGAGACGTGGGAGAAGCCGTACCAGGGATGGATGGTGGTGGACTGCACTTGTCTGGGAGAGGGAAGCGGACGCATCACATGCACCTCCAGAAGTAAGAAACCATTTCTTTGTTCTATCTTTAAATCTGTCATCTCCCCAATTTGTGTACCTTTTTTTTTTCCTTTTTCCTGCCACTGTAGGTAAACTGTATGGGACAGAGCAATAATCCAACATTGCTTTCTTTAATATTTTTTTTTAGATCTCTCTTTGTGTTTATCTTCTGCCTGTGTAAATGTAGCCCTACTTGTTGGAAAACGGATAAAGTGGGTCATTAAAAGCAGCACACAAGCAGAAAATTAAATGAAATGCTGCTGAAGTGCTGCCGTTTTCGAACAAGTCACATGTGTCAATACACACGGCGGCTTAATCCTCGTGGAACGCCACTCTCCCCAGCCTTACTGGCAGAGCTGAAGGCAAACATGGTATCTTAAGATTTGTTGGATGATTTTAACAGGCTGTGAAGGAAATGTCTACCAGTTGTGTTTCCAATTAGGAACATTACTTGCATCCTTAATGATGCTGGCTGATGTAACGGCTGAATAATAATGTTATTCCCAGTTGGTTTTCTGTCACATGCAAGACTTCAGGGTGGCCTTAGATGCTTTCACAATGGGGGTTATCAATATATAATAATTCATGTGTTCAAGTCATCAACAAGGCACAAACAAGAAAACAGCTGGTGGCCAGGAGGAATTACTCCCCGCAGAATCGCTGCAGACTGTAAAACATGCGCACATTATTGCAAAACGTTTCACAATGTTTTCCATCCCAAAGGGCAACATTACTGTCTCAAATATTCCATCTATTTCTAATCCCTCTCATGTACTTCTTTCCTAGATCGCTGTAACGACCAGGACACTTTGACCTCTTACCGTATCGGAGACACCTGGACCAAGACGGACGCCCGGGGACATACACTCCAGTGTCTGTGCACCGGGAACGGCCGAGGGGAGTGGAAGTGCGAGCGACATGCTTCACTTCACACCACTGGCCTGGGTGAGAAATGAATGATAATGTCCCTGACCCTTCTTTAACGTCCCTCTCTGCGTGGAGAGAAGAATGTATACCAGAGTCAGATGCTGGGAGGAGGGCGAGATAAGAAGTGACAAGTGTTGAAGTGAGAAAGACGTGTCTTGTAACTCGTGACCATGGTTGCATGAGAAGGAGAGATGGGGAAGGGGGGAGGAATGAAACATGGGAAGTTAGTGGGAGAAGTACGCTTGAAGTGGTTTGAAGCGATTATTGAGTGTTAGACAGCAACATATGCTGGTTGTGAAGAGATTTCGTTATACAGTACAAAACAACATATTTTTTCAGCTGACGTCATGCATAGACAGACATTGACTCCAGTCACAATTCAAAGATGTTTATTCTTGTGTTGTATGTTTTAGCAAATAAATCACCATTTAACAGGTAAGCTATTCATCTGGGAAATGTGCATGTGATATGACCCCTGATCTGGATTCAATGTCACATTCCAGGCACCGGCTCTCGTGTGATCACCAACATCCAGCCTGCAGTCTACCAGCCTGCCACTGTGCCTGAGCTTCCCCAGGAGGGACCCTGTCGGACCGATGCTGGACTCTCCTACTTCGTCGGCCAGCGCTGGATGAAGAGCCAGGGAACCCAGCAGATGATTTGTACCTGTCTTGGCAATGGAGTCAGCTGTGAACAGTGGGGTAAGAGACATTCCTTTGGCGTTTTACACAGTGGCCATCATTTTTATAAGACTCTTAGCAACTTGAGTGCAACAAGCTCACCTGTGGAGTTGAGATGTTTAGGGACATAACACAGTACCTGAAAGTGAGGTGATGAGCTCTTTGTTATAGATGCATTTATGTTGTTGCATGTAAAGTTATATATACTGTATTCATGCTTGTACCCGTCTTCACACAGATGGACCCTCTCCAGTGTACGGCGGCAACTCTGGAGGTCAGCCCTGTGTGTTTCCCTTCGTCTACAAGGGGAAGACCTACCACTCTTGTATCTCTGATGGACGCAGTGATGGACAGCTCTGGTGTTCCACCGCCTCGGACTTTGAGGCGGAACAGAAATATTCTTTCTGTACCGAGAAGAATGGTGAGCAGACGAGTTGAATATGATCAAAGGCAGGATTTTGATGGGACATTGGTAGTAAACACGGGACGAACAATTGCTTGTGCAGGAAAATGTGCTTAGCCTAAGTTGACTTTCTTTTACACCTTCTGTTATCATTTTGACCTTTTGAAATAGCGAGTGTGTTTTTTTGCCGTTCAGAAAGATATATGTGCAGCTAGCATGGTAAAGTTAGTTGAAAAATATATATATATATATTAAAAGAGAGATTCAAGAACTGTCCACTGTCTGTTATACAGGACATAACTCTTATAAGAGTAACACCTTAAAATTAGTATTTCAGTATTTTCAGCGTTGAGAGTTAGCTTGATTGTGAAGCGAAACGTTAGCTCAAACCGCTAAAGTATGCACGTTTTCAAAAGTACCATTATTGTTGTCTGTGTGAGGTATAAAAACAATTTGGCGTTGACACGTTGTTTTTAAATATGACTCAGAACAGTAAGGTGTGTGAATACTGTAATATCAATGAGTAAAATCAATTTACAGGCTAGTCTGGCTGACTAGTTGACAACAAAACCCTGGTAGTGTCTCAGAAGCACCTGCACATATATTTATATCAAATAGGAGGTGTATTGGGCTTTGGATATTGATAACGCATAGTGATAACTATTTTCTGTTTTTCTTTGGACAGTAATTGTGGCAACACGCGGCGGGAATTCTCACGGTGCTCTCTGCCAGTTCCCCTACCTCTATAATGGCCGAAACTACACCGACTGTACTGCTGATGGTCGTAGAGACGGCATGAAGTGGTGCGGCACCACAACAGACTATGATACAGAACAGCGTTTCGGGTTCTGTCCTATGGCTGGTAAGTCTCTATATGTGTGTGTGTTGGCATGTGTGTGATGGATCTAAAGGAAAAGGAGACAAAGTGACTCCAAATGTTGGGGCTGGGGGCGGAGCTGCTGTTTGAAGTGGTGTGATACTCAAGTGTCTTGTCAAACTCTTTTTCTCACACACCAGCTTCACAATATTTGTTGGCAAATCAGTAATGTTTGCTAGCCATAGGGGCCAATAATGCGATTAGCACGGCTAATTGCAATGTCCCTCCCAGTCTTAAGTGAAATGTATCTCCGCCCAGTCTGAATCAACAAGTTAACATGGCCTTTGTATTCAGACCATTCTTCGCTGATGAAAAGATTAGATGGTTAACCTTGTTTCATTTGCATAAAAGCTATTATCAGAGTGAAAATCTAATTTACACCTTTTTTATTTCCAGCATAGCCAAATGCACATTGCAGTGAAGGCTGGTGAGAAATGTGTTGTGTTGTATAGGTGACAATTAGGTCTCCGTGGGTAACAAAAGTAATGAGAGTAATGAAATGGTAATGATGATACCAACATGCCATACAAAATAAAAAATAGAGTAAACTATGAAAATCTGGAGGACTTATTTAGATATCAGCATGTTAATGTCTACACCACAAAGTTGACTGGTATTGCTGTGAATGTCCAAGATTAGACCTTTAAACGTGATTGTAGAGGAACACTGATGGTTATCTCGGGTCGGTACATGATGTGAAACATGTAGTGAGACCGTCGAACAATATCCACATATGGGTAAGAAGGAAGCTCCAATTCAAACAAAAGATACTTCAAGCTTCTGTCGACATCAAAGTAGACGATAGCTGGAAGAGCAGTCATGTGTACGGCGGCCTGTAAAATGTGGATGGTGCGATGTATCTACAAGACTCATCTGAGATAAAGAAGCCTTTGAATTCTAAGAAAAATGGAGGGCTGGCTTTATTTGATCTCATGAAAACTTATCTACTGTGTGTTTTCTTTTTCAGTGTGGTGAGAATGATAGGCAATCCTTTTTAAGAAGTTCCAACTTTAAGTTTAACCCTGCTCTTCAGTCAAAGGGTTCTGTTGGCACTGAGCTGTGCATGTAGGCAGCTTATAAAACAGGAATCCTTGTGCTTTTTTATGATGAACTTAACAAGTACACAGCAAGGGATGAGATAATGATTGTACTGATTTCAAGTTGTTCTTTAAAGCTATAATTTTCTTCAGAATTCCTTTTTATAGTCCTACTTCAATGCTTCCACCTTTGGGCCGACACCCCGTTGTTAACGACACCCTGTCAAGATTTAAAGAGGGGGGAGAAACGGGTTCATGCCCTTTTAGCCAGTGTCAGAGCGGGTTGTCTCTGTTAAACTCGGTCCAGCAATCAAAGCAGCAGGGGGTCTTTGATATTGACATTAATGGCTTCACGGGGATTGTCAAAACAAACATGGTAGTTGAGATGTTAATGGCGGTGTTTAAAGAATAGTAATAGTCTGGAGCCCCTTCTGCTCCACCTGTGGCGGTGATCTGGGAAGAGGCCCACGGTCTCAACCACCTTTTATGCAAACTGGACCATTTACATTATAAGATCCACAGTTTTCTCTCCGCCTCAATAACACTCAAAAACACGACGTTAATTACTTGTATATCAGTGCTTCTTCAAAACCGTGCCAGAAGTTTCTAGAAAACCAGAACCTTGTTGTAGCTTCCTGGGCTGTTTGCTGCAATGCAATGTCCAGACAGCCAGTTAAGTTTTTAAATTGCCTCTTTTAGAGTCATTAAACCAGCACTTCAATTACCCTGAGAAAGTGACTAGTTTTAAAGAGATAATTAAGTTGATGCCAAAGACTTTTCCGACCATAGACGTGTAACGGGAACAGATTGAAGCAGGGCTAAAGAATTTCCATGCCTGGAGAACAGAATTATTAACACCAGCACCAGATCATCAGCTATGACAGAATTAGAGAGGAACGGGTGAAACGTTATTTTAAACAAAATCCAGCACAAGCTCTGAACATTGAACATTATACTGGGCTGGAATATTGTAACACAAGTCGTAAAAACATGTATTTTAATTGACTAGGGCTTTAAGGAATATAAGATTGAACGGTATTCGTATTAAATAAAAGAATTTCAGACCAGAATGCCTCATTTCTGACATATTTTACGGTTACTCCACTTCATAAATTAGCTTGAGCCCCAGGCCTGGCCGTTACCAATTTCAAACCACAGCACATTTACTTTAATATTCTGTACCATGTCCTAAAAAAATCCAGCCCATGTTTTTGTTTGCCCCAAGCCACAGTGCATAGCCACCAAACTAAGACCAAATAATCTTTACTTCCAGGGACCAGATGGTCTGGCTCTGGTGCAGATTCTGCCTGGCATAGAACAGTTTGGGCTGGGCTCCAAGAAAGAAGGTCTGCCCTTTATCTCCACCGCCCCGCCCTATATGGAGAGTTAAACAGATATGTATGTGGGCATGCATGCATGCTTTGTGTGCTTCTCCAGCTCTACGGCACCAACGTGGAAGCATTCAGATTCATGCAACCGACTCGTGTTCCAACAATAAATGCTTGTTAATGCCTCCATTTTAGACCTGAGGGCTTTCTTGTAAGTTCTGCTGCTGTGCTTCATGTAATTTAGAGACGAGTCAGCACTCACAAAAGAGGTTGGAATCTGCACTAAAATATGCATTAGCACATCCTCCCCCCCTTGCACACAACAACACATACATAGATGCAGGTGTCTGCCGATACCACCCACCTTAACACACTTTCTATCTTTCCTGTATAAAAACTACTCCCCCTTTTAATTACTGGACAACATATGGTGAACACAGCCATTTATGCACACAAGGACATGAGACAGCTGTTTCTGGCTTTCAATCCAGGGAAATCCTTTTCGTTTCTATGGATACAGGTGTTCTGTGGTGGTTGTTTCCTCCACAGCCTTGTGTAATTGGAGGGTAGAATCAGTGATCTCTTGGGTGGATCATTCATCATAGTGTGCTGGTGTCTGTTTTTATCTCTCTGTCAGTTGCACTGCTTTTGTCACTATAAACGTTCATGATGTGTTCAGACATGTTCCTGTACATCTAGTTATTTAGCGTGGTTTGGTTTGTGTTTTTTTTCAAATCAAATTCTATATGAATTTGGTTTTGTTTGTTTTTCCCTGAATCCCAAACTTGAGTTAGAGACTGAATGAATCCAGATCACAACATGTTAGCATGTGCTTTTGTAACGGTGTCTGATCTTCTATGCGTTCCAGCTCATGAAGAAGTGTGTACGACCACTGAAGGGGTGATGTACCGCGTGGGAGACCAGTGGGACAAACGGCACGACGTTCTGGGTCACATGATGCGATGTACCTGCGTTGGCAATGGCCGAGGAGAATGGAGTTGTGTTGCGTACTCCCAGCTCAAAGGTGGGTCTGAGAGTTGCTGTCGTGTTGTGAGTCTACTTGTATGGCAGAGTGATTAGAGAGTAATATGAGAATAGCCTGAGCTAGAAGAGGTGAAAGGTCACAGGTGATTATGAGCACTCACCTGCCAAAAGGCTAAGTGAGGCCGCACACCTGCACTTTATGGGGCTTCAGTTGCACCTGCAACACACTAGAGTCAGAAGTCTATTTTTTTTTTTTTTCAAATTCTTTCCTCAATGTTTGTGTTTGTCTGTTGCAGACCAGTGCATTGTGGATAGTCTGACCTATGAGGTGAACCAAACCTTCACCAAACAACATGAGGAGGGCTACACGATGAACTGCACCTGCTTTGGACAGGGGCGTGGCCGCTGGAAGTGTGATGCCATTGGTGAGTTTACCATGTTAAAGGTTACGGCCTGCACCAACTTGTCTGTGGTCATTCAGTCTCGGCGAACACGGGAATGTGATTTAATGGAACAAATTCAGTTAGCAATTGCCAATATGTTTGATAAATTCTCTATATTTATGTGTTTTTGTCACTTCCACACCACTTACATGTGCAGTGCTTGTTGAAAATGTTATTAATTTAAGGCAACTGCAGGCCCTGACTTGTAAACAAAAAAAAAAGATATGAGAGGAACAGTGTTACCGCCAGCTGCAGAACTGTCGTCAGTGGTCTCTGTTACATCACCTGACTGTGTGTGACTGCCCTCAGATCAGTGCCAGGAGCCGGAGACGAGAGCCTTCTATAAGATTGGAGATTCGTGGGATAAAGTCATCCAAGGAATCATGTACAAGTGCTATTGCTATGGCAACGGCATTGGAGAGCTCAGCTGCGAGCCCCAGCAGTCCTATCCTGGTAAGGCGTTAAATACTTCAAGGTTCAACATTGTACTGATACTGTGTATATACTGTAAGACCATATACATGGGTCAACTGTCAGAGATTTCATCAGTTCATCTGGTCCTACCTGTACCATGTTTATCATCTTAGTGTTTTAGTGTCTTGTACAGGATGAAGAATGGACAAAATGTTAACACTAGCTGTGAAATGGGTATTTAATCCTCTGTAAAGATTTGCTCAGTGATATGGTAATATGAGCTAACTTTACAAATTATGCTCCAACTCCTGCAGTGAAATCTATTTGTTTAAATCACCTTGAAAACGAGGCCCTTGACTTTGATGTGAAACAGACAGAGATGGGAGGGGGTGTGATTTCCTCTTTTACAGATAACCCCCCCCCCCCCACCTACTCGGAGCCTTTGTTCTTACCGGCATGTGGTACATTCCCTGTGCTGTTGCCACAGCTGTACCAAACACAACATTGTGCGCACGCGTGTGTGTGTGTGTGTCCATACCCCCCCTACACACCCGCGTCTACCACATGCACATATTTAAAGTCTGTTGAACAACAGTTTTCAATTTTGTGGATTTTACCAATCACTTTAAATTGAACCTCATGTCTTAGAGCTGAAGCACTGAGCCAGCATCATTTAGAATAAAGGCACGCTTCATTACACAACAGTGTGGTGCCTTGATGGTTAAGTTACCTAATTCCTGCTGACTCGAAACCAAGCTTGGCTAGACAGCATCACTGAACAACAACTAACAACAAAAACCCCAGCTGCTCTCACACTTCCCTTCTATATATCTGTGTCGCTTCACAGGCTTTTTGTTTATTATTATTCTGCCCTCTTTGTCATTACAACTGACCACGTTCTTTGCCTTCTGATATGGCATTGCCCAATAAAACAACGGTGCTCCCTTTCGGTCCTTGCTTGGTAGAATGGTATGCATTTGCTATAACAGTGTAGAAAAATTAGTGAAGCCGTGAAGCTGTGCTAGTGGAAACTTTAGGTTCAACAATTCTTACGTAGAGGAACATTTGAACTATTACGTGTTTGCTGTGTGTGAAGCAGGTTGACGGGAGATGCAAAATGTAGAGCACTATTCCTCTGTCAGCAGCTATAATAGCAACCAGCTGTGAACTTGCTGTGTGTGTGTGTGTGTGTGTGTGTGTGTGTGTGTGTGTGTGTGTGTGTGTGTGTGTGTGTGTGTGTGTGTGTGTGTGTGTGTGTGTGTGTGTGTGTGTGTGTGTGTGTGTGTGTGTGTGTGTGCGCATACGCTGAGGCACACAAAATCCAGCATGCTAAGATTTAGGGGCAGCAAGAGGCAAATCCTGACTCCAAGTCAGTTGGCTCACTGGGGAAAACACCATAAAAGGTAAAAATGGAAAACCCAAGTGAAGGATTTTATAAGGGTTTTCACAAGTTTCGGATTTAGCACCACGTTGATACGATCTTCTAAAAGCAAAAAAAGTGTTTTCTTTTTCTGCCGTCTGTATTTATCGCTCCCTGTCTGGAGTGGATTTTAATCTTTAATCTTTCTGATTGTTCGGATGACTCTTAGCCTTACTTCCCTTTTACTGCGCTCCTTATCACCACTTTGCCTTGCATCTGTCTGTATCAAGAATGAATGTTGTGTCTGTGCGTAATGTAAAGGGGTGGGAGTGTGGGTGCCTGTGCTCGTACGTTACACAGATGTGTGCACATGATGCTGTGTGTGTGTGTGTGTGTGTGTTTGCACGTGCACTGCATCCACTGCAAGTGTGCATCCGTTTTCCTTTGCGTCCCACATCTGATACTACGTAACCCTTACCCCCGCCAGTGGCCTGTGGGTCTGTAATAGGCAGTAATTGGTCCCAGATTGTTTTTGAGGTTTGTGTATCTGCTAGCAACTTCTGGTTAACCGAGCCACTTGCTCAGAAACTTTGATTACAGGTCTGCTATTTGGAAAAGTGGTTAGAAAACCTCAGTTCTTTATAGAAGCTACCAGTTTCTATCAGCACAGCTTATGTCAGGGGTCTGCTTGCCACATGACTTCTGTTTACATTAAAGACGACGTGATACCCTTTTGTTCATTTCCGGAACCAGTCAGTTCTTTAGCTTCTGCTGATATCATGTTTCTTTCGCCGCTGAGCCTTCTTTCAATTCCACTTGTATGTTCCGGGCATTGTCTGGTAAATTGATACACTTTAGCCCGGACCACAATTTTGGCAATAAAGAACCAAAGTTTATCTAGTGTGCTGTCAGATGTAGTAATGACACAAAACACATGTTTGCGTGCTGTGAGAGATCTGAAAGAGGCTTATACAGCACAATCAATTCCATCGTTTCTTGTTATCAGCTTGGTCGTAGCGTTTTCACAAGGTTTTCTCTCACGCATCTTCAGTGCTTCCAACTATTTTTCTTGTTTCAGTAAACGTATCTTTTTCCACTCTTTAACAAATGAACTATTCCTGCAACAGAATAAGTCCAAGAGCGTAGGGATGGTTAGAAAACATGATGAAACAAAGAAGGTTACAGAGAAGGAAAAAGTAGAAAAAAAGCCTTCTCCCCTCCAGCTGTTGAAATCTGGGCTGGAATCTCCCAGGGAGGTGCTACTTTCCCCTCACGCTTTCTGTGTTCTGTTCAGGAAAATGCTGTTGCACACTCACTCACACTCCCTCACTTTTGAGATGCGTTATGTAAAACTGCAAGGGTCGGAAAGTTCTCAGGCTGTAGAAGAGCCAGTATCTCGCCATGTTAGATTGTGTGTCGGCGTGCCAAAGTTAAGGTTGAACTAGGGGTGGGCGATATGGCCTCTAAATGATATCGCGATATTTTTTTGCTATATCGCGATACACGATATATATCTCGATATTTTGACATTTCCTCTAAAGCACTTAAAAATGCTTAATTTAACCCTTTGATGCATAGTCACGCCAGTATGATGATTCTAGTAGTCCCTGCAACATATGTCTGCATTAAACCATTCTTATTTATACTGTATTCATTAATGGTTTCTATTAGAACAATTTTAAACTTGTGTGCAAAAGGGGTAAATCACAACGAAGTTAAATTTAACAAAACAGTTTTTATTCAAGGCAATTGCAAAATGCACATAAGCTTTTAGCAGCTAGTAAATGAAAATAAATAATGCCACATGATGTAGGCCTACATACTGTAGCCTATTTCTATAATAATACAAATAATACAATAACAATAAAATACACAAAATACTAAAATTACAACATTTTTTAAAGTGTAGAACAGTGTGTGATCAATAGATCGGAGTGTTTGATGTTTAGTCATCTGCAGGTTGGACCGTTCAATATCGCCGATGTCCGACAGCTCTACAAACACAAACCAGAGAACAGCGGTTTAATCACAAACGTGTCCACGACGCTGGGAACACAGATGTTATGTTACGTTGGTAACGTTTAGTGAGCCAACGGCAGTCAGAAAGTGGCATGCTAACGTTGTTGTTAGCAATATCCCGCTAGCCGGCTAGCTAGCCGGTCAGCTTACATTACCCGAGGAAGCAAAGCCACTAGTTGCTGCTGTTACGAACGTAATCACTAGCTTGGTAAACTAAACAGAAATGTGTCGTTGGTTTGCAACGAGGTGAAACATTATAAAATTGAAACTTACCGGGAACAGTAACGTTAGTAAAACTCCGCACTCCGCAGCGGCGTATTTTCCCCCGTCGCCTTGAGCGTTAACCCCGCCCCCAGCCCCTAACGTAAAGGTGCGTGTCCACAGGGGCGATTTTAAACGCGTGTGGACGCGCCGCTTCCCAGTATTGCACGCTTGGTGGGCTGCCACTAGAGGATGATTGACAGGCGCTGTCCTTTAAACAACAGATTTTTGCGAGCGTTCGCGAGCGTTCCCGAGGCGGCGAGTCGAGCCCGGCGCCTCTGATTAGCATAAAGTAGATTCGACCTCAACTTTAGGCAAATGAGGTGCGGCCAACTCGCGCGCCGTCTCTCGACATTCGCCGCAACGCTATCAGAATGCATTGCACGGCTTTTCACATAGACAATGAATGGGACGCGGGGAAACACCGCTGCCTGTGGACACGCACCAAGGTGCGTGTCCACAGGGGCGATTTTAAACGCGTGGCATCCTCTAGTGGCAGCCCACCAAGCGTGCAATACTGGGAAGCGGCGCGTCCACACGCGTTTAAAATCGCCCCTGTGGACACGCACCTTAAGCCGGGGCCGGTGTGTGTGGGCGCTTGTATGTGACGTAAGTTGAGCTAGTGGGTGTGACTTTTTTTCTGTTGTCTGTGAGCGGGACAGAGGAAAGAGCTGCGCTAAAACCAGTCACACTCGGCCGCGGCGGCTTAGAAACTGACGTAACAACATACACTCGATGTTCACGATATAGTCATTTACTACATCTCATGTAGAACAAGCCGCGATACATCGAGTATACCCCTAGGTTGAACTACGATGTGCGAACATTGAAAATGCCTTCTGATCTCCTACTGATGTCTGTACAACAGGTAGTGACATCTGTATCACTGCTCAGCCCTCTTGTCTTTGTACTTTCTCTCTCAGGCGGTACTCGTCCCGTCCAGGTGATCATAACCGAATCTGGAAACCAACCCAACTCCCACCCTATTCAGTGGAATGCCCCACAGTCTGCACACATCACCCAGTACATCCTCAAATGGAGAGTGGTGAGTTTCAAGACTCCCAGTTAGCAAAACGCCTCCTTTGCTCATCGCTTCACTGCATCTGATGGTGACACAGCCTCGACATATCTAGCATTCAACTCCTAGTGTTTTTTTCTAACATGGTTTATCACCTCTTTACAGAAAAACACTAATAACCCATGGAGAGAGGTGATGATCCCTGGCCATCTGAACTCCTACACCATCTCTGGTCTGAAGCCGGGCATCACCTACGAGGGTCAGCTAATCAGCGTGTTGCACTTTGGACGCCAGGAGGTCACACGCTTTGACTTCACCACCAATTATGGATCATGTGAGTCCAGGCAGTTGACAGATCTCAGGGCTGGCTTAGTTGCCGCTTCACTGTTTAACCAACAACGCTGGCAGTTTATTAGGCCTGGATATTTTATTCTGCATACCAAATGTAAAATATGATATTGGACACATGGTGTGCTGCACCGTCATGAAATGGCAATCTTTTATTCTCTCTTTTTAAATTGTGTTTTGTTTCAACTGTAACTACACTGAGAACTCCTCACTGCGAGTTAACGTTTTTCTCCACTCCCTCCCTGGCAGGGTAAACTTTTCTGATCTCAGAGGCAGCAAGTAGCCAACACTCATTTTCCATCTCCGTCATTCTTTGTTTCTCCTGTAGTGGCGACATCACAAGGCGAGACCATCCAACCGACGGCTGTGGTTGACATCTCCGAGTCGGTGACCGAAATTACCTCCAGCAGCTTTGTCATCTCCTGGGTTTCTGCCTCCGACACAGTTTCTGGTTTTAGAGTAGAGTATGAGCTCAGTGAGCAGGGACAGGGAACTGGACAACCCCTGGTGCTAGGTAAGTACATATATAGATAAATACAGATATGTAGTAGGGCTTTGTATGGAAGAAACATATGATGTATTGTATTTTGCCCATACAGAGTCCTCTTGAAAGGTCTTTATTTAGCTGCTTTAAACAACTTTTGATGTATAAAAACCAATGTGTTAAACCAATCATCTTTTGCCCTGTCAGACCTGCCCCATACAGCTACCTCAGTGGACATTAATGAGCTTCTTCCTGGGAGGAAGTACACGGTTAAAGTCTATGAGGTTACAGATGGCGGACAGGACAACCTCATTCTTTCTACTTCACAAACCACTGGTTAGTAGGCACACACACACACACACACACCCACAAACACACACACACACACAAACACACATTCACTCTCCCATTTTCTATTCCTGTCTCTCCTCTCTCATATTCTTTCCCATTCTCACAAAAATGTCAGCTGCCAGACTGTAATGTTGTCTTGAATCTCATGTGCCAGGTACTTTAAATCAAGAAAATAAAAGCAGTGATTGTAATTTTCCTACTCGTGCTAACACCCCATTCCTTCCATAGCCCCGGATGCTCCTGTTAAGCATGAAGTGGATGAGGTGGAAGAAACGTCCATTAAGATCAGCTGGGATAAACCACTGGCTCCCATCACTGGTATGTTCTGTCACAGCCAAAACCTGTCGCCATGATTCTGTTGCTAATTTGTGCCGTAGCAACAATGTCCGGTCTGTTTCTCCATGCAGGCTATCGTGTAGTTTACACGCCATCAGAAGAAGGTGAAAGCACGGAACTGACCCTCCCGGATACATCCACGTCTGTGACTCTGAGTGACCTTTTCCCCGGGAAGTTGTACAACATCAGTATCTACGCTGTGGAGGACAGCTTGGAGAGTGAGCCTATCTTCTTCCAGGTCAACACTGCTGGAGATCCATTGCCAGGTAAAAGACTTACATGTGAAACAAAGTTGACCGACTTGTATTTTGGCACGGTTGAACTCCTGAGTCATGTTTTTTTGTGACGTGAGCGCAATGAGACAGAGTGATAAATAGTGTCGGGCAAAGTGAATACCATTTTTGGATCAAGTAAAGTCACTGAGTTCACAGCTGTTGTCCTCCGAGTATGCTTGGCTGGAGTTATGTAAAACTTTTCAGTCTGCCAGGTCGAACATGCTGTTGGGGCCAGTTGAGCAGATGTTGGAAAAGTGTGCGTTTGTGTAAATGTGTGCCTGTTTGTCTCTGTGATGGACTGACGATACATGACCTAGTTAAAACTGGGAGTGTCTGCTGCCATCTTGGGACGGACTAGTGAATCCCCTCTGTGTACACTATGGCAAATGGTCAAAGACATTGTTTGAGCTGCACTCGCCACTTATTATTGGTGGTCATCTTAATAGATACTAAATAAACATTTAAATGATTGGATGTGTTTTTTCTCTCCTGTCAACAGAAGAAGTTTCTTCTCCTACAGACCTGCAGTTCTTTGAGGTGTCTGATAAAAAGATCGTTCTGACGTGGTCCGGCCCAGCCAGCCATGTCTCGGGCTACCGGCTCACCGCCGTCCCTGTGGATGACTCTGATTCTCCGCACAGGGAGATGACTCTGCCCGTCAGTCAAAACTCTTACATCGAAGTGTCGCACCTCCAGCCTGGAACCCTGTACCGCTTCAACGTCTACACCATTCACAACGGAGAGGAAAGCTTGCCACTTATCGGGGAGCAGACCACTAGTGAGTGTGACTGATATACGATGCACTTTTTATATGATGAGCTCAAACATGTGAAACTAGTACAGTCCTTCCAAACTAACGGTGTTGATCGACGTCTCCTTTCAGAGCCTGATGCTCCCACAGATATCCATTTCATCAACGTGACTGAGGACAGCGCTGTGATGTTGTGGTACGCCCCCCGTGCCAAAATCACCGGCTACCGTCTCTTCCTCACCGTTGAGGGCTCGAACCCCAAGCAGCTGCGCCTGCCGGCCCGCCTTCCTCAGTACACCCTCCTCAACCTGAAGCCTGACACGGAGTACACCGCCACGCTGCATGCAGAGCAAGACAATACGCTGAGCGAAGGAGAGGCCTCTGTATTTACCACGCGTGAGTGTCCAATGCATCTCCAAATGAGTTCTGCACTCAGAGTTTAGGTTAGGGTTGGACTGATGGAACGTTCATTTGACAACGTATCTGTTTGCATGTTTACTCTCTGTGTGTTTGTAGTCCCCCCAATGGGCAACGCTCCTCAATTCAGCACCGATGTGACCGATACCTCCATTATCATCTCCTGGACTCCAGTTCCTCACATTGGATACAAGGTATATACTCTGGTGTTTCTCATTCTGTTCCTCAAAATGAACAACTGGATTATGTCATTGTCTTCAGATGCAAAGTGTTTCCTTCCCTTCGCTATGGAAAGCATATTCCATATTATTCTTGGTTTCGTGTCCCATTGTAGTTGGATAACATAAGAACTACCGACCTCAGGGTTTAAATCTCATTGGTCCCAATATGTCACACCAGAGATGAGAGTGTGCTGCTGGCTTCCATTTTCTTGGGAAAACAGTGACCTCTGACCTTTTCCTCCTGTACCCCCCATCCATGTCTCGCTCTCTGCCGTCTCTCTGAGACCGTGTGCATTTGTCTTTCAGTTGACAGTACGTCCCAGTCAGGGCGGAGAAGCCCCCAGAGATGTGACCTCTGACTCGGGAAGTATTTACGTTTCTGGTCTGACTCCGGGAGTGGAGTACACCTACAGCGTCCAGCCAGTTTTAAACGGCCACGTGCAGGGAAACGCAGTCACACGCCGCGTTGTCACACGTAAGATGAAACCACTGAGTCATCCTTTTATTACTTGCTGTTTTCTTTGTGCCCCAGATATATTTTCTTGATGTATGTTTTTACACTGTTCTTCTCATCTGACGCCTCTTTTTCCTCTTCATCTCCAGCTCTGTCTCCTCCTACTGATCTCAACCTAGAGTCTAACCCCGGCACCGGAGAGCTCACAGTCCAATGGAACGGGGCCAGTACTCCAGGTACACACACACACACACACACCTACATACCCAGGTGTGCTTGAATACAAAGGATTTAGTCACACTGAATACTAGAAATAAGCAATCCAAAAGCTTAAAACTAGGCCTCTTTTTTATGTCTTTTTGATGAAGTTGATTGATTGCTCTCCTTTTGTTCATTTATTTTGTCGTCAGTGAGCTACAGTCCCTTAACACATTGCTCATCTCAGCAACTCTACGCTGTGACATTTTGAAAAGTTAATTTAAACACCAAATTTTAAATTTCACCATCCATATTCCTCGTCAAGGCTTTATTTTGTCTTCCCCTCATTTCCCATCCTCTGTTTCTGTCTTTCTCTCAGACATCACCGGGTACAGAGTGACATGCACTCCCACCAATGGCCAGCAGGGAAACAGCCTGGAGGAGTTTGTGGAGTCAGGTCAGAACTCCTGCACCCTGGAGAATCTCAGTCCTGGAGTGGAATACAACGTCAGTGTTTTCACTGTTAAGGATGATATGGAGAGCACTCCCATATCAACTACCATTACACCAGGTGAGTGAGAGGACAGCTCATGATCTTAGGGTTTTAATGGGGGTTTTTTTGCGACCATAAGGTATGGATATTGTACATGGAAAAAGCCAAATGAAGCAGAATTACAAGGAGGCTGGCCTGATTCTCATGATAATTTTTGCTAGGGAAACTTTTGTGTAAACAGGTAAGAACAACATCTCCCCGTTTTAAAATTAACATTATGTTGAAAGTGAATCTGTTAAAACGATGCAGTAGCTTTCAACATTTTAACAAATACTAGTGCTAGCTCTGCTCTGTTAGCATCACTGCTCTAACTTAGCACCGGCAGCTGAAGGACCATCCAAAACACTAATGCTGTATTGCCTCTGTATATATTACGGATTTTCAATGGACTTGCTTCATTGAATAACATATGAAACCTCACTAAATGGTAATATATACTAGGAAAAGCAGCCTTGCATTAGCTCTTCCATTGATGAGATATATTGAATATCTCACCCCAGTGGAAGCAGACAGTTTTCATTGCTTTCCCTGACCACTGCTTCCCTCTTTTTATCTGTTCATTTCCTCTTTCTGGCCCCTTGTGTCCAACCCCTTCACTTCCACCTCGTGTCCGGTGCTCCTGTTCTCTCCTTCTCTTTGTTCTCCCCTACACTCTTTCCCTCCGATCCTCTTCGCCACCTACCCAGAAGTCCCAAAGCTGACGGACCTCACCTTCAGGGACGTGAGCGACACCACCATCAGCCTCCGCTGGTCTCCGTTCAACACCACGGCCGTCACCGGTTACAGGATCACGGTGGTGGCAGCCGGCGAGAGTGTACCCATCTTTGAAGACCTGGTTCTGCCGACGACCGGCCATTACACCGTCTACGGACTGGAACCTGGCATCGACTATGACATCAGTGTGATCACCGTGACGGAGAGTGGCGAGAGCGAGCCCACCACAATCACTCAGCAGACCGGTAAGAGCCGCTGAACCAAAAACACTTCCTTTGCGACTAATATCATGAACATTACATACATAAATGTTATTACAAATATCCTTTAGGCGGATAGTGTGAGTTCAGTTGCCAGCGAGGGGCGCCGCAAATCACAGTGTGCCTCCTTGGTTATGTAATGGAACAAGGTTCTTATTAACCCAAAGCATTGCTCTTCAAAGCAAAGGTTTTACGTTGCTGATGTAATTGCACAACATGCTGTGTTGTCAGTTTAATAATTCTATGTGTGTATGTGAGGACCATCTGGTTTTAGTTGGGCCGTTTAATCACGCTGAGGCTCATTTTGCCCCCCAATGCAAACACTGCTTGTTCTCTCACTTTTAAGATCCTGTAAAACTTCAGATAGACGACACACACACACACACACACACACACACACTACTCTGAGACACACACACACACACACATACACACATTGTATAAATGCACCTTTTGAATAGATTCTGAACCAAGCTCTCTCCTTTCCACAGCTGTGCCAGCACCCACTGATCTGGGCTTCGGCCAGGTTGGGCCAGACAGTATGGAAGTCATGTGGGCCGCTCCCCAGGTCCCCAACCCCGCTGACATAAACAGCTTCCTCATCAGGTATGAGAAGAAAACATTTCATTTTTTTTTGTTCTGAACACTAAGACAAATGACTCATCTCTGTTGGTGTGTTTGTTATTCAGGTATCATCCCATCGATGATGAAGATGACATGACAGAAACCAGCGCAGGAGGCCGGGATAACAGCGTGGTGCTGAGGAGTAAGTCACGGCAAAAACGAGGAACACAAAACGACACACAAGCGGCTGCTTTTGTATTCATGTCTATTTCGCTGTCCACAGACTTGCTGCCTAACACCGAGTATCTGGTGAGCGTGGTGTGTGTGTATGAGCAGAGAGAGAGCTCGCCCCTCGTCGGCACCCAGAACACAGGTGACTCTAACACGATCTCATTTAACAATGGTGTTAAATCAGTCCAGGAAAGGGTATTAAAAATGTCTTTTTTTAGGGCACAGATGCATTAAAATGACCTCTGTGTATCCTTCTGTTTATCTCCCAACCTTTTTCAGCTCTGGATTCACCAGTCGGCCTACGTTTCTCTGAGATCTTCACCAACTCCTTTACCATCCACTGGCTGGCTCCCCAGAGTAAAATCACCGGTTACCGTATCCGCCACCAGATGGCCAGCGGTGGGAGGGCCAAGGACGAGAGGCTGCCCCCGTCCAGGAACCACTTCACCCTGACCGGACTTACCGCAGACACAGATTACTTGGTCAACATCTATGCCGTGAGCGGGTCCCAGGAGAGCCTGCCGCTCAGTGGGACACAGAAGACAAGTATGAAATCCTGATTTAATACTACATTTCCTCCAGTTAACTACCATGTTATCACCATGATTTTTATTTAAATTCTGGCTCTTGTCTCCGTCTCCAGTCTCTGATGCTCCCACGGACCTTGAAGTGCTGGACTCCACCCCCACCAGCATCACCGTCCGCTGGGACTCCCCACCTGTCACTGTGCGCTACTACAGGATCACTCATGGAGAGTCTGGTGAGCTAGAAATAAATGGCTGAAGATGCATTTTTTTCTTCTTTTTCTTTCTCTAATTATTTGTTTCTCAAACATTCATCCGATTATCCGTCTTTATCTAGGAGGTCATAGTAATCCGAAGGAGTTTACAGTGCCCGGCTCTCAGTCCACTGCCACAATCACTAACCTGAAGCCTGGCACCGAGTACACGGTCACTGTCTACGCTGTAACTGGTAGAGGAGATAGCCCTGCTTCCAGCACGCCAATCTATGTCTTGCACAAGACAGGTACACAAGACACAGTCACCAGTTATTTGGGATTGTCCAACCTCCTCAAATATCCACTCACAGCCGTTCTCCTCTTCATCTCTCCATCCTCCTCTCCTAGGTGTCGACTCTCCCTCTCAAATGGAGGTGATGGACTTGAATGACAACAGTGTCACAGTGAAGTGGAGCCCTGCCCAGGGCCCTATTAAGGGATACCGGGTGACTGGGGTCCCCAGAAATGGACTGGGACAGTCTTTCACTGAGGTGGTGGCTCCAGGTATGATGTTTGACCAAACACCTCATCATGTAGTGTTGATTAGATTTGAGACTTTTTCTGGTCTCTCAGTTTAATGACTTTCGTGTCCTTTTCCTTCTCTCGTCCAGACCAGACAGAGATTACTTTCTCAGGACTGATGCCCACTGTAGAGTACGTACTGAGTGTGTTTGCTCTTGGACAAGATGGAGAGAGCTCTCCAGTGGTGGTGAACGCTTTAACAAGTAAGGTTTTATTACACTTTCTAGACAGATATTTGTGAGATATTGTTTGCCAAATTGAAGAACAACCTCCTGACCTCCCCCCTACTTCTCTAACCCGTGTTACCCATCACTCTGCTCTCATCACCTTTTTAGATGTAGACCGTCCCAAGGACTTGACCTTCTCAGACATCGACTCCACCTCGCTGCGGATCACCTGGGATAGTCCCGAGGGCATTGTCACATCTTACCGCGTCTTGTATTCAAGTCCAGAGGAGGGCGAGAGAGAGCTGCGACCTGCTCCGCGAGGAGATGCTGAGTCTACTATTATATACGGGCTGCAACCTGGGACTGAATACACAGTGAAGGTCATCGCTGTGCATGATGATACAGACAGCACACCGCTGGTCGGGATACAAGCTACAGGTAGAGATCAGTTCTAGGTGTTACATATTTCAGGTAAAAAATGGGAGTATTGTACCTTAACCCTTACTTTATTTTCTGCCCCTCCCCCAGCCATCTCAGCCCCCACCAACCTCAAGTTCTCCCAGGTTAGCCCGACCTCTTTTACCATGAACTGGGCTGTGCCTGGTCAGGAAAACAGACTCACTGGCCTAACGGGCCTCACAGGCTACCGTGTGGTGGTGAACCCAAAGAACAAGAGTGGCCCGACCAAGGAGATCAACTTGGCCCCAGACGCCACACAGGCACACATCTCTGGACTCATGGTGAGTGTGGCTCTGTGAGTTGGGATGGATGACCGTTCTGTTTAGGTTTGTTCTCGTCTCATAAAGAGACGTTATGTAATGCTGTAACAATGTGGCCTTTAAGCATACCCTGACCTTCTACACTAACAGGCAATTTTAAACTAGTTTTAAGGTTGTTTTCCTGCCTTTTTAGATACAGATGTGTTTCCACGTATCAGTGTATGAAAATGGACTTTTATTTGTCTCTTTTTCTCCATCTCCCTTAGGTTGCAACTACCTATGAAGTCAATGTTTATGCCTTGAAAAACTCGTTGACCAGCAGGGCAGTCCAAGAAGAGGTCACTACCCTGGAGAGTGAGTTTGGAAGTCATAAATTGCCAAATGAATGTATTTGTTTTGATGTATGAAAACAGGGAGATGGTAACTTAAAGCGTATACATCCTCTGACTCACCCTTCCTCTTTTCTTTCCTTGTCTACCCACCAGATATCAGCCCCCCTCGCCGTGTACGTATCTCTGATGTCAACGACTCTTCCATCACACTCACCTGGCGCTCCAAGACCGATACCATCTCTGGCTTCCTGGTTGAGGCCACTCCCACCACCTCCTCTTCAGGCTACATACCCATTCAAAGGACCATTGGTTCCGACTCGCGCTCATTCTCTATTACAGGTACCCAAATATGAGAATGTACATGTATACCCACCACTGTCAGAATATTGTATATAATATACTATTATTAAATCATAACATCAGATTACTTAACAAAAGCACACAACACTCACTAAGCTGTCACTGGGTCTTCACTTTAGGTCTAGAGCCAGGCACTACTTACAAGATCAACCTCTACACGCTGAAAGGGAACGGACGCAGCGCACCTCTCACTCTCACGGCCACCACAGGTAACCATTCATCTCCACCCTACAGTGTCCGATATGAGCAATGCAGTACTTTGAGTGTGAAATGTTATGTTATATAATGATTGTAACAATGTTTGCAACAACAAAAAGACTTTGCGTAATACATTCCAGTATTTGTTTCGGAAAATTATTTGACAGCAACTTGACCTAATGACTACATAATAAAAAGAATAGAAATTAAAATATAAAAAATATTATATATATATAATTTGTGGATATAGCATGTTGTGTTTAGGTCATTTGCAGACGCTCTGTTATGTTTCAGTGTTAGGTGCAGTTAGTACGAGTGCACAAAATGACATCTAGTTGAGTTTTTTATGAGTATCTACTTGTTTGTCTCTTGCAGCCAAACCCGTGGTCATCCCGCCCACCAGCATCCGCTTTACCTCCCTGAACCCTAACAGCATCTCTTTCACCTGGGAGTCATCACGCAGTCCAGGGGTTACCGGGTATTACGTAACCTATGAGGAGGCCGGGGGTTTGCCCCGAGAGCTTATCCCGAGACCTCACGCAAGCCAGAGCTACGCAATTATCAATGGTGAGCGTGGAGAACAGATTTACTGTAAACAGAACATACGTATGTACAAATGGATTGTTTAAAGACTGTGGAAAAATGACAAATGTTCATAGCTTTTTGTGTATTTGTTGTGTTTGGCCACAGGTCTGAAACCAGGAACGGAGTATGTTATTAAGATTGTGGCGCTGCAGAATGCTTTGAGAAGCACAGCTCTGGTGGGCAAAGCCAGAACTCGTAAGTACACCCATCGTCCACCTGCTGGCCTGCATGGCCTCTACAGACTTGTGTGGTTAGATTATGATATTCTGACGTATTGCATCCAACTGTAGAATAATAACGCTAACTGCTATCAAGTCTTCCCACAAAAGAAACATTTAAACTATAAAATACACCTTTATGGGCTGTTGTTAAACCCACTTTCAGGAATATGCCAAGAATTGCACTAATTAGGTGAGGTAATGAGGTTTGACTGTCTAATTATGCTTCTTTGTCATGATTGTTGTAAGAATACCTTCTCTTACAGACACTTAGTTTTTTTCCCCTTCAACTTGTTTTTAACTACATCAGACATTTAAGCCATAATAGCACTTGTTTTGCTCTCCAAGTAAATGGTAATAATTGGCACCACATACACAAAAATGCTGTTTGAGAGCCATACTGTGCTGCCCTCTGCTGGCTGTCTTTTCTGAATGCTGCTAATGTAGAAGGACAGCATATAGCCCTTGACATTAGCACTATATAAAACCTATCTATTATTAATATTATTATAATTATTATTATTATGCCATTGAGATGATCCACCGCTATGCCGGCCTTGCTTTTACCCACTGAACCAAGGAGAATAAAGATTGCCGTTTATATTCTCCTATACTACATACTACACTGATGATGAGATGTGAAAAAGCCCTCAACGGAAAATCTACACTTGAGTATTCTTAGGCAGAGGGTCAATACTTAAAAATGGGCTGCAAACAAACAGCTGAAGGTTTGTCAAACGACAAATATTCTGTGTTTGATAATAATATGATCATAAGAAAAATTCAGAAAACCATTCAGAGAAAAACATCCCATTTGGATGAAATCCACCTAAAAGGATCCTATAAACTAGATATCTAACAGGTCATTATTGTAACATGTAGGGGGATCATATTCTGCCTTTGCTTGCTTGTCACAACTGGCATACAAATGTCTCTTGTCCAACAGAACCAGCTCCAGATCACCAGCTGTTGGTCCCCGAGCTGCCTCAGCTTCCTGTTCGTCATCGACCTACGACTGACATCCTGGATGTTCCAGAGTCCTTCAATGACAAGATGTAAAAACCTGCATAATTATACTGAAATAATTGATTCAGAACACAAACGCGAGCCCAAAAACATGTTAAACGTGTGTCCAGTGATCTGAAGTAGCATGTTTCTGATCTTAATACTGTTCTCTTTTTTCATAAATGCTCCTGTTCTCTTCTCCTCTTTTTTCTGTGTCTAGTTTTGACACCAACCATGTTCACTTGGCTGGTACTAGTGGCCAGAACCAACCAGGCCAGCAGGGCCAGCACATCTATACTGAGTACCAGAGCCTAGGACCCAATAACGGACTTCACGGCCCCTTCGGTGGACCCAGAGAAGGCCAGAGACCCACTCTCAGAGAGCCTCTGATCTATATTCCTTTAGCAGGCCCTGATGGAAACAGAGTACCCTTGGTCAAGGTGTGTGAGACTTAAATTATCTGTAAATGTGCTCTCATGATATCCACAGTTGGCTGAAATGTTATGTTAATCCACTATCATTTAGATTTCTATAATCATGAGTTTAGGACTGTAGCTGATAACAAACAACGGGCCACAACAAAATATCTCTCTACTGTACTGTTGGATCCTGTAGGTCAGTGAGGGTCCCCTACCAGGTCTGGCGTTTGGGTTCCCTGACAATGAAACAGAGTTGCCTCAAGAAGCCCAGACGATCACAACCATCTCCTGGTCTGGTGTCCCACATACTTCAGAATATGAGGTGTCGTGTAATCCTACAGACCTGGAGGAAAGAGGCTTTCAGGTACACACACACACACACACACACACACACATTTACTGGAGATGTTAAGGGACCACGCATTAACTTTCTCTTCCTTCCTATAGATGCGTCTTCCTGGCACCTCCAACAGTGCCACATTGATTGGATTGACATCCGGAGCCTCCTATAACGTGGTAGTTGAGGCCATGAGGGGCGGGTCTAAGGAAAAGGTTTTGGATGAAGTTGTAACCGTTGGCAATGCCGGTACAGTATTCTCTCTCTCTCTCACCCCAATAATGTTTAAAAGGCACTCCTATAGCACATGTATACACAAAGATGAGTTAATCACACACAACTATGAATACTAGTTGGATGTAGACACGGAAATGTGTTTAACAGTGTTTTTATCTTAACAATATGATAAATGTGACATTTCAATCAAACCATGGAGCATATTGTGTGTATCTCATGTCTTTGTTAAGGTAAACCCATTGGTTGGTTCTATTCTAAACGTATGTTTTCATCTCCATGCCTTAGTTCCAGGTGACGTCCCTATTACCAGCAACCGGGATGTGTGCTATGACACGTTCACACAGACCTACCACGAGGTGGGCTCCGAGTGGGAGCGTATGTCTGAGACGGGCTTCAAGCTGTGGTGCCGCTGCCTGGGGCTGGGCAGTGGCCATTTTAGGTGTGATTCATCCAGTGAGTGGCTTAATAACCCCATCCCAGCATGCTTTGCAAACCTCACCGGCAACACACCATGGAATTGGAAATTAAATGATTCCATGCGGTTTACTCAAAAGGAATTTATAAGTGGCAATCGATATATAACAGACAAAACTGAAAAGACTTACACTTCATGAATTCCTTTTAGCTACGGTTCAAAAGCCATAGACTTGTACAGTTCTATGTGCAGTAATACGATGACGGCATGGGCAGCCTGAGCTTTTCTTGAATTCATCTTAAAGACGTATGAGTCCAGCTGTAGTCTGCCCATGTTGGTCTGCTCTGTCTCTGTAACCTGTGAAAACCTCACAGACAGCAGAAAGCTAACGAAGCTAACTGGCCAGAATCCGTCTCAGTCATTTGTATTGTCCGTATAGCTAACACGACAATATCAAAGACTGAGTTCACCATCCATTCGCTATAGGTTCAACCTTATTTCACTGGCTGTATGTCTCTGAGTGTGTCCCTACTGGGACAATGTGTATATTTCACTGGGAACCAGTAAGACTCGCTGGGACTCTGATTAAAAAGAATGTCACTTATCGTTTGAAATACAATGTATTTTGCAGATTGTGTTGTATAACTGTTTCAGTGTTTCAGTTTTTTCTATGAATCTTAATGTGCAGTGTGACGAGGAATATTTGACCTTTGGAAATGTTGTTTGGCTGCTGATGAACTTCTCTCACTTCACTCCCCTTCCTCCGTGTTCTCCTTTGCTCTTTCCGTCTCTGCCATTTCACGATGCCTCTCCCTTTAACTTTTCTTTCGCTGTGACTCCTTCAGAGTGGTGTCATGACAACAATAATAACTACCGCATCGGCGAGAAGTGGGATCGCCAGGCTGAGAACGGTCACATGATGAGCTGTACCTGCCTGGGCAATGGCAAGGGAGAATTCAAATGTGAACCCCGTAAGTATGGACCGGCCCACGCCATTAGTCCTAGAATAGTTAAGACGTCAGACTGGCCATATTGTGATACGGGGCGATTCTGTTCAGTATATTTCTTCTTTCAAATTCAATCATCAAACATTTCTCATGGATATGCAATTAGTCATATCTGTTCTAATCTAGAAAACCAAATTAAAAACGTTTCTGTTCTTTAATATGTAACTCTCACCCTCCAGATGAGTCGACGTGTTATGATGACGGGAAAATGTACCAGGTGGGAAACCAGTGGCAGAAGGAGTACCTGGGCGCCATCTGTACCTGTACCTGCTATGGAGGACAACAGGTGTGTAACAGGGATTAAAAGTGTGCTACCATCAGAGCTGCAACAAGGAGTCCTTATAGTGAGACTGTGTTTGGGAATGTGCATCAACCTCTGGCTTCCCCTCTTTAGGGCTGGCGTTGTGAGAACTGCAGAAGGCCGGGTGGACAGACTGACGTGGACGCTGACCTCCTTCAACCTGTTCATTCAGATGTCTTCGACCGGTACAGAGAAAACGCTCTCGCCAAACTGGTCAGTGTCTCGCTGTAAATTGACTTGAATAGGACTTTGTTTGTTCAAATTGAAGATCCCGTATCTACTCACCCGCTTATTAATCACAACGTCATTTCTCTCTTTCCACCTCTTCTTGCCCTTCTCTGCTCTCCAGAATATCCATTGTCCGATTGAATGCTTGAGGCCGGAGCTGCTTGCAGATGCTCTCACCCCCACAGAGTAGAGAAGAGGCGAGTATGAGTGAAGGAGGATGAAGAAGTGAGAGCCCTTACAGCATCGCTATCATTTCAAGAAGGAAGCTTCCTCCGGTTTTCATCAAAAGAAGACATTTCCATCAGATCTGTGCCTTTTTAAAGGTTTTCCACTCACCAAATTTAAGTGCCTTAACAAGACTTTTCTACACCAACCTCTTTGCCTTTTTAAAGATCTGTCCAACCTTTTTATGTTGGTTGTGATCCTTTCTTCTTCTGTAGAAACAAGGAGTTTCTTCATTCAAGGAATTTTTGACATCAGTCTGTTAGAGCACAAACCTTGCTGCTTTATTATCTCAAGCCTGCCGACCCCCAAACAAACATTAGACACATGCACAGTCACACACACCAGATCCAGTATTTTTGTGTATTTTTAAAAAACATTCCAAGACAATTATCTTCCTTTGACCAAGGCAAAGCACCAAATGTGTCTGATTTTAAATAATTGTGTTCCCTGATAATAACTGTTGCCACATGTTTTATATTTCCTGTGATTTTGAGTCTCACTGTGACTAATGTATATTTGGAAAATAGTTAGGTAATGGTTCAATGCATCTTCTGGTTCCTTATACATTTCCAAATAAGCATGAGGTAGTATGAGAAGTGAGAAGGGAGAATTATGAGGTAATTTCAAGCAAACTGTAGTCCAAAACTACTTTTATAGTTGTCCTGCCTCAGCTTGACCGACCTATACAGATGTGACGGGAAAAAGTCAGATCTAAATCAAAGGAATTAGACCGTTTTTATCAACTTTAATCAGCATTCTTTGGTATTAAGTAGATTACGGTTGTAAAAGCTGGTGCCGGACTGTCTCTCTGTCGTCAGTGTCCTGTTATTTTGATGAGGAGAGCAACGGGTCACAAAGAGTTGTTTTTATATTACAAGAAATTCAAAACTTTCCTTCAAAAGATAAGCACTCTACGTTTGAGTTGGTTTTAAAATAACATGGCTTTGCTGTTATAACAGCATAGGCTATTGAAGTCACCATGTAGATGTGATCTGTAATGTGCGTACATTAGGGTAGCACCTATGAAATCTATAAAGCAAAAGCTGAATGAACAAAATTGAAACTTATTTCAAATGGCCTATTGGAAAATTAATCATTATTTCCAAGTGAAATGCATTTTAGTTACATAAATGTTTGTATTTTTTGTTTATTTTTTGATTCACTTCTTTTATTTATCCCTTTTATTCAGGCATTTTGTTCAATGCTTTTTTGGGGGGTGTACACTTTATTTTTTGATTAATTTGTTTTTATATTGTTGGTGCCAAAATCTGAACTACTGTCGACTGAATCTTTTTAATAAACTGAAAAAAATCCAAGCCAAATGTGTGTTTTTTTTGTTTGTTTTTTTTTTGTCTGGAGAGAATTGATATTTACCAGGTTATTTATAAGGGAAGATGATATGCAAAACTTTAATTTTGTACAGTTGTACAGGAAACAACAGGCTGTGGTTTGTACGAGTAGAGAGAATAAATATAATCTATAACGGGTAATAAACATACATACATGCATACGATTTATATCAATAAATATATTGATTTGAAATTGATTTGAAGCAGTTTTCGGGTCCAGAAGCCCTGGATATGCGGATGGTCTGTGCTTTTATTCTGAAAAGCAAAAGAAACTAAACGCGCGCTCTGGTTGGCTCTTTCCGATTTCCGGGTAAGATGTCGTTCCTTCAGAATAAAATTGAGTCTTTCTTGGATAAAAAGTTACTGTTGCGCTATAAAGCCGAGACTCGACGTATGTTCATACATCAAACTCCCCTGTTTTTATTCTGTTGCAGTTTTTTCCCTAGATAATTTCACTGAACGTTTAGACCGACGTTGTGCTGGACTTTGATCGTAAATGGACAAAATATACAGTATGTCGAAATAGCCTTAACATAGGAAAAGGCGAAGGGACACTTTTATTCTGAAAAAATCAGAGGGGAAGTGTTCTGGCCTGGGTGGAGAGACGGAGCTGAGAGAGAGAGAGTGGACTACAAGTTCGGGAGGAAAACTAGTTTGAAGACTTTTGGCAAAATCTGCCGAATACGGACAAGATGGAAAACGCTTCCATTGAGAGTTTAATCCTGAAGCTCCACGACGTGGACGCTGTGAAGTTCGGAGAGTACAAGCTGAAGAGCGGCATGCTGACGCCCATTTACATCGACCTGAGGGTTCTCGTGTCCTACCCAGCGCTCATGAACCAGGTAAACACGTGTTGAGTCGGCTAAGCAGCGAGACGAAGCTGGTAAATCATGAAAAACCGACCGTGAAACGTCACGTCCGCCATTCAAAGAATATGTTCTTGTCGTCGCGGTGAAATGAAAGCCTCCGCGTTTTGAAGGGGTGTCGCGTTGGTGCGCACGCGGCTGTTTACCGGTCCTGCAATCACAGTCATGATGGACCTCCTCATAGGGGGGCGACCCCTTCTCGCAGATGCAGTCTGCAGGATCCGGCCGCCTGTACGCATGGGCTGCCCCTCTTGTGTATTAAGAAGTCATTATTTGTGTTCTGTGTTGGTGTCTGCCTTGTCTAGTTGTTGGTTTTTGATCCAGAAATCAATCAATCAATCATTATAATCTACTCTGATACAAAACAGTAGCCTCCACAATGCCTCTCCAACATGATTGTCTTTAAAAAAATATATATGCACAAGATGTCACAAGATGTCACTAATGCACGGTAAGCATTAAAAGGTTCTACCAACAATCCATTATTTCTTTTTTTATTTGCAGGTGTCAACTCTTCTCTACCAGCGAGTGCAAGAAGAGGACCTGAAGTTTGACTCGGTGTGCGGGGTCCCATACACCGCGCTGCCTTTGGCCACAATCATCTGCTCTAGACATGAACTGCCCATGCTTATCAGGAGAAAGGAGGCCAAGGACTATGGTGGGTGAGATTTATGAATCAGACTTCCAGGAGTGCTGTCCTTGGGTTTGTTAGTAAATGTGTGTGGTTGGAAGTGATGGATGAAATGTCCAGTTTTGCAGCACTATACGAATCAAAACGTAAACTGAATTGTTTACAATCCGTATTATGATTTTCACCCATTATGAAACTTTGACCAGTGGGGCAGAACCTTATGGATCTGCCACACTGTTCTGTGTGGATGACACCCCTACTAGACACTGGCAAAGTGATTGAAAGGACACACTGGCCAACGGACAACATGTTCATGACTCAGTTTGATGTTTCATTTCACTGAAAGAAGACTTTGCAAAGGGAATAACCCAGACTGGAAGTTGCACAACAACTCACGTTTCCTCTTAAAAGAGATACTGAGAAGAATGCCTATGTAACCCTTCTAGGAACCAAACGTTTGGTGGAAGGCTCATTTCGCGAGGGGGATACGTGTCTGATCATTGAGGACACGGTGACCAGCGGCAGCAGCATCCTGGAGACTGCTGAAGTGCTCTACAAAGGCGGACTGAAGGTGCTCTATTAAAAATAGATGACAGTAGACTTGATTCTAGAAGTCCATCAAGTAATGCAGCCATGTTACCAAGAGGAGCAACTATCTGTTATTTGTTCTAGGTGACAGACGCCATAGTGCTTATGGACAGAGAGCAAGGCGGTGTGGAGATGTTGGCGTCTCAGGGAATCAAGCTCCATCCCATCATCTCCATGTTCAAGCTGCTCAGCGTGCTGCAGGCAGCCGGACGCATCGACGCCCAAACCGCCCAGAGTGTCCACCAGTTCATCCTGGACAATAACACGTTCAGCCTCAAGGAGGGGAATGGCAATGGGGTCACTGCCACCGAGAAGCCATGTGTGGAGCGGAGCGTGGCGCTGAGCTACGCAGACAGAGCCAAACTACCAAGTATGTCGTCTCCCAAATCGGCCAGCACGCTAATGAGAATATAGCTGATATTTCTTTGCAAGGTCACGTTCCAGCTCTCCAACCAGTCTCTCCCTCCCTTTTTGTCTGCAGACATTCACCCTCTGGCGTCGAAGCTGCTGAAGACCATGGAGGAGAAGAAGTCCAACCTGTGTGTGTCCGCCGATGTGACGAGCAGCGAGGAGCTGCTTCGGCTAGCGGACTCTCTTGGTCCCACCATCTGCATTCTCAAGACCCATGTAGACATCTTAAAGGTCCGAGTGAAACCAGTCCATATTTCACAAGAAGAACATTGTCAGGATTGGATATAGGATATAGGATTCATTTTTTTTGGGGGGGGGGGGGGGTTTGAGCATACATTGATGATTATCAGGATGATATTGTGAATCAAGAAAACACTTGGCCAAGTCAGCACATATAATCTGAAGCTCTTCCTATTTCTGCTGACAGGACTACACAGTGGCGTTCAGCCAGAAACTGCAGGCGTTGGCTGAGAAACACAACTTCCTCATCTTCGAAGATCGCAAGTTCGCCGACATTGGGAACACAGTCAAGCATCAGTATGAAGGTGAGAGGAATACCACAGACTTGGGTTGACGTGTGAAATATGTATTTTTTGCGACTGCTTTGAGCATCTTTGTCCATTTCCCAGGTGGTTTGTTCCAGATCGCGTCTTGGTCCCACATAGTGAATGCCCATGCGGTGCCGGGGCCTGGCGTTGTGAAGGGACTGAGCGCTGTAGGGAAGCCTCTGGGCCGGGGCTGTTTGCTCATAGCACAGATGAGCAGCCACGGGTCACTGGCTACTGGTGAATACACAAAGGCTGCGGTAAGCGTTTTCAGACTGATCCAGTTTTAAAGTCCACAGTCCATGGCTACCGGTTTACTTTATCTCTGTCGTCTGTTCTTTCTGCAGCTGACGATGGCAGAGGAGCAGTCAGACTTTGTGATCGGGTATATCTGTGGTTCTAAGGTCACTGATAGGCCAGAGTTCGTCCACCTGACCCCTGGAGTGCAGTTGCAGGTTGGAGGTAAGTTTGACTTTTTTTTTTTTTTTTTGCTGGGACTTTTTGCTGCTGCAATTTTCCACTTATTCATTTCAGAGGAATTACTTAAATATGCTATTAAATCTCTTAAAATATTTGGAAGGGAATTCTAATGGGAGACAGTGGAGCTAGTAGTTGATCCTTGAGACAGTATATTTTTATAACACTACAGATTAGGGCTGGGCGATATCAAGTTTATAAAATATATCAATATATTTTCAAACATGATTTAGGATAAGACAATATCGTGATTTATGTAGCGTTAAAATAACGTTACGTTTCTTTCATGGAGCCGCCAGTTCCCCTATTTCTCATCTCCCCGTGTCCTTCACACAACTCCGTCTCGTTCCTCCTCTCTTCCTCTCTGTGAAACCATTACCCTTCCCTACCCGCTCACTTGTACACAAGTATGCAGCAACAACATGGCAGACACAAGTATAGCTTGATGTTGTTTTCAAGAAGTGCCGTCTCACAGTCATCACAAGAGAGAACAACACTGAAACATGACTGAAACTTTACTGACAAGTCGCTTCTGCACATATTTCTACTCTACGGAGCTGAGCATTTTTATGATAAAAGTACCGCTCTGGTACCGCTCACACATTTGTCCCAGTTAGACTTTGAGAACTTTTGACATTTCTTTGTATTGGTTGGTTGATTTCCTAGAAGAGCTTGAGGAATGTGTCACGATTTTTTCGAATAGTCATTAAATTATAAAATATCGAATTGTTAATGCAACTATTGTCATTATCATTATATTGCCCCTCATAAGGTTACAATATAAAACACACTTTATTAAAACTCAACACTTCTGTCCACTGTTCCCACAATATACCTTTAATTGCTTGAGTTAGATTTTTCTCTCTCTATTGCCTTGAACATAGACAGGAAAAAGGTGAAAAAAGCTTGATGGCGTTGCACTCTGCTCGGTTTGTGGTGCTGTGGCTCCTCTTAAACACAAGGTGGAGCTTTAGTACAAGAAATGATTCTGGGCCTATGACGAGTCCTCCTCATGCTCCTCTACAACCTCCCCTCCTCACCCATCCCTCTCTGTCCCTGTCTTGTAGGTGATGGGTTGGGCCAGCAGTACACCACCCCAGAGGAGGTTCTCTACAACAAAGGCTCTGATGTCATCATCGTCGGTCGGGGTATCCTGGAGGCCCCTGATAGGCTGAAAGCTGCTGAGTTGTACAGAAAGTCGGGCTGGGAGGCTTACACAAAGAGACTGGGCCAGAGTGGCCAGTAGGTCAGGAGTTCCACCTGCATTGTTAACATCTAATTACAAATCTAATTACTACTCTGATTAGGACAATGACAATGAGCTGGCTGCTAAACTCCCACAGTCCCTCGAGGCTTTGTTTGTTAAAGCAGTATTATGAGGTGTTCTTCCCTTGACAAAGACTGCTGCTCCCACTCCAAAGCTTTTCTTTGCCACACGGCCACCATCGCTGTGTGTGTGTGTGTGTGCCTTCATATAATTACTGAAATTGTACAACAAACAAGGAAGGATAATACTAATACTTTTTAATGGTTCTGTCACAGCCATACTTATGGCTGCAATACAGTCTCATAACAAATCTCTGTAACTGAGTCATTGTCGTTGGAATCCAGCTTCAGTATTAAGTTCAGTATTCAGACAATGTATTTCACAGGTCAACTACACACTGATTTGTATGGCTTTCGTTTTGCCTCGTTTAGGGTGTTCGCCATACTTTTTCCAACAGCCACAGTTGTTTATTAGTTTGGATGATCTGTGTGTAACCCCTCAGATTGTTTTTAATTACAAGATATGGGATCGCTAAATGCACGAGTACGAGTTGCCCTGATGATGAAGACTCCTTTTGCCACAAGGGCAACATTCCTGCATGCGTGATGCATTGCTGAATTACTAGACAGCTATTTATAGTACAAATAAGAGGGGGTGTGGCTAATATTTTTTACATGGTTGTGTACTTTTACGGTTGTTGTTCTGAGAATTTTCCAGTACACACATTCTGGATTACAAGCATTGCTTTTCACAGTCTCACAGACTTACTTACGACAGTCTTGTAGCAGCAGATCTCTGCTAGTAACACAGTCATGAACGTTGAACTCTTATTAAGTTGATTCTAAACTTCTGTTACTTCGTTTCATAGCAAATGGAACAACTTGGACAGTCCCAATCCAGGGTGGGTTTCAAATAATGTTTGGTCCGTGGTCCTTTTTTAGGAAACACCCTAAAGAGAACATGACAAACACATTTGAACAGTGTTCGACCTGCTTGATATTTTTCGTCTTTGTTTTTAGCAGTTGTTAGATTACTTTGAATGAGTGTGTAGCCATATTGTTTTAATTACAGGCTGAAGGAATGCCTAGTGCCAGATTAGTCATCATAACGATCTTAAATAAAAATGTGTCTGCTAATAATAAATGCTGAAGTCAGGCAATCATTTTCCCCAAGATGTAAATTCAGTTATGTTACATGTTCATGAACATTACCTTCAGTTTGTGACGCCTCCCTTTTTAAAGTAAGCATATTTTTTTTTAAATGATGTGTCCTGGGGCCATGACAGTTGTGCTGTTACTTCTAGGCGTACATGCAGTTAAATTGTGCTGCATATTCTCATACGTCGATGAATAAAAAGAATATGTATCAAACAGAAACCTCCCCGTGTGTTCCTTTTTATGACTACAAGAAGAAATGCAATGTGTCAATAAATCTACTTTCAAAGTTTGTTTGGTATTGAACATATGTGCTCTTACTATAATAGTATACTGTTATTTATTTGTGCATACTGTAAATTCTGGATCACACTGGATCATCTCCACTGCTGAAACTAAAACTCACCCGTATACAGGTGACAAAGGCTTTGAATTATGTCCCAAAAATGAAGGTACCATGAAATTAATTCACTGCAAATGTTTGCATGCCATTGAAAAATGTGTCTTCTTGTTACACTCATTTTACTTGATAATTGTATCTTTATATAACCTTGAAGTTGTTTCATTTCAATTCAGAGCATATCTGTGATTGAGGGATTTTTCCAAATGGCTCCCAACATGGTCACAGCCGAGGAAGCAGCTAGCAGCTAACGGAGGGTGGTGTTATGAGCGTTAACTGCCGTAAGAACACAGTGAGGAGAGCTAGTGGTTAGCTAGCCAGTGTAGCACACATCAGGGATTTCCATGTAAAATCTGATTACAACACACAGGCAGAGCAACTTCCTTCTCTGCATCGGGGACACGGTACTCCATCATTTGAGATACAATAGTTGCTTGTTATATTAATGCTACGAATTTGGTTTGTTGATTGATACAAAAAATCCATATAATGCTCAATGCAAAATAATGGAAAGATAAGTATACTGAGCTGTAAATTATGAATGAAAATACTTGATTTGATTGAGCTGGAACGGAATTCCAGTTTGAAGCAATGGCTTCTGATCAAATAAATACACAAATACACAATGATGAGTTTCTTGTTTTGTTGTGATCACTGCTAGCGGGTACAATGAATATAACAGTATCTGTGTTGAAATATTGCAAATGTGTAATTCTATGTAATTACTCTTCCTTTAAAACTTGAAATGTATTAGTTTTCTATTCTGTCTCACATTTTTAAATGTTATTAAACTCTCCCTGAACATCTCTGCATTGTGCCCACAAAAAAGAGAAATGAAAATAAGAACAGTCAAAATTGAAGGAGGGACTGAGATATCCAAATGTTTAGTCCTTAGTGTTAGTCAAAAGTAGAATCTACAATTCCCATAATGCCTTTAGCCTAAATTAAGATAACCTCGATGACAACAAAAGCCTCTCCAGGGCAACACAAGAAACTATCCAACTGTTTTCATGAGCTGATGTGAACTAAGTACTTTGAAAGAGTTAATAAGTGAGTTGTCTTTGTCAAACTGGTGGACTGTCCCTTTAATTTAAAGACATGCAGTAAGTTTTTTGTTAAGAGTTTCAACCCCCAGAGCAGTAACAAGACTCCTGATTGGTTCGCTATCTCTTTTGTGGGAAAGGTTCTGTTGTCAGTTGGCCAATTATAAAGCTTTTCAATTACCAATAGTTTTCTGTATTTTTAAATTATTAAGATTAATAATTAAGCTTCTGAAGTATTTTATGACTTATAAATATCCAAATTTCATGACTTTCAGAAATGAAAGAAATGACACACAGTCTAATGTCACTGGACCAAGACCAGCTCCAAAAACTGTCACCTGGACGTTATTCATTCAGGTCCTGATCCCCTGATTTCCTGTTTGGGAGAGTTTGTAGGTGTTTTGCTACATGAAGGTTTCCTCATATCAAATATTGTTCTGGAAGATGCCACAGTGAGTTTTTTCCCCCAAAGTTGTCAGGCAGGATGAGCCGCCCATCAGCAGAAAGTCATTTGCAAGGCATATGATATGGAAATGATGCCCGGACAGACGCTGAACAAATTGAGTCGGCAGGTAGCGACCTTACAATGCACCTTTTTTTCTTCTTTTTTTTTTTTACAGATGAACGCAGTCACAAAGGTCAGGCACGTTGCCTGGCACAGAGGAGGAGGAGGGAGGAAGGGAGGGAGGGAGGGAGGGAAGGAGGGAGGAGGAAAGGGGGTGGTCAGAATAATGCATTTTGTGTGTGTGTGTGTGTGTGTGTGTGTGTGTGTGTGTGCATGCACCCCTCCCCCTTTATGTCAATATTGGATCAGATCAACACGCACTATGCGACAGGTGTCCCGCCCTGAGGATCCTCTGTGTGGTGTTCATCCATGAGGGGTGGAGAGAGAGAGAGTGAGGGAGAGAGAGAGAGAGATAGAGCATGTAGAGGTATAAAAGGTGTATACCTGTCACAGACAACACACAGTGCGTGTAAAAGGTGAGCCAAACCTGACCGGTGCATGTTGGCCTTCATGGCGTTGCTTCTTCTACAGGTAGGCTGTAAGGCTTTTCATTCCTTTCTCATGACCTTCAGAGCGTCCGTTCTTACAAGAGTGCACATTCGCTCTGTGTTCTAACTTCTTCCAAATCTTCCTCCAAAGGTCACGCCGCCGACGGAGACGCCAGCTGTCCAACCTTCCTCCCCGGACCGTCGCCGCTCTCTGATCCCTCTTTCTGACTTTTTTCCCCGTCTGTATTTGCTTCACGTTGAGCCACACGTACAATACCTGAAGATTAAGTTTTGTTCGTTCGGCTCGCGTTACGCAGGTACGGGTTGGCAACTGGGGAAAAAAAGACACAACGTTTGTTGTTTTTTAATCGTGGAGGGGAGCATCACTGTTGTTAACACTGTCAAGCCAATTAATGGACTGTTGGTTCTTGGTGGGGTTGTTTTAAAGTTTGTTTTAAGGATGTTCACGGGCGCCAGATGGGTAAGGCCAGACATCGCTGCCACGAGGCAGTGAGCCACATTACTTAGTGGTGAAAAAATGTAGAAGACATTTCTGAGAAAACAAGAAAGTACATCAGCCATGAAGTCAGGACTATTGTTCAGCCTAAGATGACTTGATAACAGTTGCAGTCAGTGAAGCACCAGGTGTAGCACGTGTCACTGACTAGATTGCCTTATTTGCATACAGCTGGCAACAGGCAGCGCTCTGAAAGAAGCCATGTCAGCCTCGGACAACATGTTCCCTGACTCCTGGAGTCACAATCATGTATCCGAAGGTGAAAAGGGGAAAAAATCCTGTCATTTAAAGACATTTTTACAAGGAGAGCACAGAGAGAGTTCCAGCAGGTGAATTTGAGTGATTCAGGTAGATCATAGATACAAACAAAAAAAACTTCAAGTTTCAATCCAACATGTATTTTCTTGTGTTTTTTTTACTGAAAAAGTCAAATGAAGATGATGAATCCCAGTCTCACATTGTTCCATATGTTCATGTAAAATCGGTCCGGTCAGGTCAGTAATGATACTGCAAATGAGAGCATATGTTTTTTTGTTTTGTTTTGCAGTTTTTCTTAACAGTAAGATCGTTATCATTACCGATAAAGCTGTAACTGCCATTAAGGAGAGTGCCCAAGTGATGGTTATTCACTGTTTGCTTTGCAGCCGCTGGTTGTCCCCGCCTGTCTGGGCCTGTTTGAACTGCCCCCAGATCAGACGTATACACAATGAAAAGGTTGACATTTACAACGCTGGGGACGATAATCTCCGCATCTTTTTTCCCCCTCTTTTTATAATCATTTTCTCATTGGCACATTCATGTTGACTGTGTGAATGTTCCACTGGGGGCCTATTCATTACTGTCCGTCTCCTACGTCACGGACAGAGGCTGCAGGCGAGCACCAGGGAGCAGAGAGATGGGCTTAATGGGAGGCTATGTTAATCATTAACTAAACATTAACCACACACACACACACACACACACACACACACACACACACAGCAGACATCTGATATGGGCCATCTGTCATTTGGATGCCACGATGCAGCATTCAGCCATCACGCTTAGCGTTCATTTTATCTATTGCTCCTCATGTTTAAGAATATATCTTCACGTGATTTAAATGCAACGCTGTTGTTTTCCTTTTCCTCCAGGACGGCGAAGCAAACTGTTTTGGATTTCAGACAATAAACTGATGAAGTCGCTGGTGCAGCTATACCATTCCTCCTTACTGATGACTGAGTTGCGGTTTTACATTGCCAGTTCAAATTCATGTATTTATTCAAAAGCAGCACGGAAGCTGCATCTCGTTCATGTAATAGAATATATAACAATGACATCCAGAGTAACATACAAAAACACTCAACCCCGAACCAATGTAACCATTGCCTGATTTGTATTAAATGATCTACTTTATCAGTTTACATGAACCATAAAAGCTACCATGAAAGACTGGGTTGAAACACAAGCGCTTTAAGATGGAAATATTTGAATCTTTGCACATATGAGCCAAGAAGAACATGAAAATCAAACATGTCCTACAAGTAAAATAATCATTTGGATTGCTGCTTCTGTGGCATTTAGCTCTCTTACTTTATTCTCGAAACATCGTCCCCATCACACACAAAACACATCTGATAATCGCCTTACAAGAAGAGACATTATTGGAAAGCAACATGTCGTTCTTTACCTCAAAGTCTATTTGCCTCTACTTTAAGCTCTAGTCAATATTTGTTTAAAGCCAGAGGAAGGGGAAGCTCACACTCCTCAGTATCCTGGTTGCCTTGCCCCAATTCAAACCGACTATCCCAACTGGTGCTGTTGCTGCTGCTACACCCTTCCTACCGGCTCCAGGAGCTGTATTAGTAAGCAAATCAGATATGTTTTTGGGAGGGTCGGATGTTCCCATTCAGAGGAAGGTTTGAAGCAGCATGTTACAGGTGATTGCTATGTTGTGATCTTTGAAATAGGCCTGTAGCTCATCTGATGTGGGCCTGAACCAGAAACATGCGATATAAATGCATTTAATAGTCATCATAATGGGTTCATTTTTGTTTTATGTTAATTTGACCTACATTCATTTTCCACCTGTCTGCTCAAACAACAAACAAATAAAAGACATTACTTTCGAGTTTGGAAAAGAGGAACGACAGAAAAATATGTTTCAAGCTATTCATGTTACGTACTTAGGCTACTCTTCAATTGATATTGTCATTCTGATTATATATATTATAGATAATAACCTTTGGTTTCTTCCTTTTTTTTCCCAATGTAAGCTTTTGTCTGTTTAAATCAAGGTTTACAGGGGTGTTGTATGTATAAAAAGTCCCTCTAATAAAACATTTTGG